>OZ017779.1:9832619-10140119 GCA_963969325.1 Lycopodina hypogea
AAAGACAGACACTATTCCTATTTCATAGTATAGATTATACTAGCAGAGAGTGCCCAGCTGGAGCCTATCCAATACAAGAAGTGGAAGAATTTATTGATAAACTAAGTGGGGTTAAGTTCATAACTATGCTGCATTTAGATTTCCTTGGTAACAACCATTGCAGTGGAAAAGTATTGGTGAAAGGAAAGAAGCCTTCCTGGTTTAAGTTTTATTCCAGTAACCAAGTAATTAACACAAAAAGGATAAAAGAAAGGAGAAAAGATAGCTAGAGAAGAATTACAATAATTCTAAATGTCACTATTTACAACTATTCCTCACAGACTCCAACAATGCATGCCAAATTTTATCCCATCTTCCCAGTGATTACACAGAATAGAATAGAAAAAGATAGATTGATAGGCAAAATACTGCAATTGCACATTTTATTATGTAAGAATTATCCCCACCTACTCTAAGAGCTGATGCCAAATTTCATCTCAATCAGACCTGCTCTTCTCTTAATTCCTGTGGTTATGCAAAACTATTTTTTTAAAAAATTGATAAACTAAAATATGGAACTGACCACTTAACCAGCAGCAAAGTGAAACAATAAAACATGAGGTATCTGACAACTATAACCTTTTTTTTATCTATAGTGCTCAGCTTCAACATTTTGAGCTGCTGCAGTGTTCCCTCTATCTCCCACTCCACCTTTCATCAAGTAAAAACAAATTATCAAACAAATGGGGGTGGGGGGGGGGGAAAGGGACAACAGCAGTTCTGGGTTGTGGGAATGTGTAAATTAATTTGAAAAAAATTATAAAGTTGGCAGAATACACATGAAAAAATGTGGTTGAATGCCGAATTTACATGCTAGCATTTGAAATAAGAAATAATTAAGTAGAGGTGCAGCTTTTTTTGATTACTAACAGTTTTATTAGGTGAGAAAAGCTGCATACCCCAACAACTGGAGTAAACTTTAAGTATGGTTACCTGCATTATACAATTTCAAAAGATAACTTTTACTTCTCCCAGTCTCTCCCTCAAGCTGGAACACCTCATGACCTCTGCTCGAAAGTCATAGAAGTTTGGGAATGGGTGTAGCTATGAAGCATAGCTAGTTAGCTATATGGCCTAGATTGGTGCTATATGGTTTTTTTCTGCCAGAGCCACTTCAAACAAAAATGAAAACTTTTATATACAACTGCAATGGCTCTAGCGATTGATGTGGCCTCTGTATTGCCAAAATATTCTTCGATGATTCCTCTAAAACACATTTAATAACTTCATAATTCAATAACAATGATTGAAGCGACTCTTCCCTCCAGTAAATTGGACAAAGTGGCTTGATACCAGTGGTTTCCCCCAAGAAAAATCCAACTTTAATTTTACAAGGATTGTTCTAGTCTTGACAGTATACTATGTCTTCCCTTTTCTTCAACTGATATCATTTAATTATGAAGTTGAATATGAACACTGCTACCTCTACTATGCTCATTCCACTTCATGACAGATTCCCTGTGGCCACAACTTTACAATGTTGTTCAAACGTCCAAGTAGTACCTTTTCAATTACTAAACCCAGTAGTTACAAAGGATATGCTATCCTTTTTTTTTTCAAAGGAAAAAAAAAGGATATTTCTGTTTTGTTGTTTATATAGTTGCTTAACATCTTTAGAAGTTGTCTTTCAAATATGAAAATATTTTTGACTATCTATTGTTGAGTTATGGTGGATTTGAGGAATGTGTGTTATGGTGACCCAGTTGATTTCCCCGAGTAAAGTTGTTTCCTGTTAATATTTATTTTTGGTCTAGGAGTATCTGTATCTTGGTAAAATTTTAAGAAATCTACTTTATTAAATAAATACCATCTGTCAGTGGCATCATGGAGCCCTCTCTTCTCTATCTTTTAAGTGAAAAAAACAGCAACACAAACAACAGCTCTAAGTGGTTTAGTCTCATAAAGTGCACTCAAGTGGTACAGATACTTTAGGCCTCCTGCTAAACTGAAATGCACTTCAATGGTTTTGAATGGTTTGCCTCCAGCTGAACTGAAATGCACTGCAATGGTTTTGAATGGTTTTATGGCTAACCATTCCACTTAGAATATCCTTTGGTGGTAATACAATAGTGGAGTCGAACCAAATACATATTGGAGGGGAGGGGAGGCCACAATATTTAATGGACTTAGCATCTAGTCTATCATAAAATTTATAGTGATGGTTTTGTGATACAAGTTTTTCAGTTTTTTTGTACGCCAGAAAAATGTGCTCTGATGTCAAAATACTGGAGCATCTACAGCAATATTCATCCAGAATAAATTCATTGTTGAGTGTATTACTCATTACATTTTAAAGCACACATTCAAACATTGTGTAAAATTTCCTATCTGATTGTTGATAATTTACATTTTAAAATTACACCATGTTTCCAAAACATTCTGGCCTTTCTGAAAAAATTCAATGAGAGGGTAAGACATGCTCTCGAAGAGGCTGTTTGGCAATATATTATTTCAGAAATTTGTAAAAATCCATTTCTCAAAGCTGAGACAAAAACGAAAAGTTTGAAAGCACAATAACAGCATTGAAATGGTAAAATCAATATTAATGCTCTGCTACCCTTAGCTGTGGGTCTTGCTGTCTCTTGTGTGCCCTACTTTGGCTTTGGTGGCATGATGTGCTCTCACTTACTCTGCTTACCCAGACTAAAGTGTCAGGTAACTGAAAGAAGAAGAGAACACAAATACAATAATATGGCATTTTATTTTTAAATAGGTAGTATCAGCAAGACTGGAAATTTCAAGCCAAAACCCTACCCACTCATAATTAATGTTTTACTTAATCAGTGAGTAAAAAAAAAGAAAGAAGAAAAAAACTCAACCATAACCAGGATTTTATCCTGGGACCTCCGCACCAGCACTTGTGGTCATAGGAACTTTCACAACAAGAACAAGGACCAGATTCCCAACCAAGTAACATTTAGATTCCAAGATCAGCCAGTAATTAATGTGTTTTAAAAAAAACTCATTAGGGAAGTTTATTTTGTCATGTGGTTACATGGTTTGCAACTATCTATTTCATAGGCAGCACAACAGGTCTGGCTGGCAGCTCTCCCATACCACGTATTGTTTACAGGACTGGTATTGGTGTAGCAGTTTTTTGGTTGGTTATTGAAATATATATTTTACTATTCTATAAATATAACTTCACTTTGGTCTATAGCTTCCAATCATGTGGTAAGCAGCCTATAATTAGCAATGGGTCACTCAATTAGAATGAAACTTTTAGCTAATCTTTTCAGAAGTTAAAAAAGTCCAAAATTTGATGAGGAAATGAGTATCTTGGCTACCATTAGTGAGAATTTTGATACACATAGTGAAACTGAATCATCACACAAAGATTCAAGAGCTGACTCAGCAGTAACTGAAAGTCAAATTGATATTGCACTGGCAAATTTATCCTCTAAATGTGAGATTCTTGAATTTGGGATAATGAAGTAACCTTATCAACCCTGTTCTAAAGCAGTGTTTCCCAAGAGACATTTGCCTAAAAGAATCCAGAAATATTCCTTCAAGGTTGGTGCAAAAGCTAATGGCAGCTAAGGTTTTGGCCATGACATTCTAGATGGGAGAAAAAAGATTTTTTAAATAATTGAGTTAAAAATAATCAAAACAACATCAACAAAAGAACAACACATCCATATTGCATGCTTTGCACACTTCTTTGCTGAACCTTTTTTGGTGTATGTCAAGGAGCAACAGTAATGGCAAGTTGAGGCAATTCCTGCTTAGTTCTACTGGACATTCCCCCATTACCCCACCCACCATCTTTTTAAAACAATTTTTTTTTTGGTGAAGCAATGGCAATGTGATCGTTCAAGCCACACTAGCACTATGGTGAAGCTGCACGTTCTGCCACATTTGTGTGTATTAGGTTTCAAGAACCACAACGTGAGCATAGAAGGCAGTTTAGATATTGTACTTAGTTACCTTTGGGGTTGGCTATTCTGAATTTAGAAGGCATCATTATTATTACTAGCATGCAAATGCGGCCTTCGGCCGAACTGCTTGCTAGGCCCACCTTCGGTGGGCTGTGGTCACAAAATTGTCTTAGGGGAGTACATGTCATACTGGAGGACATGTCCTGCAGGTTGATGTTTTTTTTATAGAACTTTGTAACTGTCTATGTATCACGGCAAGATGTTTTGGGGTGAACATGTATTGTAGATGGCATATCTTAAAGGAGGATGTGCATTACTGGGATACATGTCTTACAGGAAGACAGGTTTTACTGGTGGGAAAGCCTTATAGGAGGGCATGTATTACAGGAGGCATGTCTTACAGGAGGGCTTATCTTACCGGATGGCACATTTTGTAGTAATACATGTATTGGAAACACATTTTATTGGAGGACATGTTTTTATTGCTAAATTTATCTTATAGGTGTGCATATCTTACATAATGGCATGTCTATTACTGGTGAACGTGTGTTATTGGTGAACATGTGTTATGGGTGTACATGATTTGCATGAATGAATAGTTAAGTGTTGTTGGAAGATATGTTTTTCTTGTGTTGTTGTGTGTTGTTGTGTGTTGTTGTCATTGCAAAGATATGTAATTACTTAAATTTGTATGTATATGTACTTTATCTATTTCTTGGTTACTGATGTGTTATTTTGATTAGGATGTGTACATGTATGTGGTAAATACTGTACATGTGCATTTTGATGTTGTTATGGATATGTATTTTTTTTAATGTTGTTTTTAATTATTTGCATACATTAAGGTAACATGAGATCATATTTTGCTTTTATGTTTGTACTTTCAAATTTTTACTTCATAGCCTATGTAGTTCTAGATGACCGAGTTTGTTATTTTTGTTTGGATTTCAACTTATTGTATCACATCTAGAGATTTTCAGTACTAGTGCTTGGATTACAAGTTTGACATAGATCTTTCTTTCGTCGGTCAGCCTTGAAGATCCCAGGTTCAACTTCTCCTCTGGCAACTGCACCATGTTGTGCCTGATGTCCTCAATGATGGGTTGAGTTACTACTCCGACCTTGCCCAAGTAGTGTGCACCATCTCAGTCTTAATTGGCCACTCGGATATTCTGCCTCAACTCAAAGGTCTTCTTCTTTTCCCTCACATCTTGCAAGGACCTGTCCCAGCATTAATACATCCACTTGTATCCCACGGAGATCTCATCTGATAATGAGTTGATCAACTCTCTGCACGAATTTTTCTGTGACATCCTGTTTGGTGAAGTGGCAGACAATTCTTCCTTATTTTTTTAAAAAATATTTTAAAACTTTTTTACTGGATGGTGTTGATGATGTAGGTCTTCCCTGTTCCACCATTCTGAATTCAAACAGAATATGTTGTGGTATTCTCCATTCACTGATTGCATCATTTTATTGTACACTTTTCTGCTCCAGGATCAGGGTTGGTCACTTCTTTTGGCCGATTACCCTCTGCTCATGAATTCATACAGATTAAAATTATAGTTTAAATAAGTAAACAATTAATAATTTTCTTAATGAATAAAAAAATTCCCCCCACTTTATTAAGTTGAGTTTTGTTAATTTTGTGAGGATTTTAAGGATGGTTACAATATTGATTGGTGGGTGGAGGGGGGGGGGGGGGATTAAATTTTTGATCCTGTGGACAGCACTTCTGAAGTGTTGTGAAAAAATTTGGGGGTGTGGTTATGTCTCTTCTTTGCTTTCTTGAAGCAATAGCTAGTGAACTCAATTGATAAATACACTTCAACTCCCCTCTACCTGGGTGCTCCCCACCTTTCTCCAGCTATAAATAGGACTGAGTGCCACAATTCTGTTAATTTAATTTTATTGTTTATTGGTTTAGTTGTTCAGGGTTTTTTTGTTCTTGTTTTCATTTTTATGAAGATATTTTTAATGATAAAAATGAGAGAACTGTAGCTTTTGCTGGTTGACTATTCCAAGAGCTAAAAGAATATGGAAATAGTTCTTGTAGGTATATACTTTATTATGAGGATTGTTTCCCTAACATAAATAGTTGCTTACTATAACATGTACACTTCCTGCTACTGTTGATGAACATCAGAACACACCATCCAACATGGATTCACTACTACATTTTTTTTTTTGTAATTCAACATCCTAAAAGAATATTAGTAATATCATAGGATCAGAAAAAACTGTAATTTGTTGGGTGATTTACCAATCCTTATTATTATTATTATTATTATTATTATTATTATTATTATTATTATTATTATTATTATTATTATTATTATTATTACTATTTGTGCTAGCAAAAATAATAATATAAATTAGTCAGTTAAGGTAACTTGATTATGCAAAGAAGCTGGAATAGCTCCAGAAGTTTATGGTTTTTGTATTGTCCCACCTCCCTCTTTAACTGAAAGTTTGTAAAGGTATGGTTTCCCAAAATTGGTGTGGTTTGGGTTAGTAAGTAAAAAGAATTACCCCTTTTGAAATCCTTGATCTCCCCTGCAATGAGTCTTTAATTTTTAAGCAAAAATGTTTATAAGCCTTTTCTAAGGTGACAGGGACCAAAGCAAAGGAGGGGAATATTATGCATTGATGATTCCATGGAACTCAGCCTATGTGTGGTCCTATGGTAACATGGACAACTGTTGCATAAAACTTACAATTTAAAAAACAAAACAAAAACAACAATATTATTAACATAGCTATATGGATATATGAATAGCTAGATATAATTGTGAAAATATTTTGATATTAATTTTATTATAGCAATATATGTTAGCTGAAGAAGAAAATTTCAACTTTCTACACGCAACTAAAACATGAAATCATTAATTAAACCAGCTCAAGTCCTTGTATAATAGATCCTCTTTGTGCTTACAACATCCTGCTGACATTAATAATTATATAGTAATTACATTAGTTTATAACACAATTGTAAATAGTCTTGCAATATATGGGCAATTATTCTACGGCTTATTCATGAGAGAGGAAATTAGTTTGACAGGAAATTAGTTGATTTAGGATATATAAGCTTAACCACAGAATCATGCACTAGAGCTTCAGCCTCAAGCGGCAACACTTGCTAAGAAAGTGTTGTTATAAAGGAGAGTTCAAGGCAAATTCTATCGGTTCATCAGCTCAAATTATTTTTGACTGTGATGGTGGTGGTAATGACACTTAACCCAAGCTTTCAACTTCTGCTTGTAGGCCTAGCCTGCTTGTGTCAAGGAGTTCTCGGCAGTCATGAGCTTTCTGAAGAATATCTTTTCTCAGCAAAACTTGCAGGGGATGATTACATACTCCACTGGACTGCTGATGTGCCATCTGAAGAGATCAAATTTGCAGTAAACGTTAGTACCACTGGTTGGGTTGGTTTTGGCCTTTCTCCTAATGGACAAATGCCTGGCTCTGATGTGGTGATTGGCTGGGTTTCCTTAGATAATGGCAGTCAAGTTACTTTCCATGTAAGTTCCTATAATTGCTAATGCATAAGATTCTGTTGTTGTTTTTTTAACTTTACATTTAAACTAATTTTTCCTTGTACAGCTAGTAGTACTTTGTTTTAAATACCACTTCTAAACAATACATTTTAAGATTTGATCTAGGCAAGAGCAGCATGGATGAAAATAGTGGATTACAGAGAATATTTATTTAAAAAAAAAAACAATACAGGACAGGTATGCAGAGGGTCGATTCATGCCTCCCATTGATGAGAGCCAGGATTGGTTCCTCACAAGAGGAGAGGAAGAAAATGGACGTACTATCTTGGAATTCTATAGAAAATTCACAAGCTGTGATGAAGAAAATGACATGGATATAACAGTATGTTCAATTATAGATTTTATGTTTTATTATTGATTATCAAGACTTGATGATTTAATTTTACATTTAACACTGCTCTTATAGACTGACACATCCCGTGTAGTTTGGTCTTATAGTTCCATTGAGCCATCAAGTCTAGAGGAATTGCAAGGGCACAATCGACAGGGATCCGCAAGTCTGAATTTCCTTGGAGGTTTAGGAGAAGAGAGGGTTGAGAATGATTTCGACTCTTTCACACTGCTCAATGAGAATGTTAGTCATGATGGTAACATAATTGGAGTATATAGTATACCTTAAGTTAACAACGTCAGTTTCTATCATTTTACAGGTCCCTGTTCCATCTGATAGAGATACTACATACTGGTGCACAGTCCATAAGTTGCCACAGGAGCTGGAGCAGGAACGCTTTGTATACAAGGTTAGAACTAAATTTGCTGTGTATAAGTGAGTGTCATCAATTACTAAGTATAATTTTTGTTGTGTATTCAGCAGATATCAAAAACTGGTTCAACATAATTATAGCTAGAAGATGTACATGATTTGTTTTTTAGTGCAGATAAATTTTACATAGAGCATTAAAAAAAATTTTTTTATGTCCCAAGGGAGTTGTAAGGGGTAAATTCAAACTCACTTGACACAACCCTCTTAAGTCACTAGCCATGTAATGTGGGGCACTTACTCAAAACCATGCGTCCTTCTAAGTCACTATTTTTTTTTTTTTTGCACAGAAATATGCAAAAAAGATGATATTTTAAGCTAAACACCTACTGCTCACTCATATTTATCAAAATAGTTTGTGCTGACAATAGCTGTCTACTGCATGATTATGATGCCCTTATTTTCTTCTTTTTTTGTAGTCCAATCTAAGAATAATTTGATTCTTTTTTTATCATTTTGCTCGAAGGAGTATCATCCACTTTTATTTTAGATGTGTACTGTCTTAGCTAGTACTGCACTAGTTCTTTCCCCAACCAGCGCTGCACGTACACACCCAGTGTATACTCAATAATCACTACTTGATAATCAATCAATCAACAAAAGCAATAGAATACTGGACCTGGTGATAATGAAATAAAACCATGGCATTTTAAAGTGTACACTCAGTAATTATGACATGACAGGAAATGATATAGAACCACAAGTATGTTAACAATAACAATAACTAATTCTATACTACAATGAATAAGGTAAATACATCACAAGATGATATTTATATTTCCAGATCTCTCCAATAATTTCAGAGTCTACCGAGCTTAATGTCCATCACTTGGTAGGTTATTTATGTGCAGGCCTCAATGAAAGTCTGGTGGGAGCTAGTGTAGACTGTGACGATACCATGAGTCCTGAGATTGACTCTTGTAGAGGAAACGCAGCACTTTTCACTGCTTGGGCAATTGGCGGAGGGGTAAGAAATATAATAAGTATAAGTTACATAATTTTTCGGAGTGTAAATTGTATATTTCATTCATTTCAGTGATCATTTTAATTGTACACATTTTCTCCGTACAAGCTAGGAGGCAAAACCTTTAAAATCAATTGTTATTAAGTAAAAAAACATATTTAGTTCGACAAGGAAGGAAAAAAAAAGAAGTTCGTGTTGTGTGAGAGAGAAATGTTGGTGTGTTTCCAAACACAACAACATGCAGTGAAGCATCCTTCACAACAGAGTATATGACAACCCATGTGGGATAAACTTCATGTTTTAGTTGTTTTCTTTGGTGGATGCATGAGCTGGGGAAAGAAAAAACCGGACTAGAGGTGAAGAAGTTGAAGTGTTGGGTGAATACTCTATTCCTCAAGTTAAAGTGTGTATTAATTAGTATCTTTTAATCATATATCTATTAATTAATGCATACAAATATAATTCTTCAGCCACTATACCTGTAGCGGATAGTGAAAAACAGCAATGTGAGTAAACCCAATATCCCTTTTATAAAGTCCAAAGTACTTCTGCATAATATTTTAATGCAGACTCACCAAATAACCCTAAAATATGCACTGAAGACATTAATACCTCACATTTTTAATTGTTATCCATAAAAAGAACTGTTATTCAACATGATGGTTATTGATAAATAGATAATGACCATGAACATTAAATTTTTGTCATCTATACTATGAAAATTGAATAGTCTGTTTTGAATTGTCTGTTTCAAATAGTCTGCTATCACACATACACACACAAACACACACACACACACACACACACACACACACACACACACACACACACACACACACACACACACACACACACACACACACACACACACACACACACACACACACACACACACACACACACACACACATAGACACACACACACAAATGCAAAAAAAAGAGCAAATTGTCTAGCTACTGTCAACATGTTCACGCACACCTGACATAGTCAGGGTGCCTGTGCACTAAATAAGCACTATGAGCCAGTGCAAGCAAACTCCAGGAGCCAGGCTACGAACTCTGCAGGGGGACTGACCAAGATTCTCAGCTTATGGGTGTGGGCACCCGAAGTCCCACCTGGACCCTTAGCTGATTGACAAGCCATAGCCAGTGAATTTTGTACCCCAGAAAATTCCAGGTCCCCATGACAGCTGGGTTGACTGATGTGGGAAGAAGATGTTGAAGGACAGGAAAATTTTCCTATCAGTGCTGGATTTGAACTCACAACCCTGGGGGTTGTGAGTCCAAGTGCATAACTACGCAGCCACTCTGCCCACACAACACACAATTGCACACACACACACACACACACACACACACACACACACACACACACACACACACACACACACACACACACACACACACACACACACACACACACACACACACACACACACACATCATGTAGTAGGTGATGATCATTTACATAAATTCTTGCAGTACATATGTGGGTGATTTAGCTATCTTCTCTATGATCGTGTCAGAAGTAGGTGTGGATTATAAGTTGGTTAGGACAGTTGTTTAGTGAAAGATACTATTATCTTTGTTATGAATAAAATTAAAAACAATTTTATATAAGAGCAAACAAGTAAGCTTGTGGTACACCTACAAAAGGAGTGAAATTTTAACCACCACATCATCTTAATAAGATTAAAGTATATCTACATTTAGATTTACTCATTCACCAAATATAGTGTAGTCATCATTACGAAATATGAAATACTGAATTTACCTTAGAGAAGCATAGTAACCTCTTTCTATATTCCACTTACCTATAAAATGCTCTCCCTTTTCCTACACTTCCCATTCCCCCACTATCCATCCCCTAATTTTTTTTTGAAAAACAAGGAGTTAATGAGTAGGCACCCTTTACATGTCAATCTCGTCTTATATTTTAATGAAATAAAAATCACAATAATGCAATAATCTGAAGAAAAAGCCTAATAAGAAGTTCAAAGAATAAAAGAATCGAAATCAAATTACTCAATTTTTTTTTTTCAATTTCCCTTCCCCCCCCCCCCCCCCCCCCCCCCCCAACCCTGCCCCACTCCAAAAAAAAAAAGTAAAAAGAGGGGGAGGGTGGGGAAATACTAAACAATAGGTTACAGGACTTGCACCTGTACTTGAGAACTGCATGTAATTTTTTAAAACAACAACAACAACAGAAGCAACAACAATAACAACAAGCAATCACAATGAACAAACAAACCTCTGTTGGTCATGGTAAAAATAATAAAAAAATGTAAGTACAATGTGAACTCAAGAATTCATATGTTCTGAGCCTGACTTGCAATATGGCAACCTATATTTTAGCATCATCATGTTGTAGATTATTGTATGATGTTTGTGATATAAATAATTAGCAAAATACTTGACAAGTAGTTTGGAGATGACAAATTTGATTGACAGAACCTATCAATTCATAATAGCTATATCACAAAATAATCATTTCATCTCTTATTTCTGCAGGACTTTGTATTTCCTGATGGAGTAGCTTATCCTATGGGAGGAAACAGTCCCAAATATATTGTCCTTGAGATCCACTATGACAACCCAGAGTTAACCTCAGGTTTGGTGGATGACTCTGGACTGGAACTTTTCTATGTAGATGAAGAACCTGAATTTAGAGCTGGACTCCTGTCCATTGGACAATTTGCAGCCAGTTCTCTCATTATTCCACCAGAAGCTGATAACTTTGAAATTAATGGTTTGTGCCCCAGTGAGTGCACAAAAAAGGTAAGTATTATTATTTTGAATCATGAACACATCATTATAGTCACACTCAGAAACTTTTATGTGTATGCATATATATTTTTTTAAACTCTGCCTTCTAAATGAACAGCTTTAAGAATAGTTATCATACTATAATTGATAGTCTGCCTGCCTGCCTGCCTGCCTGCCTGCCTGCCTGCCTGCCTGCCTGCCTGCCTGCCTGCCTGCCTGCCTGCCTGCCTGCCTGCCTGCCTGCCTGCCTGCCTGCCTGCCTGCCTGCCTGCCTGCCTGCCTGCCATAGGTGAACTCAGCTTGTCTGTAAACGAGAGTGCATCCATTGTCCTTGCACAAAAATCTGCCTCATTTATATATCTTATGACACCAAGATCATTCAAATCTGTCCAGTATTCATGATTGTACAGCCATTTTAAGTGGAGAAGTATATCTAGGACACTCTATAGTTGGTCGCAGGTTCATGAGGATATTTTCCCCTTGTTTTCTTCCTTCATTCTTCCCCCCCCCTTTTTTCTTTCTTTTCTTTCTTCTCCTCTTTTTCCTTCCTTCTTTTCTTCTTTCATACACCTATATAAAAATAGCTTATAGGTTTGATCTTGACCACACTTGGTCGCACCTCTACTAGGTTCATAAATATGTGAGCATTTAGGTATGTGTATTTATGTGTGCCAAAGTACCAAGCCAAATAAAACATGCTCTTCAGAGTAGCTACATTAAGGATGGCTTTATAGCCAAAAATAAGTCTGGCCACATGGCCACACCTCTTCCTATGGGTATGAAATGCTAAAATGCTAAAAATAGTACTTCGGGAAGATTCTTAGACATGACATCCAAATTTGGAATGCATACACATGATTTTAGTAGTTCTTTAGCCGAGTTCCACCTGGCCGCACCTCTTCCTTAGAGAGTGTCATGTTAAGAATACAAAAATGGCACTTCATCAAATTCTTAGACATGGGCTGGGTCACATCATTATATCACTAGCTACACTGTGCTTCCCTGTAAGTAACTCATTTGTGCACAAGAATAGTGCCTAAGCCAATTTTTGAAATGCAGGACTGCTATTATTAGTAACAACAACTGATTTTATTGGATTTTTACTGATGTATTATTGTGCAATCTGGAGCAAGCAACACAAATACTTCTCACTCTACTTCCCTCTATCCCAGCAAGTCCTTCCTACCAAAACTGTCCTATGGCCTCATGCATCACAGCATAGGAATGTCTTTCAAAGTTTCACCTTCAGTAATCCTTCTGTAGCAACTAAAATCATTGTGTGCAATACTCAAGTACAGGCCTTTCTAGCAATGATTAAATGAACTTCAAGGTTGGCCAATTAAAAAATGAATGTACTTGAACATTGAAAAACCACCCTTGTTTTATTTTATACTTCACAATATGCAATACTTTTTTTTCATTCTTATTTTTATAAATATGTATACTAATATTGAAACTTCTAAATTTCTCTCAGTATTTCCCTGAAGAAGGAATTACTATTTTTGGAAATTTCTTCCATACACATCTGGCAGGTATGGTAAATTATTACACATTTAGAGAGGTTAGTGTGATATGCTTTCTCAATTAGGGCATGGACTGATACTCAGACATTTCAGGGAGACCAGCACTTGTGATGGACTTGAAGAACTCCAACCTATTGATCAAAACAGAAATTATGATTTCAACTACCAGCAAACTACTATACTTCCAAAAACAGTGAAAGTGTTGCAAGTAAGTTGATAACTATTGAACTTTGATGAACATGTTGTTATAAGTTTCCCTCATCTAGGGTGACATTTTGAAGTTAGAATGTTTTTATCGAACCACCGCCTCAACATATGAAACAGTAGTCCTGGTAAGATGAAATACGTGTCCACTGGGATGATTTTCCAATATTTCAATGCATGTATGTATGTATATATATATATGTATATATATGTGTGTGTGTATTTCATGTATTTAGGGAGGAGAGAGCACTCTAGACGAGATGTGCTTTACCTTTCTGTACTATTATCCTGCGACTGAGTTGGTATTTACATTTGGACAACAACTTGTATCAAGAGAATTTACTTCACAAAATTTTAAGTATGCTCTATTCTGTCTTAAATAATAATATGTATACACAGAATATTTTGTATCACAAATTATGTGGTAATTGAACTGGACTGCCAAGTTTTGTTGAAATGGTGGTGATACATTTGAGATTTATCCCTACCTACTCCATCCACCATCAAACTGGGAACCTTGGATGCTAAATTATTTTTTTAAACTTGATGGTATCACTGAGTATGCTCTAGAATGGTCTACAGACTAACCCCACCCTTCTTTTTCTCTCAAGCAATACTCCATTTTACATGTCCACCATTCTTGCAAGATTCAGTTCAATGACTCTCAGTCAATTGGCTAAAGATTATCAGACCAATCATATAATGATAGGAAAGTGAGTTTATTCAAATAGCAGTAGCCTCTCCTTCTTCTTGTCATGTCTGGAAGGTCACAGGTGTGGCTGAGATGAGCAGCCACACACAGTCCCTTGCCCTGTCCTTGTTTTGGGAGAGGTCTTCAGTGGTGTCTGCCAGAGGGCACTGGAGTAAGTATATAGTGGTTGCCACATTGCCAACTATCCCGGTTCTTCCGGGACAGTCCCTGAATTTGCTCCTCTGTTATGGATCCCAGATAACTTACAAAAATTCTATAATTCGTCCTGGAAGCCTGACAGAATACTTGATAAAATTTGTATCTTTATCTCCTTACCTCCCTTTAAAAAAAAAAGAAAGAAGATTTTGTTCATGGGTTCAGGGGTGGTAAAAATAAATGAGATTGTGGTAAGCTATGCTTCACTTCGCTCAGTCTGATAAATATAAATATTAAATTTACCATTACCTTCCAGTTGATGTCAGAGTGTTGAGTCTTTTATTTTTGTTGATGATGAAGAAATAATAATAATAAAAAAAAAATCATAGTTCAGACTAGTGTCCCTAGTAATCAGCTAGTGTTTTTTTTTCCTTCTTTTTTTCCCTTCTAAATAACTCAATACTGGCTTGGGAAAATTCTGCTTAGCCTTAGAAATATATTGCTGGTCTGGTTGTTTTTGTTTTTTTTTATAAAAAAAATATTTATTACTTGATAATTGGCCTTTTTTTTGGCTTGAAGCATCTTTTTGGACCTTTTATCTTTTTGAGTACCTGGCAACACTGGACCCAATCTTCACATTTGTGCATTAGAATAGCCCATGAGATATACATTAGGGGTATTTTTAGAATTTCCCATATTTTTCGTATCTGAGGAAGTGTCACCAGAACAACAACAACAAAGTAACATTAAGACTGCTTGAGCTTCTTGCTCCAATTAAGTGTCTCACTAAAAAAATTTAAAAAAACCCCAAAATTCCACAAGTCCCCAACACCAACACTGACTACAACTACTAAAAAGCTGTACGAACCCCACTTAGCTAGAGAGAGTATGGAGTTACCACCTAAGTGTGTCTTAAATGGACAGTTAGCCACAACAGCACTTATAAAAAACACTCATTATTTTTATGGAGAAGCTGAAGAAACAGTAATTTCACTATATGATCTCAGCACTTATAATAGCTGTTTTTTTTACACCTAAAAAGGTACTGTATAAGAAGAGCTACAAAATAATATATATATATATATATATAAGTATATTTCCTCAAATTTTCACAAAGATAAAAGTATTTCTAGACAGAAAATCCACATAAACAGAAAATCATTTTTATTTAAGAAATCAGCATAGCCTCCATAGCACATCTTCCTGAAATCCACCATAACTCAACAATGAATCATCCAAATTGCTTCATATTTGAAAGACAGCTTCTACAGATGTTGTGCAACTATATAAGCTACAGAATAGAAAACAACATTACATGAATAATTAATGAGTTGTGGGTTTCTTCCCTCAAAAGCCACAAGGTCTAGAAATGGTGTTTTGAGTGACTTTATTCATCTTTCCTGCTGACATTAGCACAGGTAATTTGCCAGGCATACCCTTTAGTATTTTATAAAATTCAATTACATTTACTCTATTTCTAATGTGTTTTTAAAATTAACAGCATAAAATGTGTTGACTTCAGAGATGCAGTGAAGACAAACTATTCATGAATAAATATTCCAGTACAATTGCTATACTTTTATCTCCATTATAGTGAGAAAACTGAGGAGGCTTTGTTCAGTAACATACGAAATAATGAAAGAGAGGAAGTCAAGTATATCTTCCGTCCAGTAGAATGGAATGCACAAACTATTGCTTCATTCCAAAAGTCAGTGCAATCCAGTACCATTAGGACTATATGTGGGGTAAGTATGTATTAATATACTCTATCTACATCAATATTAAATCTACTTCATACAGGATTACTAATAGCTATTATTGTTATATCATTTATTGGATCTATAGTATATGGACAGTTCTATTCTGATACCTGTCACTGGCAAAATAAGCATACAACTATTATAAATATTGCTTGTGTATAACTTTAAAAACTGTGAAATGGATTATTTTCAAGTTAAACTGGAAAACTTAGGCGTGACAATGTCAGAATTTGCTGAATCAATTTATTTACAGAAAAAATGACTGAACCATGGATAGTCCAAAGCATTAATGTAATTTGGAAATGGAGCACTGCATTAAAGGAGGAAAAGATCATGGTGGGAGGAGGGAAATTAAGGAAAGCTAGAAGGAAAGGAGGGAAAATAAGAAAATGAAAAAAGTTTAACCTAGTCCATGTTGGAACCACTGACTTTCAGTCTGAGAGACCAGTGGTGCCACATTCAAGATTCTTTGGTGTGAAAACCCTTGCCAGATAGCCAAGGATCATGCCTGTAAAGTTTCAATAAATCCATTCAACAGTTTGCTTCCATTAAACATGCACTTACTAGCCTCAGATGATATACAGAATTATGTATAAACTGATTTTCATCAGAGTAGTGAACAATTGATAATGGTAATATAATTTGAATTTCCTCTTTGGTGTATGGACTAGGAGTGCTAGTCATATAAAGCATTATGTGTTCATTGCATATATAGAGCAGCTTAAGGATTATCAATCAACTCAATAGAGTAATGGTCTTTAGAATGGTCTGCAGAGGTAAATTACTCTCATATTATGCCCTGACAGATAACAACCATTATAAGGCCATACCTCCTAGTACAGGCTTCCTGTTTTCAGAGAGTTAGGCAAGCTTAAATTTCTAACATGGTGGATACAATTTTTCAAATTATTTTTCATAAACTGACGGCATAAGAAGTCAAGTTTTAGTTCACTAAGAATATTTAGGTGGAACATAAAGTAGAATTACAATGAATGAAACATTAAATAGGTACAAATCATTGGAGTACAAGGCTTGTATGAAGATAATGAAAGAAAGTGTTTCCTGCACAGAGCAACAAACTTTAAGACAAAAATAGTGGAGCAAGAGATGGCAAATGCCACAGGTAGACATACAATCTTCCAAACCTGGCATGTAAGGAATGCTGTCGACTGAATATTGCTTTTAATACCATGTTTAATAAATATACCACTAGTTTGTATGGATGCCATATATTGTATCTCTCTTCTTTCTTTCATGTTTACACTGTTTCATTTTTATTTTTAGAATAGTGCTGGAGGAGGTGAAGTAGTATATACTAATCTCTCTGAAGTGGTTTGCCCTTACAAGCATCCAATCAAAGATTGCCGTAGCAGTTCTGGATCTACTTTGGTTCATTTTTATACCAGCTTTATATTGCTCATTGCCATTATTCCATTTCTGATCTGATATTGTGATCTGTGGAGAACGATTGATTGCCTTAACTAAATTGTCAAACTAATAGTACTGTTAGTATAGTTGTAAAATTTGATATTTAGTTCTATATTAATGAACTTACCTAAGCTCTTTTCCTTTTTGTATTATTTTTATTATTATTATTATTATTTTTTTTTAGTTGTAACTTGATTTTATTTTGTGTTCTCTTTGGCAGTGATTACCCCAGTGTGTAACAATACAAGTAGTTTGTGTGTGTGTGTGTGTGTGTGTGTGTGTGTGTGTGTGTGTGTGTGTGTGTGTGTGTGTGTGTGTGTGTGTGTGTGTGTGTGTGTGTGTGTGTGTGTGTGTGTGTGTGTGTGTGTGTGTGTGTGTGTGTGTGTGTGTGTGCGCGCGCGCGAGCGAGCGAGTGAGTGAGTGTGTTTCTTTTGAAGGTATGTCGACTAATCTTAAAAAAATGAAATCATAAATTGTATATACTATAAGCAATGCGGCGAAGGTCGTAATTGCATGCTAGTATATACAATTTGTGATTTCACTTTTGGTAGGCTGTAGTCACAAAATGTCTTGAGGGAGTAAAGGACTTGTGGGAGGACAGGTTATTCAGGAGTACATGTCTTTCAGGATGACATGTATTATGGGAACATTTGTCTTAAAGAAGATCATGCTTTCTAGGACAACATTATGGGAGAACATGTTTTACTGGATGGCATATCTTACAGGATGATTTGTCCTACAGGAAACACTTCTTAAAGAAGGACAGGTCTTACTGATTGTTGGGGACCACCTGTGACAAACTAGACCAACCAGAGCAATTTAGGTTTTTGGAATTAGTTTTAAATGTCTTCAGATCAAGTTAGATAGAGCATAGCATCACATAACAGAACCTCCCTCAAAATGACTTGCCTCATAAAAACGACACGATTACAATAAACAGATTATTAAAAAGAATGTTCAACATTGTTTTGTGTTACATACACACAGATCTTCCATCTTGTTTTCTATTACCCACACACATAATTCTGCCTTATTAGACTAAAAATTTTGGTGGCTGACTCCAACATCTCCCCTTCCTTTGCCAATGGCGGGATCACCAGATGGGTCATCTGTATCAGTTGAGTCCCACCCCTGCCTTGATAGCCCTGCAGCATTCTGGTAGCTCGCTCAGGGTGGGAGATTGAAAAATCATAAACTTGTAGAGCTAAGGCATATCTCATCAGTCTTCCATTCAGCTTTGTTGAAGTAACAGGGACATCAGAGCTTGGTGGTCTTTTACAACCTCAAAATGAATGTGGACCAGATGAATGGCAAAGTGATCAATTGACTTGTATACAGCCAGGCATTCCAGCTCTGTGGCTGCATAGTTTCTCTCAGCTGGTAAAAGTTTCTTAGAGTAGAATCCTAGGGGTCTTTGGATTCCATCCCTCTCAGCTGATAGTACTGCTCCCAGGCCCTCGTAGGATGCATCTGTATGGACAACTAGGCGATCTTGAGGTAGCCACAGAACATGAGAAAAAGGGAGTGTGTCAATTAGGTATTGAAATGCATCAACCATAACCTCAACCCACACCAGGGTATTGGGAGCCACTTTTCTTAGGGCGTCATACAGTGGCACAGCCCTCCTGGCATAGTCTGGGACAAACCTCCGGTAATAGCCAGTGATACCAAGAAATGCACGTAAACCCTTCTGGGTGTAAGGCCTTCTGTAGTCTAATAGCCTTGACCCTTGCCACAGGTACCTTAATCTTGCCTAGACCTACTTCATACCCTAAGTATGTAAGTGCATAAGCACCCCCACTCACACTTAGCTGAGTTTGCTGTCATACTCTGCTTGTCCTAAGGCACCTAACACTCCCCTTATGTATTCCAAATGCTCTTCCTACGTATTAGAAAAAATGAGCACATCATCTATGTAAGTGCTCCAGAAACCAGCCTGTCCCTCCAGCACCTTGTCCAATCATCACTGGAAAGTGGCAGGTGCATTCTTCAGCCCAAAGGGCATACTGTGAAAGCATATTTACCCCAGGGCATGCAGAAAGAAGTTTTATGTTGGCTCTCCTTCTGTACAAGCACCTAATAAAAACCTTTCTTTAAGTCTTTTCAGCAAGCACAACCACATAGCCCAGCAACTTTGTCTAGCAGGTCATCAACCCTAGGCATCTGGTAAGGATCTACTACTGTGATCTGGTTTAGCTTGCAGTAGTCAATGCACAACCTGAGAGAACCATTAGTCTTCCTGATGGGTACCATGGGAGCAGACCAGGGGCTGTGAGATGGTTCAAGAATGCCCTGGTCAAGTAACTGCTTAATTTCCCCATGAAGCTCCTCCTTCCATGCTGGAGTTATCCTATAAGGATATGATTGAACTGGGGGTGATTGGCCTGTGTCAATAACATGACATCTGCACTAGTTTGACCTAACTTCTCTGTCACTACCTCATCAAACTCATTGAATATCCTGTTTAATTCCCCTTGCTGAGCTTCTGTCAGTATTGTTTTTCCCAGTGACACCTTCCCTGGTGGCTCATCACTACCCATGCTCTCTTGGTCTACTACCACCCTAAAAGGTTGGCAGTGGGTATGTGCCAGGGTTTAAGTCGGTTAACATGGACATTTTGTACCTGACCTCTCTTCTTAGGCACTGAAATTTTATAGAGAGTCTTAGACAGTGCTCCTCGTACCTTATATGGGCCCTCCCAGATTGAGTTTAATTTCCCAGTTGAAGTAGGGTCATGGAGTAAGATCATATCTCCTTGTTGAAATGACCTATTCTTTGCTTTTTTTATCATAATATTGTTTGGCTGTGGTCTTGTACTTTCCCTCCTGTTTCCTTGCCTGCTCATGCAGAATGGAAAGGGTCTTTCTCAAATCTTCTACCCATTTGACAGAATTGGCAAAACTCAGTTCCCCTTCAAGCCACCCATCTTTGATGGCTTCTAGTGGCCCCCTCATAAGGTAGCCATGAACTAATTCAAATGGGGAAAACCCTGTTGCAGTATGAGGTGTACTCTGGTAACATAACAGGCAAAACTTGAAGGCTTTGTCCCACCCCCTCAATTAAGAATTTCAAGATGCACAACATTTTGTGTCTTTTAATCAGAGGACCTATTGGTGGTAGTGTGGAGGTGAGGTGGGGTAGCAACTCTTGATGTGGGCACAGAGAGTTGTTAAATGAAAACTGGTTCATTCAATTAAGATCCCATTCCCCCCCTCCACCCTTTCTTAGCCAAATAATTCCTCATTTGGCATGCAAAACCCTGGTCCCTCTTATTCTTTTTTCCTTTGTGTATTTTTATTCTGTAGCCATTATTCTCAAAGAATACACTTGTTTTTGTGCCACCAATACACAACATTCACCCATGAAAACCTGGTAACATGTATTTAGAAAACCTAATACCAAAAAATTTTATTTCTTAAAATTTTGCACAGGGCAGCAGTACAGCCTGTTTTTTTCTCCTTGGCTTTGCAATACAGCTGCTCATTTGCCAGCCTGAAATAGCTGTTTTTGTTGCTTTTGATATCCAGAATAAGTCTTATCAAAGTTTACTAACCACTTATGTTGTTTTTAATATCCTTCTCTGACTGACTTTCTTGCTTCACATACACATACTGATTATATATATATATATTTTTAATGAAAGTTTATGTAGTGTGGTTGTTTTGTGTGCCTTTGAGTCTTTATTTATTTTATGTATATTTAATAGATTTTTTTTTTTTTTTTTTTTTTTTTTTTTTAATTTACCCTATGGTATGCTCTCTGGTGTTTCATAGTTTAAAAGCTGACAGGTTATCCCAACTGCACTGGCCTTGCTAACACATTTTCTTGGAAAATAATAGGCCATGCCAACAGGAATGCTCAGATTAAAAAAATTAATTAATGCAATGGATTGAAATGGTTCTTTTTCAAATTATCACGAACCACTTAATACTCACACCAATCTATATAGCTATATATGATTTTGTGTGTGTACACACACACACACACACACACACACACACACACACACACACACACACACACACACACACACACACACACACACACACACACACACACACACACACACACACACACACACACACACACACACACACACACACACACACACACACACACACACACACACACACACACACACACACACACACACACACACACACACACATTATAGCTATATAGATTGATGTTAATGATATAAAGTGATTAATGACTTCAATGAAAACACAAGATTGGCAGGTGTGTACACTTGTAGGCATGTCTAAACAACTTTTAACTAATTCGCACTTCTTGACTACACCACTTTTAACTTATGCACAATTATAGTTATAATATCTGTAATATTAGTGCTATATTAACATTGGTAGCACCAACAACCAAAAGTATATCAGTACACTTTTAGTTTATATGATTATTTATATTTCCAGATCTCTCCATTAATTTCAGAGGCTACCAAGCTTAATGTCCACCACTTGCTAAGTTATTTCTGTAGACTTCAATAAAAGTCTGGTGGGAGCTAGTGTAGACTGACAATATCATGAGTGCTGGTTGGGCCATTAGTGGAGGGGTAAGAAATATAATATGTATATGTTACATATAATTTTTTAAAGTGCAAATTGTTTATTCCATTCATTTTAGTGATAATTTTAATTGTACACATTTTTTTTCTGTTCAAACTAGAAGACAAGACCTTTATAATCAATTGTTATGAAGTAAGAAAACACATTTACCTCAACAAGGAAGAAAAAAAGAGGAGTGTGTGTTGTGTGAGACTGAAATGTTGGTGTGGTTGGAATTGATTGTGGCAATGGCATACCTCCCACATACAGTGAAGCATCCTTCACAATAGAGTATATGCTAACCTATATAACTTTGGGGGATGCATGAGCTGGGGAAAGAAAAAGGGAAGGAGGGGTGAAGACGTTGAAGTGTTGGGTGAATTCTCTATTCCCCAAATTATAATGTGTTTTAATTAGTATCTTTTAATCCTATATTTATAAATTAATGCACACAATTAAATTTCTTCAGCCACTATACCTGTAGAATATAATGAAAAACAGCAATGTAAGTAAACCCATATCGAAAAAAGAACAAAACAAGTAAGCTTCTGATACACCTACAAATGGCATGAAATTCTAACTATCTCATCATCATTATAAGATTAAAGTAATATAAATATTACTATCTACATTTATATTTACTTATTCACCAATATAGTGTAGTCATCAGCAAAAAAAATATGAAGCACTGCATTTCCTTACAAAAAAAAAGCTCTTAAAGAACAATGACGAAGTGGTCATGGCGCAGGTCTATATTCTAAACACAAACTCTAGTTATAAAATCAGGACAGTGCTTTCCCCCCCCCTTTTTTTCCTTCATTTCTTCTACCCCCTCCCAACCCAACTCAACCCCCCTAGTTTTCCTTCCTTTTTTCCCCCTCTGAGTGTCCCCCCTCCTTTCCCCTCTTTCTTTTCTTCTTTCCCCATTTTTCCTTTTCCTTCTTTCTTTTCTTCTTTAATCCCTTTTTACCTTGGCAAAGCCAGCAAGTCTACAGGTGATGATTTCATGATTGATCATTTCATCCTGGAATCCCAGTTAGCCAGTGTATAGTCATAAGATCATGGTATATATGTTGGTGGAGGTCACTGAGTCCTTTGGTGAACTCAGCTTGTCCGTAACGAGGGTGCACCCATTGTCCTTGTTTACACACAAAATCTGCCTCATTTATGTATCGTATGACACCAAGATCATTAAAATCTGTCCAGTATTCACGATTTTACAGCCATTTTAAGTGGAGAAGTATATCTAGGACACCCTGTAGTTTGTCACAAATTCCATGAGGATAATATTTTCTTATCATCTTCCTTCATTCTTTTCCCCACTCCTTTTTTCTTTTCTTCTTTCTCCCTTTCTTCCTTCCTTCTTTTCTTCTTTCCTCCTTTTCATTTCTTCTTTTCTTTTTTCATACACCTAAATAAAAATGGCTTATTGGATTGATCTTTATCACACCTCTACTAGGTTCATATGTATGTGAGCATTTAGGTACGTATATTTATGTGTGCCAAAGCACCAAACCAAAGGAAAGAGTAGGAACATCCTATATTAAGGATGATTTTATAGCCAAATTAAGTCAGGCGGCATGGCCACATCTCTTCCTGTGGGTATGTCAGGCTAAAGTGCCAAAAATAGTACTTTGGGAAGACCCTTGGACATGACATCTAAACTCAGCATGCATACACATTATGATTTTAGTAGTCACTCGAGCAGAGTTTCACCTGGCCACACCTCTTCCTCTGAGGGTGTCGAGTTAAGAATACAAGAAATGGCACTTGGTCAAATTCTTGGACATGGGCTGGGTCACATTATTATATCCCTGGCCTGCAAGTAATCATGTGTGCACAAGAATAGCGCCTAAGCTAATTTTTAAAAAAATGCTGTTATTAATATCAACTGATTTTATTGGATTTTACTGATGTATTATTGTGCAATCTGGAGCAAGCAACACAAATACTTCTCACTCTACTTCCTCTATCCCAGCAAGTCCTTCCCACAAACAACTGTCCTAAGGCCTTGTGCATCATAGAATAGGAATGTTTTTCAAAGTTTCACTTTCAGTATTCCTTCTGTAACAACTAAAATCATTATGTGTAATACTCAAGTACAGGCCTTTCTAGTTAAGATCAAATGAACTTCAAGGTTGTCCAATAAAGAACTAAAAATCTCCAAATCACTTTACTTGGCAGAGTTGACTTTATTTAAATTTGTTATTTCACTATGTGCCCAAGTCAACTTTGGCCATTAATTAGCACTAACTGCTTGTCTCTATTTCAAGCCACTACTATGTGACCTTGACTAGAATTTATAGTTGTATTCTGACTCACACGAAGAGCATTGAACATTGAAGAACCACCCTTGTTTCACACTTCACAATATGCAATACTTATTCTCATTGTTATTTTATCAATATATGTACTAATATTGTAACTTCTAAATTTCTCTCAGTATTTCCCTGAAGAAGGAATCAATATTTTTGGAAATTTCTTCCACACACATCTGGCAGGTATGGTAAATAATTATACATTTAGAGAGGTATTAGTGTGGTATGCTATCTCAATTAGGGCATGGACTGATACTCAGACATTTCAGGGAGACCAGCACTTGTGATGGACTTGAAGAACTCAAACCTATTGATCAAAACAGAAATTGTGATTTCAATTTCCAGCCAACTACTATACTTCCAAAAACAGTGAAAGTGTTGCAAGTAAATTGATAACTATTGAACTTTGATGAACATACTGTTATAAGTTTTCCTCATCTAGGGTGACATTTTGAAGTTAGAATGTTTTTATCGAACCACCGCCTCAACATATGAAACAGTAGTCCTGGTAAGATGAAATATAATGTGTCCACTGGGATGATTCTTCCAATATTTCAATGCATGTATATATACATATGCTTCATGTATTAAGGGACGAGAGAGCACTTAAGAGGAGATGTGCTTTACCTTTCTGTACTATTATCCTGTAACTGAGTTGATATTACATCTGGGTGATAACTTGTATCAAAAGAATTTACTTCACAAAATTTTAAGTAAGCTATTTTCTGTCTTAAATAATAAAAATATGTATACACAGAATAGATCTGCATCATGAATTTTGTGGAAATTGAAGTGGAATGCCAAGTTTTGTAGGAATGGTGGTGATATATTTGTGATGTATCCCAACCTACGCCATCCACCATGAAACTGTGAACTATGGATGCTAATTTTTTTTTTCAAACTTGATGATGGTATAACTGAGTGTGCTCTAGAATGATCTACAGACTAGCCCCACCCTTCTTTTTCTCTCAAGCAATACTCCATTTTACATGTCCACCACTCGTGCAAGATTCAGTTCAATGACTCTCAGTCAATTGGTTAAAGATTGTTAGACCAATTGTATAGTGATAGGAAAGTGAGTTCATTCAAATAACAGTAGCTTATATGTTGATTTACTAAAACAAACTTTTAGACTAAAATTGACATGATAACAATGTAAAATTATTAAGTATATCATGGAGAAAATTTTTTTATTACTTGATAATTGGACTTTTTTGGCTTGAAACATTTTTTTTTTTTGACCCTATATCTCTTAGAGTACCTGACAACACTGGATTCAACCTTCACATTTGTGTATTCCAATTGCCCATGAGATATACATTAGGGGTATTTTCAAAGTTCTCATATTTTTTCAATTTTCCATATTTTGCATACCTGAAAAAGTGTCACCAGAACAACAATAACAACAACCAACCTGAAAAAGTGTCACCAGAACAACAATAACAACAACCAAGTAACTTTAAGGCTGTGTGAGCTCCATGCTCCATGTAAGTGTCTCACTAAAAAAATCCCAAATTCCACAAAGTTCCCCCCACACACACTGACTATAATTACTAAAAAGCAGTAGGGTCCCCACTTAGCTAAAGAGAGTATCCAGTTACCACCTAAGTGTGTCTTAAATGGACAGTTTGCCACAACAGCACTTTTAAAAACACTCATCATTATTACAGAAAAGCTGTAAAAACAATAAATTTCACTGCGATCTGTTTTATACTTAAAAGATGCTGCATAAGAAGAGCTACAGAATGATATATATATATATATATAAGGAGATGTCTGTCTGTCTGTCTGTCTGTCTGTCTGTCTGTCTGTCTGTCTGTCTGTCTGTCTGTCTGTCTGTCTGTCTGTCTGTCTGTCTGTCTGTCTGTCTGTCTGTCTGTCTGTCTGTCTGTCTGTCTGTACCATCATTCTGGCCAAACCTGTGGATGGATTTCTATGAAACTTGGCATGATGATGGGTTTTGACCCAACTTAAAACATGGATTAAAATTTTTCTTAAAATGGTTACCATGGTAAAGAGAAAAAGCCAAAATGGTATTTTTGCCAGAAAAACCCATGGATTTAAAACTTGGTATATGTATAAACAACTTCACTCTTGGAGTAACATGGGCTGGGTTCCATTTGGTCACACCTGCTCCATTCCCTGTGTAAGGCCAAAAATGCCAAAAATGCTATTTCAACAACAAAAAACACCAAGGGAGTTAGACCCATGAACCCATATATATTTGGAATTGATATAATCTGTGGAATGTTTTAAGTACATGTATATGACCACACCCATTACTGTTTTTATGTCAGTCTAAAAAAAAAGCCAAAAATGGTAATTTGACCAAACAAATCATTGGAAGAACAGACTTAATTACATGGTATGCATACATACTTGACATTTAGAGTGACAGGGGCAGAATCTCTCCTGGTTACACCTCTTTTTATTGGTGTGTAAAGTGAAAAAGTGCCAAAAAATATATACTGAATAATGCTTGGACCAAAGGAGTTAGATCTACAAACACACTTGAATATATATATATTTTTTGGTTCGTGTGTATGTGTGTCTAGGCATCACGGCTAAATGCTTGGACTAAAGAGGCTAAAATTTGGCACTCTTCAAGAACCCGGGTGAGCATTATTAAACACATGTGGGCATGGTAATGGGTGTAGTTTTGTCATAGCCACACCCACGGGAAGATATTATGGCTGAAAAGAGTTAATTGATGATCGATCAGGAAAAAATTTGACATGTGGTCTCTAGTACCAGGGAAAGCAATATTAACCAGATATGGGTGTGGTCTATCCTTAGCCACACCCACTGTAAGTTATTTTGGCTATTAAAAGCTAATCATACGACCAACCGGACTGAAATTTGATATGAGACCTCCAAGAAACTGGGTGAGAATTACTAAAATTGTGATTGTCAATGGGTGTGGTTTTGTCATTGCAACACCCATAGGACATCATTAAGCCTTCCAAAAACTCATTTATGGACTAATCAGGCTAAATTGAGCATATGGAATCCAATTAACCCAAAGAGCATTATTAACAAAAATTAGGTGTGGCAATGTGTGTGGTTTGGTATTAGTCACACCAACAGGAAGTAGATATAGCTGCCTAAAGCTAATTAAAGGGCCAACCATGCCGAAATTTAAGTGGCTTTTATAATGTTTGATGTTGAAATTGGCTGGGCAACGCCGGGTATATGTTGCTTGTATATATATATATACATATATATACATACATATATACATATACATACATAATACAAACATATACACACACATACACACATATATAGACACACATATATACATACACATACACACACATACACACATATACACACATATATACACATATATATATACATACACATACATACACATAAATACATACACGCATATATACACACACATATACACACACATATACACACACACATACATATATACATACACACATATACATACACATATACATGCACACATACATACACACATAATATACACATGTGTACACACATGCACACACATACAGACACACACATACACATACACATACACACATACATACACACAAATACATACACATATACACATACACACATATGTATACATACACACATGTATACATACACACATACATACATACACATATACATACACACATATATACATACACACATATACATACATGCATACACACATATACACACATACATGCACACATACATAAACACATACATACACACATACTTACACATATATACACACATATTTATACATACACACACATATACATACACATATACGCATGCACACACATGTATATATACATACACATACATACACACACACACATATATTTCCTCTAGTTTTCACAAAGATACAAGTGTTTCTAGACAGATAATCCACATTAACAGAAAATCGTTTTTATTCTGAGAAATCAAATGGCCTCAACAGCACATTCCTCAAACCCACCATAACTCAACAATGGATCGGCCAAATTGCTTCATATTTGAAAGACAGCTTCTATATATGTTGTGCAACAATATAAGCAACCAAACAGAAAATCATACTGTCATGAATAATTAATGAGTTGTGAGGTACTTCCCCCCCCCCCCCCCTAAAGCCACAAGGTCTAGAAATGGTGCTTTGAGTGACTTCACTCATCTTTCCTGTTGACATGACACTGGTAATGTGCCAGGCATACCCTCTAGTTTTCTATAAAATTCAACTACATTCACTCCACATCAAATGTGTTATTAAAATTAACAGCATAAAATGTGTTGACTTCAGAGATGCAGTGAAGACAGAGACTATTCATGAATAAATATTCCAGTCAATTGCTATACTGTTATCTCCATTACAGTGATGAAACTGAGGAGGCTTTGTTCAGTAACATACAAAATAATGAAAGAGAGGAAGTCAAGTATATCTTCCGTTCAGTAGAATGGAATGCAGAAACTGTTGCTTCATTCCAAAAGTCAGTGCAATCCAGTATCATTACGACTCTATGTGGGATAAGTATGTATTAATATACAATATTTACACTAATATTAAATCTACTTCATACAGGATTATTAATAGCTATAATTGCTATATCATTTATTTGGTCTATAGTATATGGACAGGCCTGTTCTGACACCTGTCACTGGCAAAATTAGCATGCAACTATTATTGATATAGCTTTTATATAACTATTAAAAAAATGTAAAATGGATTGTTTACTAGTTATACTGGAGAAATAAAGCCTGACAATGTCAGAATTTGAAGGGAAAATGGAAAAAAAAGAAGAAAAAAAAGAAAGGAAGGAAGGAAATAAGGGAGGAAAAGGTGATGGGGGGGGGAGGTAAAATTAAGGAAGGAAAGAAGAAAGGAAAAAAAAAAGAAGAAGGAATAAAAATCAACCTAGTTCATGTTGGAACCACTAACTCAGTCTGAGAGACCAGGGATGCCACATCCAAGATTCTTTGGTGTGAAAACCCTTGTCAGATAGCCAAGGATAATGCCTGTGAAGTTTCAACAAAATGTATTCAACAGTTTGGGCATGATGCATGGGCATACATACATATATACATGCATGCATGCATGCATACATACATACATATATACATACATGCATACATGCATACATACATACATACATACATACATACATACATACATACATACATACATACATACATACATACATACATACATACATACATACATACATACATACATACATACATACATACATACATACATACATACATGAATGCATGCATGCATACACACATGAACATGCACACTCACAGGCACACATACTGACTTTCAGTTTTATATATTAGCATTAGATAATTTTAGACTTGCTTTTTATATATCCGATAATTTTAATAAATTTATGATATACGATAAATCAATATTTGTTCTTGCCTTTTTTAAAATTTATTTATAAATCTGAAAACTGCAGCAGTTTGATTCTGATGAAGATTCAACCCTTGCACCCATTCACACCTGAGAAATAGCTTCCATCAAGCATGCATTTACTAGCCTCAGATGTTACACAGAATTATGTATAAACTGATCCTCATCAGAGTAGTGAACAATTGATAATGGTAATATAATTTGAATTTCCTCTCTGGTGTATGGACTAGGAGTGCTTGTCATATTAAGCATCATGTGTTCCTTGCACATATCGAGCAGCTTCAGGATTATCAATCAACTCCATAGAGTGGTACTAGTTCACTTAAGAATATTTAGGTGGAACATAAAGTAGAATTACAATGATTGAAACAGTAAATTGGTACAGAACATTGGAGTACAAGGCTTGCATGAAGATAATGAAAAGAAAATTTTTTATGCACAGAGCAACAAACTTCAGCACAAAAAAAGTGCAGCAAGAGATGGCCAATGCCACAGGTGAACATACAATCTTCCAAACCTGGCATGTAAGGAATGCTGTCAACTGAATATTGCTTTTAATACCATGTTTAATAAATATACCACTAGTTTGTGTGGATGCCATATATTGTATCTCTCTTCTTTCTTTCATGTTTACACGGTTTCATTTTTATTTTTAGAATAGTGCTGGAGAAGGTGAAGTAGTATATACTAATCTCTCTGAAGTGGTTTGCCCTTACAAGCATCCAATCAAAGATTGCCGTAGCAGTTCTGGATCTACTTTGGTTAATTTTTATACCAGTTTTATATTGCTTATTACCATTGTTTCATTTCTGATCTGATATTGTGATCTGTGGAGAACGATTGATTGCCTTAACTAAAATGTCAAACTAATAGTACTGTTAGTATAGTTGTAAGGTTTGATACTTAGTTTCACATTAATGAAATTATCTGAGCTCTTTACCTTTTTGTATTATTTTTATTATATATTTTTTAGTTTTAACTTGATTTTATTTTGTGTTCTCTTTGCCAGTGACTACCCCAGTGTGCAACAATACAATTAATTGTTGTTGTTTTTTTGTGTATGTATATATTGTTTCTTTTATTGGTAAGTCAATTAATCTTTAAAATATGAAATCATAAATTGTATGTATTAGCACGTAATTGCGGCCTTCGGTCGCACTGCTTCCAAAACCAACCTTCGGTGGGCTGTGATCACAAAATTGTCTTAGGGGTGTACATGTCTTGTGGGAGTACATGTTTTATTGGAGTCCATGTCTTTCAGGATGACATCTATTATGGGAACATTTGTCTTACAGGAGAACATGCTTTTTAGGAGGATATATATTATGGGAGAGCATGTCTTGAGAAGTGCATGTCTTCAGGATAGCATATCTTTCAGGATGATGTGTCTTACTGGAATGCATGTTTTATAAGAGGACAGGTCTTACTTGAGGGGTATGTCTTATAGGAGGTCATGTCTAACAGGCATACATGTCTTACAGCAGAACATGTTTTACAGGATGGCATATCTTACAGGAGGATTTATCCTACAGGAAGTCATGTCTTACAGGAGGATAGGTCTTACTGGTGTGTATGTATTATAAGAGGCCATGCACTACTTAAGGACATATCTTACAGGGGGACATGTCTTATATGAGTACGTGTATTATGAGAGGACATATGTTACTGAAAATTATATTTTAGAGTAGAATGTCTTACTGGAGGACATGTCCAATACGAGGACAGGTTTTACAGGATGACATCTTGCAGGATGGCGTGCATTACAGGAGGACATGTTTTAGATGAGGCTACTCACATTGCTTGTCTGTTCATCATTTGTTGTAGATGTACGCGGTGGCCATTTCTTGTTTCTAAACGTAGTCTTTGTGTTAGGCTGGTTGAAATGTCTTGTAAATGTGATTGGTGTTCCTCCTCTGTCTCATTTTGGTGCCTCAGTGATTATTTGGTAGTCATATCATGTAGGCATGTTCGCTGTTCCTCTTCTGTCTTATTCTGATGCCTAAGGGGTTTTTTTCTGGTAGAAATGTGTTGTACATGTGAGTGGTTTTCCTCTTCCATCTCATTCTAGTGCCTCATTGATATCTGGTAGATATTTCTATTAGACATAATTGTTGAACTTCTGGTATCTTATGAATTAGTCTGTGTATATGCCTGTTGGATACTGTTTGAAGCCGAAATGTATGTCCTTGTGGCATTTCACTTGACTTCTCTTTGTTTTAGTTGTTTGGCTTTAGATGTTTGTTGGCTTAGTGATGTTATTCATGTGACAGTGCATTGAACTAAATTAAGAAATGTAAAGTTAATTGGAATACTTTAGTGTGTGATTGATATTATTATTGGTTTTCCTGAATAGAACAGTAATATATTAATGTTAACGCATTAATGTAAATGTGTTATTTTAATTATTTGAGGTATGATTTATATTGTTGTTAGCTAGCTGTCTGAATAGAACATTAATGCTGTTATTAGTTAGCCTTAGTTGAACATTGTAATGTTATTTGTTTGTTTGATTAGTGTGATCTTTCTAGATTATTCACTTATCATCTGATTTTTATATAAATAGTCTTGATGATTTCTTGTGTCTTGCATATTCTGAAAGAGATAGATTGAACTTCTACCTAAACTCTCAAAGTTGAGCTTTTCCACACTTTTTCTTGGTATTTGTGATTATTAGAAGTGAACTTTTGAATCTGGTATGATAATTCTTAGTAATAGTTTATTTATTTCTTCCTATTTTCCATGAGGTGAGGTTTAGTGAGGCCAGGAGAGAAGCACCCAGAGCCAGACCTCAACAGCTGAAGCACAGTAATTTTTTCCCCAATATGGCATTTAGGTGGCTTTAGCAAACCCTCAACTTCTCTTTTTGTGTTGTTGCAGTGTGCACTGTGTTTTAGTAACCCGATTGATTTATTGATTGATAGATTTAAAAAAAAATTAATTAATTAATTTGTTTGTTTGTTTTTAGTTAGTTTGTTTAAGTTTATTTGTTGGTTTTTGGTTTGTTTGTTTGGTCGTTTGGGGTTTTTGCCTGTTTAGTGCACAGGCATCCTGACTATGTCAGGTGTGTATGATCATGTTGATGGCAGCTAGACAATTTGCATTTTGTGTGTATCTGTGTGTGTGTGTGTGTATGGGGGGAGGGGGGGGGGGTGGGTGTGTGTGAGACTTTGGCATCTGCTCCTGCTTCAAGATTTGGGAAGGACTATGCATGGTGGTTCATTGAAAGATAATACTATTGGTAAGACCCTGGTTTAATTGCTAATACAATCACTGTGATCAGGTCGGGTCAATTCAGTTAATTCTGGAAGAGGTAAATGGTAAATATATACCAAAAGAGCAGGCATCAGAGGTACTACTGACAGTTCTTTATTTCCACCATCTAATATCACTTACTTTCATAATTGATCCTATGGGCTCCAATAGTAGTATGAATACACATGCTAATGGACTTACAAATACACAAGGGGAGAAATATCATGCATTTTGAACCTGAGTTAATTGCTACCTTTGTCCCACAAAAGTTGCTCACATGAACAAATGAAAACCACGGATAGCTCATGATAATTTTTTTTTCATCTTTAGCTAGCTACTAATTAACCAGAATGGAAAGTTGACTATGGTAGGAGAGTGAGAGATGGAAGTCAAGACTTGCAGCATTTCCATTGCATTTTTCTGTTTCATAGCCGTAACATCCTCTAACATTAGAGTATCCAAATTTTTGTGTTTCACAAAGACCAATTGTTTCAGCATAGTATTATTTGTTCACTGTCAGCATCACAACACCTGCCTAATACCGATATATGGGTAAATGAATACATACAATATATATACCTACACCCGCCCACCTGTGTGCACACACACTGCACACCCCCCCCCCCCCACCCTCCTTTCTCTCCAAGAAGTATAAACCAAGTTAGCTAATCTCAGAAAGCACAAATTAGGGGAAAAGTTCTGAACTGCAAAACATTTTGTCACCATTATAAACCAGACAAACTAGAGCAGCTTGCAGGGTTAGATAAAAAGGGTGAGGTAAGATATAGCAATTCAATGAATGGAAACCACTGGGAGTCACTCCAAGTTTGAGAGGGTATAATGATAGCCTGACCATTTATGGAACATTATGATACATTATAGCATTTGGTGAAGACCCTGGCCCACAAGACTAGAGAGAGAGCTGATTCCACCCCCCCCCCCCCCCCCCCCCTGAACTTTGTGCTCCCTCTACAATTTTCTGGATCTACCACTGGATATATAACATATGTATATTTATCAATGTGAAAAGTGTGTGTGTATGTGTGCATGCACAGTGTGCATGTTTATGTGTGCGCATGTGTTCTGTATGTGTATGTAGGTGTGTTTACAAGTATATGTATGTATTATTATTTCATATAAATCAGCAACAGCAACATATACTGCAACAGAAACACTGACAATAACAGAGAATCAGGTGAGTCAGTGACTAAAAATTACACAATGTCAAGTATCTAATGAGCCGAGGGTCCTCAACATTTTGAAGAGGACAAGGAAGTCCAATGGTGTGGCATTTCAGAACATGGTCTCCAGTTTGAATTTCAGCACATAAACAAGCACTGAATCTTCCAATTCCCCATTTCACCATGTTTGCCGCATATCTTCCAACTACGGATCTTAGTCGGTCGAGTTGCACCCATGCATTCCTTGGAAAGGTACACCTGCCGATTTAGTTGTCCATTGGGTGATGTACAGTGCAAGTTGGTCAGAAACGAGCAGTGGGCGTTTCTCTCTCAATTTGAGGTTTTCAACAAATGGTCAGAGGGGCCTTTGAGATGGGAGATGGAAAGGTACATCCTTGACATGAAGAATTTCATGAAGGAGATGGTCAATGCTCCAAGCTCTCTTATGGGTTTTATGCAGATTTGATTCCTGTGTTTTTGTGGAGGTGGAATTCCAGAGAGGAATGGAAGCTGTGACACCAGAGTACTGCGAAGGCATCCCGGAATAAGCCTCATTGCCTCATTCAGAGGGACATCAATCTTATAGGCATGGGCACTCTGTGTCCAGGCCTGGGCACAATACTCCACTGGAGAATAAGCCAGTGCCAGGACAGATGTCCTTAATACTCCAACAGTGGCTCCCCATTTAGTTCCAGCCAAGCGTTTGATGAGAGCAACAGGAGAGGATACCTTGTTCTTCAGTTTAGTAAGATGGACTTTGAATATTAGGCTCCGATCTAAGGTGACTCCTAGGTAAGTTGGTTTGGCTTCAAATCTCAGGTGATTTTTATCAAGGCTAACTTGAAGTTGATAGTCTGCCATGTAGTCCCTCAGATGGAAGATGGAACACACTTTTCTAAAGCAGATAGTTTGGGTCTCCATTTTTTCAGATATTGTATCATATGCGGCTGTCAGATCTAAGAAGACCACACCTGTTACTTCTTTGTCATGGAAGCTTTGTTCAATGGATTGTGTGAGTCTTACGACTTGGTCAATAGTGGATCTTCCTTTCCTTAAGCCAGCTCGGTCATTGGGGAGCAGAAGATTGATGATAAACAGTAAATAAATGTATGTATGTACAGCTTACAAGGTTCGAAAATAAATAAGATATATAAATATATATTATATGACAAGTAGACTGCATGCATTTTATAGAAGTTAAACAAGGTGAGCCATATTTGACTCAGCTGACATTAGATCAATGGGTGAGGAAAATGAAAAATGACCAACCTTTGACTGAGCTTCTCTTAAGCATCAAATGCTTGATCGCAATAGAGAGAAAGATAGTCGGCATCTTTACCAGGCCATAGTGGTACTGTAGGTCTGGTCTCTTACACAGCAGGAGGTATTCCATTTGTTTGCAGGTGGAACAAAGAATAGAAATATGTGTGTGTGATTATACATTTACCTAATCATACATATCTCCACATAAAGTAGAAGAATGATAGGAAAAGAATTGACCCCTCCTCCAATTTTTAAGTTGTACATACCATATTTATTTTAAATACGTGTCCACCTTTAAGACATGTCCTCCCGAACAATACACAACCCATATAATAGGTGTATAGATGGGCACTTACTAAACCAATAGGTAGATAAATGTATGAATGAATAATAAACAAGCTTGAAATATATCAAGCATAACCTTCTCACTGTGCGTGCTGGATATATGACATGCATGTCAAGTATACTAAACCTAGACATCATCACTGCAGCTTTCCAGTTGTAAAAGAATGTTTCTCTGCTCCTTCAGAGGAGGAAGTAGCTAGGTCCATAAAATATATTTTAGGGGTTTATTATTAGGGTTAAAACTCCTGCAAATGCATGCGTGTATTCTTAAAATACGTATAAAATGTAATTCCATATTTTGTGAATTTCCCATCATTTTGCTTATCTGAGAAAGTGTCACAAGAACAACAAAAAGTAACTTTTAGACCCTGTGAGCTCCTGTGGAGCTTGCGGGTAAAAGTAAGCCCTCCAGTAACATGTGCTCAGTAAAATATGTGCTACAGTAAGACATGATTTCCTGTAAGACCTGTCCTCCAATAGGACATGTCTTCCAGTATGACATGTTTCCAGTAGACATATCCTCCAATAAGATGTCTTTGCATAAGACATGTTCTCCTGCAAGGCACATCGTCCAATAAGACATGCCTTCCAGTGTAAGATATATTCTCCAATAGGCACACCCTATATAAAAAAATAAGTCATGTCCCCCATAAGTCATGACCTCCAGTAAGATATATCTTCTGATAAAACATGACTTTCCATGAGAAATGACCTCTGTAAGATATATCCTCTCATAAAGCATGTCCTGTATAACATGTCCTTCCTTAAGAGGTATTCTTCATAAGACACGTCCTCCCGTAAGACAATTTCGTGACCACAGCCCACTCAAGGTGGTTTTTGCTAGTACATATAAATATTTCTAGCACTATTATTATAAGATAAGGAAATAGCTCTTAACTGTGGGTATCATAAGTATGGAAATCAAGTTCTGTGCTTTCATCTACCATCTTATCTTTAATTTGTGAACATCATCGGCATCCTCAGTTTTGTCAAACTAATCCAAATGCTATGTGATGTTGGAATAGACCCTGGTTCTTATCCAGTGTGAAGTCCAGTTCACATGCCCAATCAGTTGTTCCAAATATGCTAATGCATCATTGCTAGTGGAGTTCGAGAAATACACAGGTGATATTATAACAGTACTTTAAAAGCTAAAAACATTGAACTATGAACAGAGAAGATGGTAGTCCTTAGGATGGAACAGAGACAGACATCCATCTTCTATCATCATATTTATTGTGAACAAGCCTAAATGGGAGCAGCCATATTGAAAAGACCTAAGGGAAGTTGCAGTGGAGCTATCCTTTGGAGCAGCTCTATTGAAAAGCCCTAATGGAGGTTTCATTCTCTTGGAAGTTCAGTTCACAATTTAATTTAATACATTATATCAAAAACAATTAGTGTATTATCTGATTCACAGCACCCCCTCAGTAAACTGCAAAATTTTGAGGGTGCAAGAGAAATCATTTTGAAAGGAATTGAATTATAATTTTTTTTATTTTTAAATGCATTAAATAGAATTTAAATAGCTATTACTCTGTATGTTTTCTCGACCATAAATTCCTTCAATTCTGAAGAAATATAATCAATGAGGGTATCAAAAGAATGGAAACAAAGTTCTTAAGACAGTGGTATGGTTATTTGTTGATAAACATTCTGGATTGGCTGGCAAAAGTGACAAAATTGGTGTTTTTGGACAGATTAAATCAAGCTGAAGCATTGAAAAAGGAAGGGGGTGGACAAGAAGGAAAAATAATGTAGGGTAGGTAATATGGTGCGAGATAATCTATTTTGAATACACCGCAATTAAAAAAATTAGATATGTAAATGCATTCAGTTTTGAAGCTACATCCACTGCCACACCCACATGTGTTTGATAATGCTTGCCCAGGAGGTACTTAGAGGTCACATACCAGATTTCAACCTGATTGGTCCAGCAGTTTGGCACACATGCACACGCACACGCGCACGCACACACACACACACACACACACACACACACACACACACACACACACACACACACACACACACACACACACACACACACACACACACACACACACACACACACAGAGGGAGGAGGGAACTGGCACATTTTCTTAGCTTCGGTTGTCCAGATAGTGTATGGTACACTAATGGGCTCAGAATGAATTTTAAATGCAGTTCTATTGGTAGTTTTGGCATTAGATCCAACCAAAAGTATTAATAATACAATACATATCCACTCAAGTGCCCTCAAGCATTCCTTGGCTGCCTCTCTCTCACTGCCCCTACCCAGTCCCCAGCATTTTCTAGCACTTACGTGGGATCCGAGGATGACTAACTCTTATGTTTCAAGCTAATGCTTGCAAGGCTTTAACAACATATCTAAGTACACACACGTACGCATGCACGCACGCACGCATGCATGCACACACACACACACATTAAGTTGAAACACAAGGGTTAATCATCCTGGGATCCCACGTGAGTGTGTGTGTGTGTGTGTGCATGTGTGTGTGCATGCATGTGTGCATGCATGTGTGCATGCATGTGTGTGTGTGCGTGGCTCCCTCTTTAGTGCATAGCAAATATTTTTGAACATTGTTATTAAAGCAATTTATTATACAGTACAAGTAAATATTATATCAAATTTTTATTGTTCACTACTGCTATTACTGATACACTGTGTGCTTAGTTTCCAATAACTCGCTGCTGCCAGCCATGAGAAGGAAGAAAAAAACAGAGGATTGAAGGATGCCCTCGAAGGGAAGGTCTCCACAATAAATCACATATCATCACATGTATATCACAACCATTATATTTCACACATTTTTTGCATGGAAACTCTCAAGGAAATGAGTTATTTAAGTATTCTAGTGACCATGACTTATATACTGTAAAACTTCCATCAGCAGTGGACTGTAAGGAGATCATAGAAACTTGTGGGGCAACTAATTTAAGTGTGTATAAATATGGTGATCACGTGAGAGGTATATTGTTCTGTCAGCTTTGGTCAGAGAGGGCAAAAGCAAAGTTAGATTCAGAGGTTGTGGCATGACAGAAACTATGGAGAAGCAGAATTTTTTTTATAGATGAAGGAAAAAAATGAATATTAGTGCAGTGCATATTCAGAAAAGACCAACACTATTTGAATGTTAATTTTGGCAGACAAATTTGGCAATCCGGCAGTAATGAGTCAGACAAAGCACTTTAGGATCAGTAAGAGTTTAATAACCCAGCCACGTTTACTAATGACTCTTATTGGGTGGAACCAAGGAGGGGAGGGATCTTTGGGGTCCGAAGATTTCCCTCCTCTCTGTCCAGGTCATGATGTAGATTAAAAATGGTCATGGCTTGAATGCATTTATTTACAAGAACTGTATATTTGCTCACAATATTGGCAGGTGCTATCTAACCATCACATTCCTTGCTAACTTTTGACGACATTGCCTCCCCCTTTGTGATACATTCAGACCTTACCCCTTTTCCAAAAATCCTGTATCTACCCCTGTACTCTTTAATATTGAAGAAACTACTCAGAAGTACACTTCCCCCCAGGTACAAGAGAAAAAGTTCACTATACACATGCATGCATGAAGACAAACACAGGAACATCAACTCCAATTCCATTGTCCACTGTGCCAAGTGATCACACATACCATCAAATATCACAATTGAAGTACTACAAAACACAAACAAACTAGATTTCAATTTCAACATAAAACTTTGTGTCAACTAGTGTAATCTTTGTGATAATTTTTTTAGACACTCACTAAATCCACCATTACATAACATTCATTATCATACTGTATATTGCAAACAGCAATCTTTCACACACTACATGAAGAGATTGCATACCTTAAGTCATTATGCAACATAACACAAATACATGGTTTCTGGTGCCAATATGCAGTACTGAATTTAATCTGACATAATATTACAACATGAGGGGGAAATTATGACACTCCTGCTCACCTCCATCCTCCATCACCAATGCAACCATGTGCACAAACGCACACACACTGGATATGCTAGTACAAAAAAAAGCTATAACACATTTGGGCATTGTCAAGGATGTGTGCTTGTACTTGATGTGGTCTGGACGGACACATTGTATTACAAATAGGAAGCCTGCTCATATTGGTCATGCAGATCTACCCCAATACAAACTTAAATACAAGTAAATAGGAATAACAAGACCATAAATTCCAGCCAACTTAAATACAAGTAAATGGGAATAACAAAACCATAAATTTCCAACCAATAAACCACTCATTTATGATAAAAATAACATGGGCATACAAACACAAATAACAAAACTTGTTTACATCGACAGGATATTAAATCTATAAAAAAAAATTTTAAAACAAAACAAAAAAAGGAAAGAAAAATATGTAAATAAATAAGTAAATAAATAAATAAATAAATAAATGAATGAATGAATAAGTAAGTAAATAAGGAAGTATGTAAGTGAGGGAGGGAGGGAGGAAGGAAGGAAGGAAGGAAGAAAAGAAAGAAAGAAAGAAAGTAAGAAAGAAAGAATGAATGAAAGAAAGAAATGAATGCATAAATGAATAAATAACCAATCAATCAACTGGCCCACCCACCGACCGACCGATTGACCCACCCACCCATGAACGAACGAAAGAACGAACGAACGAACGAACGAACGAACGAACGAACGAACGAACGAACGAACGAACGAACGAACGAACGAACGAACGAACGAACGAACGAACGAACGAACGAACGAACGAACGAACGAACGAACGAACGAACGAACGAACGAACGAACGAACGAATGAACGAGCGAACGAACGAATGAACAAACGAATGAATGAACGGACGGACAAACAAATGAACGAACGAAGGAACAAAGGAAGGAAGGAAGGAAGGAAGGAGCGAAAGAAATAAAAAATTAATAAAGTTTTAAAAGTAACCAGGTTACTCAAACAGTGCATGCTATAATAACACTAATAGAAAAAGTCAAAGGGCTTGCTAAAGCAACTTAAATACCATATTAGGAATAATTACTGTGCCTCAGCTGTTGAGGTCTGGCTCTGGGTGCTTCTCTTCTGGCAACATTAAACCTCACCCCACAGAAAATAGGAAGAAATAAATAAACTATTACTAAGGATTATCTTACCAGATAGAAAGGTTCACTTTTGGTAGTTACGAATACCAAGAAAAAGAACACCTCTAAGCAAAAAAAAAACATTTACAGCCAAACACCTAAAACTAAGAAGTCAAGTGAAACTCAACAAGGACATACATTTCAGCTTCAAATAGTATCCAACAGGCACATACACAGACTAATTCATGAGATACCAGAAGTTCGACAATCACATCTAATAGAAAAATCTACCAGACATACACTGAGGCACCAGAATAAGATGGAAGAGGAACACCACACACATCTACATGATATGACTACCACACAATCACTGAGGCACATGAATGAGACAGAGGACACCAATCACACTTACATGACACATCAACCAGACTAACACAAATACTACATTTACGAACAAGAAATGATCGCTGCCTACATCTACAATAAATGTTGAATAGACAAGCAATGAGAGTAGCCTCCTCTAACACATGTCCTCCTGTAATGCATGCCCACCTGCAAGATATGCCATCCTTTAAAACCTGTCCTCATGTTGGACATGTCCTCCAGTAAGACATATCCTACGTTAAAACGTGACTTTCAATAATATGTCCTCTCATAATACATGTACTTATTTAAGACATGTCCACCTGTAAGATATGCCCTTAAGTAATCCATGGCCTCCTATAATACACAAACACCAGTAAGACCTGTCCTCCTCTAAGATGTGTCTTCACATAGGACAAATCATCCCGTAAGATATGCCATCCTGTAAAGCATGTACTCCTGTAAGACATGTACGCCTGTTAGACACAACCTCCTATAGGGCTTACTCTCAACTAAGACCTGTCCTTCTGTAAAACATGCATTTTAGTAAGACACATAATCCTGAAAGATATGCCACCCTGAAGACATGCACTCCTGCAAGACATGACCTCTCATAATACATTCCTCCGACAAAGCATGATCTCCTTTAAGACAAATGTTCCTGTAATACATGTCATCCTGAAAGACATGTACACCAGAAAAACATGTCCTCCCACAAGACATGTACTGCCCAAGACAGTTTTGTGACCACAGCCTACCAAAGGTTGGCTTAGCAAGCAATGCGGCCGAAGGTGGAAATTGCGTGCTTGTATATACAATTTATGATTTCACTTTTTAAACATTAATTGACTTACCTACAAAAGGAACATATATATATATATATATATATATATACACACAAAAACCACTTGTATTGTTGCACACTGGGGTAATCACTGTCAAAGAGAACACAAAATAAAATCATGTTACAACTAAAAAAAAGAATAAAAAGAATCCAAAAAGGTAAAGAGCTCAAAAAAGTTCATTAATTAGAACTAAGTATCAAACCTTACAACTATACTAACAGTACTATTAGTTTGACAATTTAGTTAAGGCAATCAATCGTTCTCCACAGATCACAATATCAGATCAGAAATGAAACAATGGCAGTGAGCAATATAAAGCTGGTATAAAAATGAACCAAAGTAGATCCAGAACTGCTAGGACAATCTTTGATTGGAGGCTTGTATGGGCAAACCACTTCAGAGAGATCAGTACTGCTAGGACAATCTTTGATTGGAGGCTTGTATGGGCAAACCACTTCAGAGAGATCAGTATTTACTACTTCAACTCCTCCAGTGCTATTCTAAAAATAGAAATGAAATAGTGTAAAAATGAAAGAAAGAAGAGAGATACAATATACGACATCCGCACAAACTACTGATACATATTTGTAAACATGATATTGAAAGCAATATTCAATCAAAAGCATTCCTTACATGCCAGGTTTGGAAGATGGTATGTTTACCCATGGCATATGCTATCTTTTGCTGCTTTTTTTTTTTGTCTTGAAGTTTGTTGCTCTCTGCAGGAAACACTTTCTTTTCATTATCTTTATGCAAGCTTTGTACTCCAAAGGTCTGTACTAATTTAACATTTTATTCATTGTAATCTACTTTATATTCCACCTAAACATTCTTAAGTGAACTTGAACATGACTTCTTATGCCGTCCATTTATGAAAAATAGTATGAAATATTGTATGAAAAATGATGTCCACTATGTTAAAAGTTTATGCTTGCCTAACTCTCTGGTAATAGGGCGCCTGTACTAGGAGACATGGCCTTATGATGGTTGTTATCCATCAGGGCATAACATGAGAGTAATTTACCTCTGCAGATATTTCTAAAAAACATTATTCTATTGAGTTGATTGATAATCCTGAAGCTGCTCTATATGTGCAATGAGCACATGATGCTTTATATGACAAGCACTCCTAGTCCATACACCAGAGGGGAAATTCAAATTATATTACCATTATCAATTGTTCACTACTCTGATGAAAATCAGTTCATACATAATTCTGTGTAACATCTAGTAAGTGTATGCTTGATGGAAGCAATTTCTCAGGTGTGAATGGGTGCAAGGGTTGCATCTTCATCAGAACCAAACTGCTGCAGGTTTCAGATTTACAAATTAATAAAAAGGGGCAAGAACAAATATTAATTTATCATATATCATAAATTGATTGAAATTATAGAACATATAAAAAAGCAAATATGAAATTATCTAATATATATAAAACTGAAAGTTTGTATGTGTGTGTGTGTCTGTATATGTGTGCGTGCATGCGTACATGCGTACATGCGTTCATGCAGGCATTCATTTGTTGGTTCGCTGGTTGGTTGGTTGGTAGATTGGTTGGTTCGTTTGTTCATTCATTTGTTCATTGGTTCATTCGTTCGCTGTTTGGTTCGTTCATATTTCTCCCAAAAGAATCTTGAATGTGGCACCCCTGGTTTCTCAGACTGAAAGTTAGTGGTTCCAACATGAACTAGTTTGACTATTTTCCCCCCTTTTTTTTTGCTCCCTTTCTTCCATAATTTTTTCCCCCCATCACCTTTTCCTCCCTTGTTTCCTTCCTTCCTTTCTTTTTTTCTTCTCCTTTTTTTTCCATTTCCCCTTCAAATTCTGACATTGTCAGGCTTTACTTTTCCAGTATAACTAGTAGATGATCCGTTTTACTTTTTTATTATAGTTATATACAGCTATATTTATAATAGTTGTATGCTTATTTTGTATGTATGTATGTATGTATGTATGTATGTATGTATGTATGTATGTATGTATGTATGTATGTATGTATGTATGTATGTATGTATGTATGTATGTATGTATGTATGTATGTATGTATGTATGTATGTATGTATGTATGTATGTATGTATGTATGTATGTATGTATGTATGTATGTATGTATGTATGTATGTATGTATGTATGTATGTATGTATGTATGTATGTATGTATGTATGTATGTATGTATGTATGTATGTATGTATGTATGTATGTATGTATGTATGTATGTATGTATGTATGCATATGTATATATGTATGTACATACATATATACATACAGGCATGATCTTTGGGTATCTAGCAAGGGTTTTCACACCAAAGAATCTTGGATGTGGCACCCCTGGTCTCTCAGACTGAGAGTCAGTGGTTCCAATAAGAACTAGGGTGATTTTTTTTTCCTTTTTTTTTTTTTCCTTTTTTTTTTTTTTTTCTCTTTTTTTTTCTTTGCTTCCTTAATTTTCCCCCCTATCGCCATTTCCTCCCTTATTTCCTTCCTTCTTCTTTTTTTTTTTTTTTTTTTTTTTTTTTTTTTTTTTTTAATTTTCCCTTCAAATTCTGACATTATCACGCTTAATTTTTTCAGTATAACTAGTAAATAATCCATTTTACATATTTTTTTATTTTTATTATAGTTATATACAAGCTATATTTATAATAGTTGTATGCTTATTTTGCCAGTGACAGGTGTCAGAACAGGCCTGTCCATATACTAGAGACCAAATAAATGATATAACAATTATAGTTATTAATAATACTATATGAAGTAGATTTAATATTGGTAGAGTATATGAATACTTACCCCACATATAGTTGTAATGGTATTGGATTGCACTGACTTTTGGAATGAATCAACAGTTTGTGCATTCCATTCCACTAGACGGAAGATGTCCTTGACTTCCTCTCTTTCATTATTTCGTATGCTACTGAACAAAGCCTCCTCATTTTCATCACTGTAATGGAGATAATAGTATAACAATTATACTGGAATATTTATTCATGAATAGTGTCTGTTTTCATGTATCCCTAAAGTCAACAAATTTTATGCTGTTAATTTTAATAACACATTTGAAGTGGAGTGAATGCAGTTGAATTTTATAGAATACTAGAGAGTATGTTTGGCATGATACCAGTGCCATGTCACCAGGAAAGATTAATGAAGTCGCTCAAAACATCATTTTTAGACCTTGTGGTTTTAGGGGGAAGTAACCCACAACTTAATTATTCATGACAGTTTGGTTATTTTTTGTTTTGTTGCTTATATAGTTGCACAACTCTGTAGAAGCTGTCTTTCAAATATGAAGCAACTGGATGAACCATTGTTGAGTTTTGGTAGAATTGAGGAAGATGTGCTATGCAGGTCCTGTTGATTTCTCTGAGTAAGAATGATTTCCTGTTAATGTGGATTTTATATCTAGAAACATTTGTATCTTTGTGAAAATTTGAGGAAATATACTTATATATCATTATTCTGTAGCTTTTCTTATACAGTATCTTTTAAGTGTAAACAGCTATTATAAGTGCCGAGACCATATTATGAAATTTACTATTTTTACCAGCTTCTCTATAAAAATAATGAGTTGTTTGTTTGTTTTTTTTAAGTGCTGTTGTGGCTAACTGTCCATTTAAGACACACTTAGGTGGTAACTCCATACTCTCTCTAGCTAAGTGGGGTTCGTACAGCTTTTTAGTAATTTAGGGATTTTTAAAAAAAATTTTTAGTGAAAAACTTACATGGAGCATGTTGCTCATCATGTCTTAAAGTTACTTGGTTGTTGTAGTTTGTTTGTTTTTTTTTTTGTTGTTCTGGTGACCCTTCCTCAGATATGCAAAATATGGGAAATTCAAAAAATATGGGAAATTCGAAAAAAAACACCCCTAATGTATACCTCATGGGTTATTCAATTGCACAAATGTGAAGGTTGAGTCCAGTGTTGCCAGTTACTCCAAGAGATAAAAGGTCAAAAAGATGTTTCAAGCCAAAATAGTTCAATTATCAAATAATAATATTTTTTTCATGACATACATAATAATTTTACATTGTTATCATGTCAATTTTAGTCTAAAAGTTTTATTTTTGTAACTCAACATATTATACTTATAAAAGTTTTCAATTTCCCATGGCTTTGAAATCCATATTCAAAACAGAGAAAATGTTCAGGACAGTTGAAATGCATATGAAAACTGGCAGTCTCTATAACCTATACCAAAAATTTACTAATCTTAGCTTTTTAGTTTTAGCTGACCGAAGTTCCTTGACAAACTTTTTTTAATGTTTAATTCTCCTGGTTTAGTGATTTATCACTTCCATTTATTATATTTAAAGTGAAATAATTTGGAAGGAAAAGTATATAACAAGTAATTGAGATCTACTTTTTTAAAGCAAGAAAAAAAACAAGTTTAATAAAAAACAAAACAAAAAACCAAACAAAGACCTGCAACTAAGGCGAAGCAGAATTTTTCCAAAACAGTATTGAGTTATTTGGAGAAAAAAAGACAAAAAAAAAGAAGACACCAGCCTGGCAACACTAGTTGAATAATACTGACACTAGTCTGAACTATAATTTTTTTATTTCTTTGTCATGAACAAAAATTTTAAAAAACTCACACTCTGAGTCAACTGGAAGGTAAAGGTAAATTTAACATTTTCATTTATCAGACTGAGCAAAGTGAAGCATAGCTTAGCTGTTGTCTTATTTATTTTGACCACCCTTGTGTTTGCCATATGCCTATTCTTCTTCTGAGCGAAGTCATATTTTGTAAGAAAAGGGAGGTAAGGAAAGGAAGACACACATTTTATCTAGTTTCTGTCAGACTTCAGGGATAAACAATAGAACTTTGTAAGTTATCCGGGATCTGTGACAGAGAAACAAATTTAGGCACTGTCCCGGAAGAACCGGGACAGTTGGCACCTATGCAACATGGCAACCACTGTACACTTACTCCAGTGCCCTCTGGCAGACACCACTGAAGACCTCTCCCAATACAAGGACAGAGCAAGGGACTGTGTGGCTGCTCATCTTGGCCATGTCTGACCTTCCAGACATTACAAGAATGTAGACCATTCTAGAGCCTACTCAGTTATACCATCATCAAGTTTGAAAATAAATTTAGCATTCAGAGTTCTCAGTTTGAGGTGGATGGAGTAGGTAGGGAAAAATCTCAAATGTATCACCACCACTCCTATGCAATTGGCAGCCCACTTCAATTACCACATAATTTGTGATACAGATATATTCTGTGTATACATATTCTTATTATTTAAGACCAGAAAATAGCATACTTAAAATGTTGTGAAGTAAATTCTCTTGATACAAGTTGTCGTCCAGAAGAAAATACCAACTCAGTCACAGGATAATAGTACAGAAAAGTAAAGCACATCTCGTCTCCAGTGCTCTCTCCTCCCTAAATACATGAAGTATATGTATGTATATATATATATATATATATATATATATATATATATATATATATACATTTAAATATTGGAAAAATCATCCCAGTGGACACATTGTACTTCATCTTACCAGGACTACTGTTTCATGTGTAGAGTTGGTGGTTCTATAAAAACATTCTAACTTCAAAATGTCACCCTAGATGAGAGAAATTAATAACAGCATGTTCATCAAAGTTCAATAGTTATCAACTTACTGGTAACACTTTCACTGTTTTGGGTAGAATAGTGGTTTGCTGGAAATTGAAATCATAATTTCTGTTTTGATCAATAGGTTTGAGTTCTTCAAGTCCATCACAAGTGCTGGTCTCCCTGAAATGTCTGAGTATCAGTGCATGCCCTAATTGAGATAAAATCCGAGTTAATAAATTTCTACATGTGTAGTTATCTGATTTACCTGTCAGATGTGTGTGTAAGAGATTTCCAAAAATATTGATTCCTTCCTCAGGGAAATACTATAAAAAAATTTAAAAGTTACAATATTAATACATATATTTATAAAAATAACAACAGAGAATAAAGTATTGCATATTGTGAAGTATAAAACAAGGGTGATTCTTCAATGTTCAATGCACTTTCCAGGGGCTGATCTAGGATTTCAACCTTCCCAAGAGTGGGTGTAACTTCTCAAATTCAAAGTGGTGTATATTTTAAGAAATCAATTTTTATCATATATTTTTTAATAGAAAAGGTACCCAGCTTTTCATGGATAAGAAATATATTGAATTTTCATATACAATCTACATCAAAGCCAGCATCAGTAAGGCACTTCCAAATCTCAACAATAGTAATGAAAATTAAGCCAACTATTTTTTATACTTTAGTTAGCTTTGCTTCAATTTACATTCCAGTTCACTAAGTCACCACCAGCAACTAAAAACCACTTTCTATTCGTGGCAGCTGCTTAGCCATTGCAAATTCTTAGCCTTTGGGTAATGTTTTTCAGGCTTTGCTTTGTATGGAAAATTTGAATCCTTTGCTTCCCCAGAAGGGTTATTTTGGTATTTCCATTTACTTTATGATATAGCCCAGCACCCAAGGTTAATATTTGCAAAAATTCATCAAAATGGGTTCAGCTATTAGGAGCCATAAGGCCTGCCCACACTACACAAAAACATTTTGGAATTAATTCAAATTGAATCTGTGGAAGAAAAAATTTTATACCCAGTTAGAATTAAGTCAAACCCTAGTGTCCACACAGGCACTACTTTAATCCATGGTAGCAAAAATTATCCTAAACACCTACTTTATCTTTAAAATGATTTATGAGAGAGTGATAGTTGTTGGTGTTCTCAGACCTTCTAACCACAGACTTCAATAATTTATTCACTGCTTAACTTTCTATTCAAAATTAATTTTCCTACCCTTTTCATCTTTTTAGTACAACTGCTCCTATGCCATTTATTCTTAACTGTTTAGCCTGCCACCTATAGAATAGCTCTTATCAAAATTAACTAACCACACTTAAGCCCTCATAGGTTGATTTATTTCTAATAATACCAGTCTTGACTTTGTAGCATCAAAATAGAAGGTATCTACACACCCACCCACCCACCCTCACAACACCCACTTTTTAAAACTTACTTTATTTTCATTTTAATTTCTTTGAATACCATTCTCTATTAAATTTACAAAGTTTTTTTTTTTTTTTTTTTTTTTTTTTTTTTTTTTTTTTTAATTGGGGAAATAGTGCGATCAGATAAAGGAATGGTGACAACTGGTGGTTTTAAAACAAATATTGTGGTTGAACTGAAGAGGTGGCAGCAACCTAAAGTCTGTTTGCACTGAGTTGAGCCCCAAGGAAACTTAATAACAGTGGCCAATACTCAATGGATTTCCAGATTTCAAGGACCAACAGACTCATGACGCTCCAGATGTTCTTTTGGCACTATTCCTGAAGAAGTTAACCATCCCTAGGCAAAGTTAGCTGTTTGTCCCATAAGCAAGTACACAACATTCCACCAGTGTTAATTGACCATAGGGAATGTAAGGGGAAAAATATCCCAGGGAAGCTAACGTCCACTGCAGAACTCTTTAAGTTCTTCAGTGGAATACATAAAAAGAGCACAGAATTGATTCTTCCTTGTTCAGCTGGACTCTAACTCCAAGTAAGCTTATACTTCTCCCTTGCTCAAGGCTGAAGTGGCTGAAAGTAAAGGTTTGTTTTTCATGTCATGTCAATCATTTCAAGTGCAGTGATGAAGTGTCCAGCTCAAGAAGTTGGTCAAGAAGAGCAAGGAAGGCTATATCCATGCTTTTTTCAATTTGTTCCAGAGACATACCGTGTGCCTGTTAAAGATAGCCAAGTTTGTCACATACAAACCTCTTATCATTAAGTAATTTATATTACTTCTGTACTTATTTCTGTATATTCACTACTTCTTTTGTGTGTTCTTCAATGAATGAATAAACTTGTGTAAGAGAAATGAAGAATATAATAAAAAAAATATTCAGAGGAAAAAAAAACAACTTTTTCCTTCTTTTTTAATTTTTTATTGAATACATGGGAAATGAAATCAATAGCAAAAACCAATTGTGAGATACATAAATTAGTGGACAAATGATGATGAGGTTTAAGTAGCTAAATGTAAGATACATAAATTAATGGATAAATGACGATGGTGTGTAAATAGCTAAATATAAGATACATGAAAACTGTGTACAGTCCGTCGTCTAGCTTCTTTGTCAAATGAATCAGGGTTAATTGAAATTCTTAATTTAATGTATCATTTAGTTGGAGTAAGTATTTCTTTGTCTTCATTCATTGTCTAGTAGATTCATTTAATTTTAGCCTTGGAAACTCCTGTTGCCGTTGCTGTTCTGTCCAGTGGTCTATTCTTCATGAGTGACTTCCTAGTCCACTTCTCTTCTTCATTTAGGTATGTATATTTATGTGTGCCAAAGCACCAAACAAAGGAAATGTGCTTTTCAGGGTAGAAAAACCTACATTAAGGATGGTTTTATAGCCAAAAATAAGTTGGGCTGCATGGCCACACCCCTTCCTGTGGGTATGTGAGGATTAAATGCCAAAAATAGTACTTTGGGAAGACCCTTGGACATGACATCTAAACTCAGCATGCATACACATTATGATTTTAGTAGTCACTTGAGCAGAGTTCCACCTGGCCACATCTCTTCCTATGAGAGTGTCGAGTTAAGAATACAAGAAATGGCACTTGGTCAAATTCTTGGACATGGGCTTGGTCACACTATTATATCCCTGGCTTCACTGGGTATTCCTGCAAGTAACTCATGTGTGCACAAGAATAGCACCTAAGCTAATTTTTGAAAATGCTGTTATTAATATCAACAACTGATTTTATTGGATTTTGCTGATGTATTATTGTGCAATCTGGAGCAAGCAACACAAATACTTCTCACTCTACTTCCCTCTATCCCAGCAAGTCCTTCCCACCAACAACTGTCCTAAGGCCTCATGCATCACAGCATAGGAATGTCTTTCAAAGTTTCACCTTCAGTACTCCTGTAACAACTAAAATCATTTGTGCAATACTCAAGTACAGGCCTTCTAGTTAAGATCAAATGAACTTCAAGGTTGTCCAATTAAGAACTGAAAGCAGTGGTGGATCCAGGGGGGGTTCAACTGGTCCCAAAGAAGGCCCCCTTTTCTCTAACTTTAATTTAGGAATTCAAACTGAAAAGCATTTACAAAATCCAGCCCAGATTTCTGCTATTCCCGAATGGCAAAAGGAAGATGGAAAAGCTGAGTTCACTAATGGACTCAGTGACACCCACACCCCTATACTAAGTGGTTTAGGTCCCCTATTATGGGCTAAAACACCTGATTTTATAACTATAAAACCATCTGGTGGCCATTTTATGGACTAATGGACTTTGCGGCTTCCATAACCATATATCCCTTGATCTTATATATAGGCATTATTGACACTATTCTCATTATTTAAACAAACACAATCCTTCCAGCGGCTTGGAAGGAGTTATAAAGTCTACAATACAATACAGACAAATTGTGAATTATATTAAGATTGTGTATCACTAAACAACCTCAGTAGTAGCATCAAACCACACCCATTGTAAAAAAAACCCCACAAATATTGCCACCCGATCTAAATGAAATCTTCATGAGGACATGCAGTGAGGTGCCCTAATCAATCTCTGAAAGTTTCGTGAAACTCCCTCCAGCAGTTTGAAAAAAGTTAGATTCCACACAGGCAGGCAGGCAGGCAGGCAGGCAGGCAGGTAGGCAGGCAGGCAGGCAGGCAGGCAGGCAGGCAGGCAGGCAGGCAGGCAGGCAGGCAGGCAGGCAGGCAGGCAGGCAGGCAGGCAGGCAGGCAGGCAGGCAGGCAGGCAGGCAGGCAGGCAGGCAGGCAGGCAGGCAGATTATCAATTATAGTAAGATAACTATTCTTAAAGCTGTTCATTTAGAAGGCAGAGTTTTAAAAAAATATATGCATACACATAAAAGTTTCTGAGTGTGACTATAATGATGTGTTCATGATTCAAAATAATAATACTTACCTTTTTTGTGCACTCACTGGGGCACAAACCATTAATTTCAAAGTTATCAGCTTCTGGTGGAATAATGAGAGAACTGGATGCAAATGGTCCAATGGTCAGGAGTCCAGCTCTAAATTCAGGTTCTTCATCTACATAGAAAAGTTCCAGTCCAGAGTCATCCACCAAACCTGAGGTTAACTCTGGGTTGTCATAGTGGATCTCAAGGACAATATATTTGGGACCGTTTCCTCCCATAGGATAAGCTACTCCATCAGGAAATACAAAGTCCTGCAGAAATAAGAGATGAAATGATTATTTTGTGATATAGCTATTATAAATTGACAGGTTCTGTCAATCAAATTTGTCATCTCCAAACTACTTGTCGAGCATTTTGCTAATTATTTATATCACAAACATCATGCAATAATCTACAACATGATGATGCTAAAATATAGGTTGCCATATTGCAAGTCAGGCTCAGAACACATGAATTCTTGACTTCACATTGTACATACATTTTTAAATTATTTTTACCAAATCCCACAGAGATTTGTCCTTTTATTTTGTTTTGATTTTTGTTGTTATTTTTTTATATAATTGCATACAGTTTTCAAGTACAGGTGCAAGTTCTGTAGCCTATTGTTTAGTATTTCCCCACCCTCCCCCTCTTTTTACTTTTTTATGCAAGGGGGAGGTAGCTTGAAAAAAAAATTGAGTAATTTGATTTTTATTCTTTCATTCTTAAAGCTTTTTTGTTGGGTTTGTCTTCAGATTACTGCGTATTGTGATTTTTATTGCATCAAAATATAAGATGAGGTTGACATGTAAAGGGTGCCTACTCATTAATTCATTATTTTTCTAAAATAAAAATTAGGTAGTGGGGAAGTGGGAAGTGGAGGAAGTAGGAAGTGGAGGAAGAAGGGAGAGCATTTTATAGGTAAGTGAAAAATAGAAAGTGGTGACAATGCGTCTCTAAGGTAAATTCATATTTTATATTTGGTGAATGAGTAAATCTAAATGTAGATAGTGATACTTATATTACTTTTATCTTATTAAGATGATGTAGTGGTTAAAATTTCTCGCCTTTTTGTAGGTGTCTCAGAAGCTTACTAGTTTTATTCTTTTTTCAATATAAAATGTTTGCAATTTTATCGTTAACAAAGACAGTATCTTTCACTTAACAACTATGCTAACCCTCTAATAATCCACACCTACTTTGGACACAATCAGATAGAGAAGGTAGCTAAATCACGCACATATGTACTGCAAGAATTTATTTAAATGATCATCACTTACTACATGTGTGTGCGTGTGTGTGTGTGTGTATGTGCACATGTGTGCTTGTGTGCATGCATGTGTGATAGCAGACTAATCAAAACAGATTATTCAATCTTCATAGTATAGTTGACAAAAATTTTATGTTCATAGTTATTATCTATTTATCAATAACCATCATGTTGAATAACAGTTCCTTTTATGGATAACATGTTAGAAATGTGAGGTATTAATGTCTTCAGTGCATATTTTAGGGTTATTTGGTGAGTCCGAATTAAAGTATTATGCAAAAGTACTTTGGACTTACTACAAAGGGACATTAGGTTTACTCACATTGCTGTTTTTCATTATATGCTACAGGTATGGTGGCTGAGGAAATTTAATTGTATTCATTAATTAATAATAAATATATGATTAAAAGATTCTAATTAATAAACATAATAATTTGGGGAATAGAGAATTCACCCAACACTTCAACTTCTTCACTCCTACACCCATTTTTTTCTTTCCCCAGCTCATGCATCCACCAAAGAAAACAACTAAAGCATGAAGTTTATCCCACATGGGTTAGCATATACTCTATTGTGAAGGATTCTTCACTGTATGTGGGAGGTATGCTATTGCCACAATCATTTCCAAACACATCAACAATTCAGTCTCACACAATACACAAGCCTTTTTCTTCCTTGTTGAGCTAAATGTGTTTTCTTACTCAATAACGATTGATTTTAAAGGTCTTGTCTCCTAGCTTGTACAGAGAAAATATGTACAATTAAAAATGTCACTCAAATAAATTAAATAAACCATTTGTACTTAAAATATATATATATATATATGTGACTTATACATATTATATTTCTTACCCCTCCACCAATGGCCCAAGCAGCGAACAGTTCTCCATTTCTTCTACAAGTATCAATCTCATCACTCATGGTATTGTCACAGTCTACACTAGCACCTACAAGACTATCATTGAGGTCTGCACAGAAATAACCTATCAAGTGGTGGACATTAAGCTTGGTATCCTCAGAAATTACTGGAGAGATCTGGAAATATAAATATTCATATAAATTAAAAATGCACTATAGATTTATGGTTGTTGGTGCTATCAATGCTAATATAGCACTAATATTGCAGATATTATAATTATAATTGTGCACAAGTTAAAAGTTGTTTAGACATACCTACAAGTGTGCACACCTGCCAACCCTGTGTTTTCATTGAAGGCATTACTCACTTCATATCAGTAACATTGATGTATATATATATATACATATATAAAATACATACATATAATATATAATATATATACATATATATAAATTCATGAGTAATCTATCTGTGTTGTCTCCTATTCTAATATTTCTATCCTTGCAGATGACAAGACCTAAATAGAATGCAGTAGCAGTCCTGGTTTAGGGCTGGGCCTAGGCTGATATATTATTATTGTTATCTTATTATAAATTTCCTTTATGTGTGTTTATTTATATATTTATTTGTTTGCTTGTTTTTGTCATATGGACTCCTTAAGTTCCCACTAAAATTTGTTATCTTTGGTACCAATGGCAAAGAATTTACCTATCAAGTGTTTGTAGCTTGGTTTCAAAGACAATAAAGCTTTGAATTGGCCCTGAGTAGTGCTATGATGAAAATAAAAACAACTACTTGCAAGCTAGAATTAAATGGTGTTGAATAATTTGGAAAGAACTATTTCAGTTGGTAGAATTTGTTAATTTTTTCCCCTGAGCATTCCTGTTGGCATGGCCAGTAATTTCTGATCAAACAAGTTTGAAAGGCCAGTACAATTGCATGTAATTTGTTTGGAAGGAAATTAAAAATTTAAGAAATAAAAATATTTTTGTATTTGGTTTTCTAAATACATATTACCTGTTTTACGTGGGTGAATAGGTGGTTATGTATTGGTGGCACAAACACAAGTTTACTCTCTGATAATAATGGTTACACAATATCAATACACTTAGGAAAATAGAATGGGACCTCTGTTTTGTATGCCAAATGATGAATTGTTTGGCTAAGAAAGGGGGGAAGGGGAGATGGGATATTCATTGGATGAACCTGTTTTCATTTGACAACTCTTTGTGTCTGCATTGAGAGTTGATACCTCACCTCACCTCACCTCACCTCCACACAACCACCAATAGGTCCTCTGATTAAAAGACAAAATGTTGTGCACCTTGAAATTCTTAATACTTATTTAATTATGATTGACATATTAAAAATTGAGGAGCAAAAAAAATTAGATGAACATTCCAACCTTGCAGGCCAAGCTATAATGGCCTTCTAGTACTAGTTAATAATAATTAGACATTATAAATATACTCAATTAATTGAAATTGGAATTTACTGGTTATTTGACTGGTATATCTTTAATGTCAAATATCATACAACCTTCTAACTTTGTTGTTTTACAGAATTTATTGAATTTTTTTATTCACTAATGGTAGAAATGCCACCTCTATCACAAATTTATGATATTCTAACTCTTGCTGGACCTTTATCAAAATATAATGTTACTTCACTTCATAGGGCAAATTTAATTATTGAAATGGAACTTGTTGACACCTGACAGGGCTAATAAAATAAAGTTTAATAATACTTCACTAAATGCTATAAAACAAGATGGCTGATCATCATTAATTCTTACCAATGTTAGACGTAAAGTTAGAGTATCATGTTCATCGAATATATCTTACTGATGACAAGTAAGAAAAGAATCACTTCCACCATGCAAACTTAGGATTGTGCCTATTGATCACAACAGCATTTATTCGTCAAGTACAACTAGCTAGTATGTTGGAAGGGAGGATGGAACCACAGTATAATGGATCAATAGAACAGTAACCTTCTTACTCACATGTTAAAAAGTTTTAAAAATAATCAATACTGTGTCCAGAGGAAGCTGCCACCTCTGTGAAGCCAAAGTCCCTTTCCGACAATTGCAGTGTTCACAAACTGCCAGGGACTTGACTCACTTCCATATTATTTAGCCATGTTTAAGCATTGTCCCCTTTTGACTCCTGCATTGTACACAAACAGCCTGAGACATCATACACTTCCATATTTTAGCCATGACTTTCATGTTTGTGATTAGTGATGATAATCAGTTCAATTTATGGATTAGCCTGTATAATTGGAGGCTCTTTGCTATTCTCATTCTTTACACATTGGCATTTTCTAATCATTTCATGGAGTGGGAGACTACAGTGGTCACAAGTGAACTTGTGATGGCTAAATGTCATTACAAATGAGGTTAGTGGTTTACCATTCCCTTCTACTTGCACTGCCATGCCAAGCTTCTATAGTGGTTGAACACTAACAAGAATCTTAAAGACATACCATAGTTACTCAATCAATATTTGTGGTGTCTTATTAGCTTACACACAAGCTAATCTAGTTAAAAGTTTGTGAAAGTCTGAAGTTGTCCTTGAGTCCAAAACCATCCAGGCTAGATATTGGGACATGAGCTTGAAAGGCATTTGATGGGGCCATCATCCAGGACCTGCAGACCATGGACACCATTTGGTGGAGAGTATTGGCATTTTATATAACATGGTCTGCAACTTGATCCTTCACGCCACACTCACAGATCGCTGAAGGGGCCATTCCCCATTTGTGCATGGAATTTATTTAGTCCAAAAAATACCCAAACAGCTGAGCACAATGATAAAAAAGAAAGTAATCAAATTATTACTTAATTTTAGATTGCACACAAGCTAATCCAATCATCCATGAGCAAAATTGAGTCCAAAAACTACCCAAACAGCAGAGCACAGTGAACCATTGCCAGATGGATGCAACTCCTTCGAGCAAAATGATTAACAAAAGAAGGAATCAAAGTATTACCTAAATTGGACTGCAAAAAAAAAAAAATAAATAAAAGACAAAAAGGGCATTAAAATAGCAATAAAAAGTGATTTATCACACATGGGATTTTATCTATTAGTAATATATTCGTGGATCATAATCAGGCAACAGACAGCTATTGTCAGCACAAAATATTTTGAAAAATATGAAGGAGAAGTAGGTGTTTAGCTCAAAATATGATGCTTTTTTTTTTGTGCATAATTCCACGTAAAAAAAAAATAGTGACTTAAAAGGACGCATGGATTTGAACAAGTGCCCCACATTACATGGCTAGTAACTTAAGAGGGTTGTATCAAGTGAGTTTGAATTTACCCCTCACAACTCCCTAGGGACAAATAATTTTAAAAATGCTTTATGCTAAATTTATCTGCACTAAAAAACAAATCATGTACATCTTCTAGCTATAATTATGTTGAACCAGTTTTTGATACCTGCTGAAAACACAAAAAAAATTATACTTAGTAATTGATGACACTCACTTACACACAATAAATTTAGTTCTAACCTTGTATACAAAGCGTTCCTGCTCCAGCTCCTGTGGCAACTTATGGACTGTGCACCAGTATGTAGTATCTCTATCAGATGGAACAGGGACCTGTAAAATGATAGAAACTGACACTGTTAACTTAAGGTATACTATATACTCCAATTATGTTACCATCATGACTAACATTCTCATTGAGCAGTGTGAAAGAGTCGAAATCATTCTCAACCCTCTCTTCTCCTAAACCTCCAAGGAAATTCAGACTTGCGGATCCCTGTCGATTGTGCCCTTGCAATTCCTCTAGACTTGATGGCTCAATGGAACTATAAGACCAAACTACACGGGATGTGTCAGTCTATAAGAGCAGTGTTAAATGTAAAATTAAATCATTAAGTCTTGATAATCAATAATAAAACATAAAATCTATAATTGAACATACTGTTATATCCATGTCATTTTCTTCATCACAGCTTGTGAATTTTCTATAGAATTCCAAGATAGTACGTCCATTTTCTTCCTCTCCTCTTGTGAGGAACCAATCCTGGCTCTCATCAATGGGAGGCATGAATCGACCCTCAGCATACCTGTCCTGTGTTTTTTTTATAAATATTCTCTGTAATCCATTATTTTCACCCATGCTGCTCTTGCCTAGATCAATATCCCAAAATGTATTGTTTAGAGGTGCTATTCAAAACAAAGTACTACTAGCTGTACAGGAAAATTAGTTTAAATGTAAAGTTTAAAAAACAACAGAATCTTATGCATTAGCAATTATTGGAACTTACATGGAAAGTAACTTGACTGCCATTATCACCAGCTACCCAGCCAATCACCACATCAGAGCCAGGCATTTGTCCATTAGGAGAAAGGCCAAAGCCAACCCAACCAGTGGTACTAACGTTTACTGCAAATTTGATCTCTTCGGATGGCACATCAGCAGTCCAGTGGAGTATGTAATCATCTCCTGCAAGTTCTGCTGAGAAAAGATATTCTTCAGAAAGCTCATGACTGCCGAGAACTCCTTGACAAAAGCAGGCTAGGCCTACAAGCAGAAGTTGAAAGCTTGGATTAAGTGTCATTATCACCACCATCACAGTCAAAAATAATTTGAGCTGATGAACCGATAGAATTTGCCTTGAACTCTCCTTTATAACAACACTTTCTTAGCAAGTGTGGCTGCTTGAGGCTGAAGCTCTAGTGCATGATTCTGTGGTTAAGCTTATATATCCTAAATCAACTAATTTCCTGTGGAACTAATTTCCTCTCTCATGAATAAGCCGTAGAATAATTGCCCATATATTGCAAGACTATTTATAATTGTGTTATAAACTAATGTAATTACTATACAATTATTAACGTCAGCAGGATGTTGTAAGCACAAAGAGGATCTATTATACAAGGGCTAGGGTTACTTCCGCTGGTTTAATTAATGATTTCATGTTTTAGTTGTGTGTAGAAAGTTGAAATTTTCTTCTTCAGCTAACATATATTGCTATAATAAAATTAATATCAAAATATTTTCACAATTATATCTAGCTATTCATATATCCATATAGCTATGTTAATAATATTGTTGTTTTTTGTTTTTTGTTTTTAAATTGTAAGTTTTATGCACTAGTTGTCCATGTTACCATAGGACCACACATAGGCTGAGTTCCATGGAATCATCAATGCATAAAATTCTCACTAATGGTAGCCAAGATACTCATTTCCTCATCAAATTTTGGACTTTTTTAACTTCTGAAAAGATTAGCTAAAAGTTTCATTCTAATTGAGTGACCCATTGCTAATTATAGGCTGCTTACCACATGATTGGAAGCTATATACCAAAGTGAAGTTATATTTATAGAATAGTAAAATATATATTTCAATAACCAGCCAAAAAACTGCTACACCAATACCAGTCCTGTAAAAAATATGTGGTATGGGAGAGGTGGACCAGCCAGACCTGTTGTGCTGCCTATGAAATAAATAGTTGCAAACCATGTAACCACATGACAAAATAAACTTCCCTAATGAGTTATTTTTAAAGCACATTAATTACTGGCTGCACTGGGAATCTAAATGTTACTTGGTTGGGAATCTTGTCCTTGTTCTTGTTGTGAAAGTTCCTCTGACCACAAGTGCTGGTGCCTGAGGTCCCAGGATAAAATCCTGGTTATGGTTGAGTTTTTTTCTTCTTTCTTTTTTTTACTCACTGATTAATTAAAACATTAATTATGAGTGGGTAGGGTTTTGGCTTGAAATTTCCAGTATTGCTGATACTACCTATTTAAAAATAAAATGCCATATTATTGTATTTGTGTTCTCTTCTTCTTTCAGTTACCTGACACTTTAGTCTGGGTAAGCAGAGTAAGTGAGAGCACATCATGCCACCAAAGCCAAAGTAGGGCACACAAGAGACAGCAAGACCCACAGCTAAGGGTAGCAGAGCATTAATATTGATTTTACCATTTCAATGCTGTTATTGTGCTTTCAAACTTTTCGTTTTTGTCTCAGCTTTGAGAAATGGATTTTTACAAATTTCTGAAATAATATATTGCCAAACAGCCTCTTCGAGAGCATGTCTTACCCTCTCATTGAATTTTTTCAGAAAGGCCAGAATGTTTTGGAAACATGGTGTAATTTTAAAATGTAAATTATCAACAATCAGATAGGAAATTTTACACAATGTTTGAATGTGTGCTTTAAAATGTAATGAGTAATACACTCAACAATGAATTTATTCTGGATGAATATTGCTGTAGATGCTCCAGTATTTTGACATCAGAGCACATTTTTCTGGCGTACAAAAAAACTGAAAAACTTGTATCACAAAACCATCACTATAAATTTTATGATAGACTAGATGCTAAGTCCATTAAATATTGTGGCCTCCCCTCCCCTCCAATATGTATTTGGTTCGACTCCACTATTGTATTACCACCAAAGGATATTCTAAGTGGAATGGTTAGCCATAAAACCATTCAAAACCATTGCAGTGCATTTCAGTTCAGCTGGAGGCAAACCATTCAAAACCATTGAAGTGCATTTCAGTTTAGCAGGAGGCCTAAAGTATCTGTACCACTTGAGTGCACTTTATGAGACTAAACCACTTAGAGCTGTTGTTTGTGTTGCTGTTTTTTTCACTTAAAAGATAGAGAAGAGAGGGCTCCATGATGCCACTGACAGATGGTATTTATTTAATAAAGTAGATTTCTTAAAATTTTACCAAGATACAGATACTCCTAGACCAAAAATAAATATTAACAGGAAACAACTTTACTCGGGGAAATCAACTGGGTCACCATAACACACATTCCTCAAATCCACCATAACTCAACAATAGATAGTCAAAAATATTTTCATATTTGAAAGACAACTTCTAAAGATGTTAAGCAACTATATAAACAACAAAACAGAAATATCCTTTTTTTTTCCTTTGAAAAAAAAAAGGATAGCATATCCTTTGTAACTACTGGGTTTAGTAATTGAAAAGGTACTACTTGGACGTTTGAACAACATTGTAAAGTTGTGGCCACAGGGAATCTGTCATGAAGTGGAATGAGCATAGTAGAGGTAGCAGTGTTCATATTCAACTTCATAATTAAATGATATCAGTTGAAGAAAAGGGAAGACATAGTATACTGTCAAGACTAGAACAATCCTTGTAAAATTAAAGTTGGATTTTTCTTGGGGGAAACCACTGGTATCAAGCCACTTTGTCCAATTTACTGGAGGGAAGAGTCGCTTCAATCATTGTTATTGAATTATGAAGTTATTAAATGTGTTTTAGAGGAATCATCGAAGAATATTTTGGCAATACAGAGGCCACATCAATCGCTAGAGCCATTGCAGTTGTATATAAAAGTTTTCATTTTTGTTTGAAGTGGCTCTGGCAGAAAAAAACCATATAGCACCAATCTAGGCCATATAGCTAACTAGCTATGCTTCATAGCTACACCCATTCCCAAACTTCTATGACTTTCGAGCAGAGGTCATGAGGTGTTCCAGCTTGAGGGAGAGACTGGGAGAAGTAAAAGTTATCTTTTGAAATTGTATAATGCAGGTAACCATACTTAAAGTTTACTCCAGTTGTTGGGGTATGCAGCTTTTCTCACCTAATAAAACTGTTAGTAATCAAAAAAAGCTGCACCTCTACTTAATTATTTCTTATTTCAAATGCTAGCATGTAAATTCGGCATTCAACCACATTTTTTCATGTGTATTCTGCCAACTTTATAATTTTTTTCAAATTAATTTACACATTCCCACAACCCAGAACTGCTGTTGTCCCTTTCCCCCCCCCCCACCCCCATTTGTTTGATAATTTGTTTTTACTTGATGAAAGGTGGAGTGGGAGATAGAGGGAACACTGCAGCAGCTCAAAATGTTGAAGCTGAGCACTATAGATAAAAAAAAGGTTATAGTTGTCAGATACCTCATGTTTTATTGTTTCACTTTGCTGCTGGTTAAGTGGTCAGTTCCATATTTTAGTTTATCAATTTTTTAAAAAAATAGTTTTGCATAACCACAGGAATTAAGAGAAGAGCAGGTCTGATTGAGATGAAATTTGGCATCAGCTCTTAGAGTAGGTGGGGATAATTCTTACATAATAAAATGTGCAATTGCAGTATTTTGCCTATCAATCTATCTTTTTCTATTCTATTCTGTGTAATCACTGGGAAGATGGGATAAAATTTGGCATGCATTGTTGGAGTCTGTGAGGAATAGTTGTAAATAGTGACATTTAGAATTATTGTAATTCTTCTCTAGCTATCTTTTCTCCTTTCTTTTATCCTTTTTGTGTTAATTACTTGGTTACTGGAATAAAACTTAAACCAGGAAGGCTTCTTTCCTTTCACCAATACTTTTCCACTGCAATGGTTGTTACCAAGGAAATCTAAATGCAGCATAGTTATGAACTTAACCCCACTTAGTTTATCAATAAATTCTTCCACTTCTTGTATTGGATAGGCTCCAGCTGGGCACTCTCTGCTAGTATAATCTATACTATGAAATAGGAATAGTGTCTGTCTTTGTATTGTGGATTCATGCTTGAACACAGGGAAATGTCTAAGTATATCTATATTGCCAGACCCCTTTCCCTATATAAAAAATCCAAAAATGGTCATTTTGCCCCAAAAAAAGATTGGAACTACAGGCCTAAAAATTGATTTGCACATTGTGACTGAACCTGTCACAGCACCCACACAACTTCAGCCTCTCTAGCCAATAGAAACTCTGCACCCCAGCAGACTGCATGCTCTGTCTGCACCGTAGTTCCTCAGAATGGATATTGCCCAGTAATTCCCAAGTAACAACACAGGCAAAAAAAGAATCTTTTCAAGAGTGAACTGACAGCTCTCAGAATCCCACAAAAAAAAAATTGCACACCACATTATATCATCACAGACAAATCAAATGAGCACAAAATCACACACCATTAATGTTTTCTGTCCAGTCAGAGGAATCCAATTAATAGCAACACAAAACTAATATAAATTGATGACCACCAAACCACACACCATTAATGTTTTCTTTTCCGTCAGAGGAATCTAATTAAGAAGCAACACAAAACTAATATAATAACAAACGCATAACAAATCATGTTTCTTCTTCTTCACCAGTTCACCATCAAGTCTCTTGCATCGACCAGGTCATCAGGGAAGGGTCGTCCTCAATCCTTCGCAACATACAACTTGGCTCTGGAAGTAGCATGGGGTGGGTACCACCTGGCCACACTTCTTTTCTTAGTGTGTGAGGCCAAAATAATTTGGAAATGGTACTTCTAAAAAATTACTTGGATCTAGCTACGGAGTTAGCTATCCACAAACCCATATATATTTGGAATCAGTATCACCAGGGGAATATTTTAAGAATATTTTTAAGACCATAACCACTCTTGTGTTTGTGTCAAGCAAAAAAATTCTATTTTGGTGAAACAAACCCTTGGAGCAACAGACCTAAAACTAGGTATGTATGCACAACTTGACACAGGGTGTACTTTGGGCTGGGTCAAGCAATTTAGACAGCTAGACAGCCATTTGCAGCTTCACCTGCAAGGCTGGCAATGCTGTGGTGTTTACTGTAGATGTGGCCAGCTTCTTACAGCAGTCATTTTGTGTCTGTACATGTGATATTTTGTTTGTACACAACTGTTGAGGACCATTTGCAGCTTTCCCTGAAAACTTGGACTATTCTGTCTAAATCAAATTTTTTTTTCACTCAAATTCCAACAACTTAATTACAAATCAATCAATCAATTGTTGAGAATTTCAAGGTGACAACATTTATGGCCTTTTAGAGGATCTGTGCATGACCTTGACCCCAATTTCCTCAGAAACAGAAACATGTATTTAACTAACCCAATGCAAAAAAAAAATTTTTTTTTTAATTTTATTCCTTTCAAAATGAAATCTATTGCACCCTCAAAATTGTGCAGGGTGGGGTGTTGTAGGGAATTTTGTATTTAATTTTTGTTTGCCAGGAGGAAGCAACTTCTCTGGGACTTTTAAATACAGCTGCTGCAAAGCACAACAATTACAATACAGCTGCTCTATTAGTCAGCCTGTAATGACCTTCTTTTTCACTTCTGCCTACTATTAAAAAAAATTAAAAAGCTGCACTATTGTCTGAAGAGCTAGATTTCCACCCTTTTGATCTCTTAACTCTGTAGCTTCAAAATTGAATGCATTTACATATCTATTTTTTTTTTAATTGCAGTGCTTTCAAAATAAATTATCTTTCACCATATTAGCCTACAAAATTTCCCCCCTTTTGTCCACTCTCTTCCTATTTCAATGATTCAACTTGATTTAGTCTGACTGAAAACATGCATTTTGTCACTTTTGCCAGCCAGCCCACAATAAGTATTATCAATATTAAATAACCATACCACTGTCTTCAGAACATGGTTTCCATTCTTTTGATACCCTTATTGACTCCATTTCTTAAGAATTGTAGGAATGCATGGTATGGTCTGTTGAGAATACATACAGAATACAATTTGCCAAAAGAAAAGGCTTTAAATTATATAAGCAGTGCTCATACATCAGTATTGCATGGGTCAATGTCAATATGAACATGATTAAGCCACTCTAAACACTAATTTTAGACAATGTGGTTTCATTCAACTTAATGACAACTCTCAAATAGGAATGCAACCAGCATTATCTGTTGATTTTTTGGAAAGTGCAGAATGATTTGAAAGCACTATATAATACTAAAAGGTACATTGACAAAATTAGGTGGACAGCATAACTGACCCATTTTTTTAAAAAAATTTTTTAGAAAGACCAGAAAGTTTTGGGTGTAATACTGAAAGGTAGATTGCCAACAATCTTATTATAATAGAACTAGACATGTATGTATGTAGTTACATATATCAGAGAGTGTGCTAGTACTCTCTATTTAGGGATGATCCGACCTTTACCATTAGCATAATACAAAACTAATTCATACCTTGCCAAGCTTCAATATAATAAAAATTCAAAATTTTCATATATTATGTTCAGGAGCCTCTAAGAAAGGTCTATGTCAAACGTTTAATCCAAAGAGCTCCCCCAAAAAGAACTAGTATAAAAACAACAACAAAAATATGGAAGTTCTCTTAATTTTCCATCATCTTCTTCCTTGTGAGCTAGGCTACAGAGGATTAGGTAACATTAGTACTTGTGCTAATACCATAATCCAGCAGAGTTTCAGCTGGTATACGTTCATGACCCTTTTTTTGGTCCATTTGTTTACAAAAATATGAAGGTATATCAGGAAGGACCAATGACACCCACTGCCATGGATCCCATTTTAATTTCGGACCAATTGTCCAATATACACGTGAAAATTGTTCGATAAACCCTCTGCTATATTTTGCCCAGATCTTTTACGAAACACTCTGTTGGAATTCAAAGTAAATAATCTGGCAAGCCACTATGGAAAAGTGAATTCTATATAGGTAAGATTTCATACATTCAGTTAAATTCCTTTTTATGCAGTGCAAATAATTGTGTGAATTAATTTTTGTTATACAGAACTCCTGCAATGAAGGTGTATCCCATCAAACTATGACATAATCTATTATGAAAGCCATGTGAAATTTTATCTCACAAATGCATGCCCATGTACTATTAAATTTCAGATTGCTGACATTGATAAATTGATAAGTGGATTCGCATGTTGACTGAGCGTCACCCAACAGTTGTAACTTCAGATTCTTGAAATCTTTATTGATAGCGTGTGATAAATTATTATATATTCCTAATTCTACATCCATTAATCACTGACTCCAAATTCTACTTCATCTAGTGTCAAAAATGCTATAATTATCAAATAATGGAATGAATATTTCCTTTTACAATATTGCAAAAATATCATGCATCTTTTTATAGCCAAAAAAAAAGGTTTTTATTTATTTATTTGTTTGTTTATGTAATATAGACTCCTTTGTTCCCACTAAAATTATTTATCTTTTGTACCAGCTCACTAGGTTCTAAAATCAATTTGAAAATATCTACAAGGTAAATTTAAGATTTTTTTTTTAAATTGCCCATATAGAAAAAAAGAACAAAAAAAAATTCCATATAAATATATACCAACAATAAATAAATAAATAAACACTAAAAAAACCCACAAAGACAACAGCATTACATTATCTTCCATTGAAATATATTTATATATAATCAGTGGGTGTATGTGAAGCAAAAGAGTCATTTGGAGAAGGACATTAAAAAAACAATGAACAGAAATCAAACTCAAAGGTTGTAGTGTAAGTACACTTCGATAAGACTTATTCTGGATGTAGCTAGCAAAAGCAACAAAAAAAGCAATTTGAGGCTGCCTAATGGAGCAGCTGTTTGCAAAGCCCAAAAGGAAGAACAAGTTGTGTTGCTGCTCTTGACACAAAATATTTTAGAAGGAAATTAAAATTTCGGGAAATAAAATAATTTTAGTATTTTGTTTTTGAAATATATATTATCAGGTATTCAAAAGTGAATAGGTAGTTATATATTGGTGGCACAAACACAAGTTTTTTCTCTGAGAATAATGGTTACAGAATCTATACTATAAAGTTTGAATAGCAATAAACTCTTCCGATTATTTTGCAACAGGTAGGCTCCACTTGGGCACTCTTTCCTAGTATATATCTATCTACTTATAAATAGGAACTCCTCGTGCATGCATGCGTGCGTGCGTGCGTGCGTGCGTGCGTGCGTGCGTGCATGCGTGCGTGCGTGCGTGCGTGCGTGCGTGCGTGCGTGCGTGCGTGCGTGCGTGCGTGCGTGCGTGCGTGCGTGCGTGCGTGCGTGCATGTGTGTGCATGTGTGTACATGCATGCATGCGTGCATGCGACTTGGGCATCTGCTTTGGCCCATTGTCTGCCAGTTTACAGGCAGTGTGTCCTTCCCATCCACATCAGCAGTCCTGCTCTTCTTTGGCGATATGACAAAGACTATACATGATTGTTCATTGCAAGATAATACTGTTGATAAGGACTCTGGTTTAATAGTTAGCACAATCACTGTGATCAGGTCAGGTCAATTCAGTTAATTCTGTATGAGGGCAAATGGTAAATATATACTAAAAGAGCAAACATCAGAGGTACTACCAGACAGTTTTTATTTTCACCATCTAATATCACTTACCTTCATAATTGAGCCTACTGGCCCCAATAGTAGTATGAACACATGCACTAATGGACTTACAAATACACAAGGGGAAAAAAAGATCATCTATTCTGATGAAAGTATGTTAGAGTAGAATTCACGATTGTTTGTTCTAGTTAAAACTTGGATGCATCTGGATCTACCAGGTATATATCTGTGGGGTTTACAATCCAGAAGTGGTATGCAATGTCTGGTGAAATGAAGTCACTATAAGTCAACTACAGTTCTGGCTCTGGATGATACTTACCCTTGACATTCATAGAGTCCTAAAAATTCATTCATCCAGAATTGGCTGCCATTGTACTAATTATCCTACAGACAGGCAGAGTCTTAAGAAGGAGATGTAGATGAGTGCTCTATTATGATACTTGACATGAGTGCTCTTAAACAACTCCTACAATTGCAATCTGTGCCTGAAGGCTCAGTCATTGACTTCCTATGTTTTCAAAACCATAATAAGGTTTCTTTGCATACCCCTGTGTGTCCACTGGAACTCTTTTGCCATACAAGGAAACATTGAGCATTGTGTGGAACATTTAATTTTATTTTCAGTTGATTTTTTGATGGTCAACAATGGGGTGTGGAAAAATGGGACCTACCCCAGGTTACTTTTCCTTACCTGAACCATATCCCATCGTTCAAATGGAATAACTTAAAGAAGCCCAAAAAAGGCTTTTCAATGTCCACCATTTATTTTTATCAAAGAAAATGCATAGGCATTCACATGCTATCATTTCAAAGAGCCAGTCAATCATTTTAACATTCACAGCTTGTTGAGGAAAAAAAAGATCAGCAATTTCAAAGAAAATATATTCACTCCAGACAATTCTGTCTGCAACATAAAAAATGTAAACAAAATGAGAAAAAATTTTGGGGGAGAGCAGCTGAACATACAAAAACTGCTCCCCCACCCATCACTAATTTCAACTAGACCTAATATCACCATTGCCTGGCCCATTACAGCTACAACTTTTAAAGCAGGTGCATACACACCATAATTAAGGCTGGAAATACAAAAAAACAAAAAACAAATATAACTTAAATACAAATGAACATGAATAACCAGAGCATATATTTCCAGCCAAAAACCCTCTCATTTATGATACAAAAACATGGACATACAAACACAAATACAAAACTCATTTATATAGTCAGGGAGTATAATTTATAAAAAAATAAAATAAAAAAATAATAAATAAATAAAAAAATAAAACAAAACCAATTACATTTCAGGGCCATATTCAATTGACTGCAACTACTTCCTGAATCACTCAATTAATTTTTTAAAAATAAGGAAAAGAAAAAAAATAAATAAAGAAGTAAAAAAAAAGAAAAGAAAGAGTAAGTAAACAGGTTACTAAAACACAGTGAGCAATGCAATAACGCAAAAAGAGAATTAAGGGTATGCTAAAGCAACTTGAAAACAATATTCAGGAAAAAATTTAACTATTTCTAAGGATTATCATACAAGATTCAAAGGTTCATTTCTAATAATCTCAAAGCCAAGAACTAGACGAACACCACTCAGCAAAAAAAAAAATCTCAAGCCAAACAACTAAAACAAAGAGAAGTCAAGTGAAACACCACAAGGACATACATTTGGGCTTCAAGCAGTATCCAACAGGCACATTACACAGACTAATTCATGAGACACCAGTAGTTCAACAATCACGTCTCACAGAAATATCTACCAGACATACACTGAGGCACCAGAATAGACAGAGGAGGAACACCAATCACGCTGACAAGACATGTCATTCAGACAAACCAAAGACTACATTTAAAAACAATAAATGACCGCTGCTTACGTCTATAATAAATTTTGAACAGACAAGCAATGGGATTAGCCTCTTCTAGCACATGCCCTCTTGTAATGCATCCCTCCTGCAAGATATGCCAACTTATAAAACTTGTTCTCATGTTGAACATGTCCTCCAGTAAGACATATCTTGAATAATTGCCCACATATTGAGGGTGAAGCTCTATTGTATGATTTCTGTGGTTAAGCTTGTATATCCTAAATCATTAATTTTCTGTCAACTAATTTCCTCTCTCATGAATAAGCCATAGAATAATTGCCCATATATTGCAAGACTATTTACAACAGTGTTATAAACTAATGTAATTACTTAATTATTAATGTCAGCAGGATGTTGTAAGCACAAAGAGGATCTATTATACAAGGACTTGAGCTGGTTTAATTAATGATTTCATGTTTTAGTTGTGTGTAGAAAGTTGAAATTTTCTTCTCCAGCTAACATATATTTCTCTAATAAAATTAATATCAAAATATTTTCACATTTACATATCGCTATTCATATATCCATATAGCTATACTAATAACATTGTTAAAAGAATTGTTAGTTCTATGCACTAGTTGTCCATGTTACCATAGGACCACACATAGGCTGAGTTCCATGGAATCATCAATGTGTACTATTCCCCTCTTCTGCTTTGGTCCCTGTCACCTTAGGGAAAGGTTTATTAACATTTCTGCTTAGAAATGGAAGACTTATTGGCCATGATTGCATGGCACCAATTTATTGTATGCACTTTATTGTACACCATTTTGGTAGTATAAATCTTTAAAAATAACAATTCTGCTATCATTTTATTGACATCCAGATATCTTACTATAATGGAGCTAATGTGTTTACATATATGTGTATGAACTCGTCCTAGAGGAAAGGATGGAAGGCCACCAAATTTTTGTATTGGATCTTGTGGTCCATCACTATCTATGTCATGGGGGATTTCAATTCTTGCCATTTTTGGCACAATTGAAACAATGGCAGATTTAATAGGTTTTTAGGTAGAAACATCCCCTCCATTGGTGAGGAAATCATCTCACAACATGCTGAGGAAAGAACTACCACAGATATCACAGGGAAAAAAGTGCATTATAAGAGCAAATATAGGGTTCCACATGCTTATATACACCAACCCAAAAAAAAGTTTGTAGAATGCCAAAATAACATTCTTCATATTTTATAAAATAATAATACAAAAAAAAACAAACAACAAAATTAAAAAAAAAAAAAACAACCTTCCACATGAACTAATGATTAGAACATTTAGAACTCCTTAACAAAAGCAGGCTAGACTTACGACCAGAAGTTGAAAGCTTGGGTTAAAAGTCATTATATTTACATCAAATCTATTTTGAAGATATGAAATGATAGAATATGCCAGGAACCTTCTCTCCTTTTATACCACAAGTTTCTTAAGTGCTGAACTTACAGAGTAAGCTTTATTGCACAACTTCTGTGATTAAACTAATACTTCCTAAATCAACTAATTTCCTATCTCCTGATCAAGCAGAAAAATGATTAACTGCCCATGGCCAGGTGTATAGCAAAACTATTTACATTAGCTTTTAGAACTATGTAATTAAAATATAATTATTGATGTGGGCAGTATGCTGTGAAGGTGAAGAGGAGTCATGATAAACAAAGTGATTGGGCTAATTTAATTAATGAACTCCATGCTTTAGTTTTGTGGGGTAATTGAAATATTTTTTCCAGCCAACATACATTGCTATTATAATATTAATATTAATATATTTCAGATTAAATATAGCCATATATGTAGCCATGTATTTTAATAATTTTTTTTTGTAATAAAAATGAAGAGAGAGAAGTGTGGTGTGCACTGGTTCATGTTACCATGGAGTCACCAATATGTAATATTTTCTTCCTTTACTTTGGTCCATGTCATCCCAGGGAAAGAATTATGAACATTCTTCTCAAGAAATTAAAGAGTTTGGGTAAGATTGTATGGGACAATCACATGTCCTACAAAGAAATTGCACATCAGAGCAGGTACCTATATATTTTACCAGTGGGCTTGTTGCAGCTTTGCTACATGGTATTGGTGCAGCAAAGTATAAAAGTGATATAGTTTCTGGTAGCAGCTTGAATGAAATATGTCAGTGTTGGCATTCATACCTCTAAACGAATGTTCATTGGCCAAAGCACATCCATAACCACAAACACAGGAGGGTAATAACAATCATGGTCACATGAAGTCCACATGGCAAATTTTAGCCTGATTGGTCCAGCATCTGACCAGAATGTGTTATCTCTCCTGTAGGTGTGGCTATGTGTGTACTTTTGGAGGTTCAATTAAATCCTGTTCAAATTGATTGCTCTTCTTGACCAATGTAACTGTCTCCATTAATGTTTTATAAATTTGCTAGTGCAATATCAATTTGACTTTCAGTTATTGTTGAGTCAGCTCTTGAATCTTTGTGTGATAATTCCGTTTCACTATGAGTATCAAAATTCTCACTGATGGTAGCTGAAGTACTAATTTCCTCATCAAATTTGAGACTTTTTTAACTTCTGAAAAGATTAGCTAAAAGTTTCATTCTGAGTTGAGTGACCCATTGCTAATTATAGGCTGCTTACCACATGATTGGAAGCTATATACCAAAGTGAAGCTATATTTATAGAATAGTAAAATGTATATTTCACTAACCAACCAAAAAACTGCTACATGTACAGCAATACCAAACCTGTAAAAAAAAAAAAAATGTGGTATGGGAAAGCTGGACCAACTGGACCTGTTGTGCTGCCTATGAAATAGATAGTTGCAAACCATGTAACCACACTACAAAATAAACTTCCCTAATGAGTTATTTTTAAAGCACATTAATTACTGGCTGCCCTGAGAGTCTAAATGTTACTGTGTTGGGAATCTTGTTGTTCTTCTTATTCTTGTAGTGAAAGTTCCTCTGACTACAAGTGCTGGTGCTGAGGTCCCAGGATGAAATCCTGGTTATGGTTGAGTTTTTTCCTTCTTTTTTTTTTTTTAACCCATGATTAAGTAAAACATTAATCATGAGTGAGTGGGGTTTTGGCTTGAAATTTCCAGTATTGCTGATACTACCTATTTAAAAATAAAATACCATATATTATTGTATTTGTATTTTCTTCTTCTTTCAGTTACCTGACACTTTTGTCAGGGTAAGAAGAGTAAGTGAGAGCATATCATGCCACCAAAGCCATAGAGTGGAGTTGTCTTGGCACAGGAAAGCAAAGTAGGGCACAGAAAAGACAGCAAGACCCATAGCTAAGGGAAGCAGAGCATTAATATGAATTTGACCTCAATTCATATCTAAATAACATTTCTAATGCTGTGCATTCAAACATTTCATTTTTGTTTCAGCTTTGAGAAATGGATTTTTACAAATTTCTGAAATAATATATTGCCAAACAGCCTTTTTGAGAGCATGGCTACCCGCTCATTGAATTTTTTCAGAAAGGCCAGAATGTTTTGGAAACATGGTGTAATTTTGAAATGTAGATTACCAACAATCAGATAGGAAATTTTACACAATGTTTGAATGTGTGCTTTAAAATATAATGAGTAATAGACTCAACAATGAATTTATTTTGGATGAATATTACTTGTAGATGTTCCAGTATTTTGACATCAGAGCAGATTTTTCTGGCATACAAAAAAACTGAAAAACTTGTATCACAAAATGTCACTATAAATTTCATGATAGACTGGATGCTAAGCCCATTGAATATTGTGGCCCCCCAATATGCATTTGGTTCCCACTCCACTGTTGTATTACCACCAAAGGATATTCTAAATGGAATGGTTAACCATAAGACCATTCAAAACCATTGAAGTGCATCTCAGTTCAGCTGGAGGCCTGAAGTATCTGTACCACTTGAGAGCACTTCATGAGACTAAACCACTTAGAGCTGTTGTTGTTTTTTTCACTTAAAAGATAGAGAAGAGAGGGCTCCATGATGCCACTGACAGATGGTATTTATTTAATAAAGTAGATTTCTTAAAATTTTACCAAGATACAGATACTTCTAGACCAAAAATAAATATTAACAGGAAACAACTTTACTCGGGGAAATCAACTGGGTCACCATAACACACATTCCTTGAATCCACCATAACTCAACAATAGATAGTCCAAATTATTTGAAAGACAACTTCTACAGATGTTAAGCAACTATATAACAGCAAAACAGAAATAAACTTTTTTTTTTTCCTTTGAAAAAAATGGATAGTATATCCCTTATAACTACTGGGTTTAGTAATTGAAAAGGTTCTACCTGGACGTTTGAACAACATTGTAAAGTTGTGGCCACAGGGAATCTATCATGAAGTGGAATGAGCATAATAGAGGTAGCAGTGTTCATATTCAACTTCATAATTAAATGATATCAGTTGAAGAAAAGGGAAGACATAGTATACTGTCAAGACTAGAACAATCCTTGTAAAATTAAAGTTGGATTTTTCTTGGGGGAAACCACTGGTATCAAGCCACTTTGTCCAATTTACTGGAGGGAAGAGTCGCTTCAATCATTGTTATTGAATTATGAAGTTATTAAATGTGTTTTAGAGGAATCATCAAAGAATATTTTGGCAATACAGAGGCCACATCAATCGCTAGAGCCATTGCAGTTGTATATAAAAGTTTTCATTTTTGTTTGAAGTGGCTCTGGCAGAAAAAAACCATATAGCACCAATCTAGGCCATATAGCTAACTAGCTATGCTTCATAGCTACACCCATTCCCAAACTTCTATGACTTTCGAGCAGAGGTCATGAGGTGTTCCAGCTTGAGGGAGAGACTGGGAGAAGTAAAAGTTATCTTTTGAAATTGTATAATGCAGGTAACCATACTTAAAGTTTACTCCAGTTGTTGGGGTATGCAGCTTTTCTCACCTAATAAAACTGTTAGTAATCAAAAAAAGCTGCACCTCTACTTAATTATTTCTTATTTCAAATGCTAGCATGTAAATTCGGCATTCAACCACATTTTTTCATGTGTATTCTGCCAACTTTATAATTTTTTTCAAATTAATTTACACATTCCCACAACCCAGAACTGCTGTTGTCCCTTTCCCCCCCCCCCCCCACCCCCATTTGTTTGATAATTTGTTTTTACTTGATGAAAGGTGGAGTGGGAGATAGAGGGAACACTGCAGCAGCTCAAAATGTTGAAGCTGAGCACTATAGATAAAAAAAAGGTTATAGTTGTCAGATACCTCATGTTTTATTGTTTCACTTTGCTGCTGGTTAAGTGGTCAGTTCCATATTTTAGTTTATCAATTTTTAAAAAAAATAGTTTTGCATAACCACAGGAATTAAGAGAAGAGCAGGTCTGATTGAGATGAAATTTGGCATCAGCTCTTAGAGTAGGTGGGGATAATTCTTACATAATAAAATGTGCAATTGCAGTATTTTGCCTATCAATCTATCTTTTTCTATTCTATTCTGTGTAATCACTGGGAAGCAGTGATCATATACAACAGCAGTGATAGCAGTGTTCATATACAACTTCATAATCAGAATGGTATCAGTTGAAGAAAAGGGAAGACATAGTTTACTGCCAAGACTAGAACAACCCTTGTAAAATTAAAGTTGGAGTTTCTCGTGAAACCACTGATATCAAGCCACTTTGTCCAATTTACTGGAGGGAAGAGTCACTTCAATCATTGTTATTGAAACATAAAGTTATTAAGCATTTTTTAAAGGAAATCGTTGAAGAATATATTAGCAATACAGAGGACATTGCAGTGATATTACAAAGGTTTTCATTTTTGTTGTAGGTGGCTCTGACATAAAAAAAAACCATATAGCACAAAACTAAACCGTATAGCTAGCTAGCTATGCTTCATAGCTACACCCATTCCCAAACCTCTATGATCTTTGAGCAGAGGTCATGAGGTGTTTCAGCTTGAGGGAGAGACTGGGAGAAGAAAGAGTTATCTTTTGAAATTGTATAATGCAAGCAACCATACTTAAAATTTATACAAGCTGTTGTGGTACGAAGTTTTCTCACCTAATAAAACTGTTAGTAATCAAACAAAGCTGCACCTCTACTTAATTATTTTATTTTTATAAATACTAGCATGTAAATGTGACTTTAAACCGAATTTTTTCATGTATATTCTGCCAACTTTATAATTTTTCATTAAATTACACATGTCCACATCCCAGTACTGCTGTTGTCCCTTCCCCTATCCCCATTTGTTTGACAAATAGGTTTGAAAGGTGGAAGGGGAAAAGAGGAAAAACTGCAGCATCTCAAATTTTGAAGCCGAGCACTATAGATAAGAAAAGGTTATAGTTATCACATACATTATCTTTTATTGTTTCACTTTGCTGCTGGTTAAGTGGTCAGTTCCATATCTTAGTTTATCAATATTTATCAATATTTAAAAACTATTTTTGCATAACAACAGGAATTAAGAGATGAGCAGGTCTGATTGAGATGAAATTTGGCATCAGCTCTTAGAGTGGGTGGGGATAATTCTTACATAATAAAATGTGCAATTGCAGTATTTTGCCTATCAATCTATCTTTTTCTATTTTTGTGTAATCACTGGGATGATGAGGATAAAATTTTGCATGCACTGTTAGAGTCTGTGGGGGATAGTTTTAAATAATGACATACAGAATTATTATATTTTTTTCCCCAGCTATCTTTTCTCCTTTCTTTAACCTTTTTGTGTTTACTACTTGGCTGACTGGAATGAAATTTGGACAAAAGAAGGCTTCTTTCTTTTCACCTATACTTTTCCACTGGAATGGTTGTTACCAAGGGGATCCAAATGCTGCATAGTTATGAACTTAGCCCCACTTAGTTTATCAATAAATTTTTCCACTTTTTGTATTGGATAGGCTCCAGTTGGGCACTCTCTGCTAGTATAATCTATGCTATAAAATAGGAAGAGTGTGTCTGTCTTTATATTGTGGATTCATGCTTGAAGACAGGGAAACGTCTAAAGTATGTCTATATTGCCAAACCCCTTTCTCAATATAAAAATGCCAAAAATGGTAATTTTTCCACAAAAAAAGATTGGAGATACAGGCCTAAAAATTGATATGCACGTACAACTTGGCTCTGGAAGTAACATGGGTTGGGTACCACTTAGCCATACCTCTTTTCTTAGTGCGTAAGGCCAAAAAAAAAAAAAAAAAATTAGAACTGGTACTATATGGGTTTGTGGATAGCTAACTCCCTAGCTAGGTCAAAGTATTTTTTTAGAAGTACCAAAGGCCACAATTGTTGGCTAGTATTAAATTACCATACCAATGTCTTCAGAACATGGGTTCCATTCTTTTGATACCCCTATTGAATCTGTCGATTCAGAATTAAAAGAGTGTATGGTCTCTTGACAATACATACAGAGTAAGAGCAATCTATTTAAAGTTGTTGCTTGTTTTTTAATTTTATAATTCCATTCCTTTCAAAATGATTTCTCTTGCACCATTAAAAGTTTGCAATTGCATGAGTAGTGATGTGTATCAAGTAATACTGTAATTACTTTTTGATAAAATGTATTTTTTTAAATAAATTTCCCTTATGTGTTTATTTATTTGTTTTGTTAGTGTGGTATGGACTCCTTTAGTTCCTACTAAAATTTGTTATCTTTGATATCAGCTTACTAGGTTTTATAATGAATTAAAAAATCTCCACAAGGTAAATTTAAGCAAACTTTTTAATAAATTGCCCAAATAAAAGAAAAGAACAAAGCAAAAAAAAAAAAAAAAAATTCCATTTAAATATATACAAAAAAATAAATATAAATTAACACTAAAAGGACCCACAAAAACAACAGCAGTACATAATCTTCCATTAAATAATATTTATATATAATCAGTGTGTGTATGTGAAGTAAAAGGGTCTGTCAGAGAAGGATATTAAAAACAACAAACAGAAATCAAAGGCTGTAGTGTAGGTAGTACACTTTGATAAGACTTATTCTGGGTGTAGATTGCAAAAGCAACAAAAATAGCTATTTCAGGTTGCCTAATGGGAGCAGCTGTTTGCAAAGCCCAAAAGAAAAAACAATTTGTGCTGCTGCTCTTGGCACAAAATTTGTTTGTAAGGAAATTAAAATATTAGGAAATGTAATAATTTTAGTATTTGGTTTTCAAAATACATATTACCAGGTTTACAAGAGTGAATAGGTGGTTATGTATTGGTTGCACAAACACAAATTTATTCTCTAGAATGATGGTTACAGAATCTATACTATAAAGTTGGAATAGTCCGTCTGTCTGTCTGTGTATCTTCAATTCATGCTTGAACGGTTGCAGTTAGACCTTGAACCCATATATATTTAGAATCAGTGTCACCAGGGGAACATCATGTGCATGTCTATATGACTACACCCCCTTTCATATTAAAAAAAAATTCAAAAATGGTACTCTTGCTAGAAAAAAAATGGAGCAGCTAGAGACCTAAAACTCAGCTTTCGACACAACTTAACTATTCGAATAATATGGGGTGGGTCCCATCTGGCTACACCTCTTCCTCTTTGTGTGTAAGGCTAAAAAAAATCCCAAAAATGGTACTTCTAAAAAATACTTGGACCAAATCAAATGTTCATCTTTTTATTTCAAAAGTCTACAACATATGTCATCAAAAAGACAATTTTGTTACTACCTCGTACAAATAAACTAAGGAAAAAAGAATAGGAGAGACTTTGGTTTTGCATGCCAAATAAATAATTATTTAGCACAGAAAAGGGGGAAAGGGTGAGTGGGAATGGAATCTTAATTGGATGAACCAGTTTGGACTAGATAACTCTTTGTGGCTGCATCGAGAGTGGCTACCCCACCTCATCTCCACACAACCATCAATAGATCCTCAGATGAAAAGGCACCAAATGTTGTGCAACTTGAAATTTTAATATTTATTGAATTATGGTTGAGTTATGGTAAATTGAAGCTTTGAAGGGGAAGCTGCAAATGGTCCTCTAGTTAAAATATATGTGCACTGAACTGCCAAGAGAATGAACTTCCCTTAGGGTTTTTCAATACAGCTGCTCCCATTAAGGCTGGTTCACAATATAAGGATAGGTGATGGATTGCAAATTATTTCCTTCAGTCTCTGTTTCATCCTAAGGTTTCCTACCATCTGCTTTGTTTACAATTCAACGTTTTTAGCTTAAAAAATACTGTTATAACTTCACCTGTAGCCTTCTCAAACTCCACTAGAAATGGTGCATCGCATATTTGGAACAACTGATTGGGCATATGAACTGGACTTCACACTGGATTAGACCAGGGGTTAATTCCAGCATCACATAGTATTTGGATTTGTTTGACAAAACTGAGGGTGACAGATGATGTTAACTAATTAAGGATAAGATGGTAGGTGAAGGCACAAAACTTGATTTCCATTCTTTTGATACCCACAGATTAAGAGCTATTTCCTGAAGGGTGGATTTTTCCATAGTATATATAAAAGCTTAGTTCAGTCTGTCTGTCTGTCTGTCTGTCTGTCTGTCTGTCTGTCTGTCTGTCTGTCTGTCTGTCTGTCTGTCTGTCTGTCTGTCTGTCTGTCTGTCTGTCTGTCTGTCTGTCTGTCTGTCTGTCTGTCTGTCTGTCTGTCTGTCTGTCTGTCTGTCTGTCTGTCTGTCTGTCTGTCTGCATCATAGGATTTTGAGAAATGCTTGACTGATTGGGGTAAAATTTGGCATGAGCACTTGGGGTGGATATGGGATGGTTAATACATAATTAAACTTTAAATTACCACATTTTTTTCGTTTATCTATCCTTTTTCTGTTTGCGATGGCCCAATTGGCATAAAATATTGCATTTGCACTTGAGGAGGATATGAGATGATTATTACATAATTACATTTAGAATTGCCATATTTTAGTATATCTATCCATCATTTTTCTATTTGTGCCTAACCACTGGGATTTAGAAAACTGTTGGGCCAATTCACATGAAATATGCTATGAACACTTGGGTGGAATGTGGATGGTTATTACAAAATTAAATTTTGAATTGTTCTAGTTTTAGTCTATTATCTTTTTTTTTTTCTATTTGTACATAATCAGAGATTGAGAGAACCGCTGGGCCGATTAGGATGGACTTTGGCATGAGTATTTGGAGTGAATGTGGAATGGTTATTACATAATTACATTTTGAAATACCATTTTAGTCTATCTATCTATCTATCTTTTTCTATTTGTGCATAACCACTGGGATCGAGAGAACCAATGAACCAATTGGGATAAAATTGGCATGAGTATTTAGGGTGGGCATGGGATGGTTATATATAATTAATCTTTGGATTATATATTTTTTAGTCATCCATCCATCTTTTTCTATTTGAGCATAACCACTGGGATTGAGAAAACGGCATGTGTGATTGGGATTAAAGTAAGCATGAGCTCTTGGAGTGGGTAAGAGTATTCTTATATAATAAAATTTGCAACAGCAGTATTATTGACTATCAATCTATTTTTTTTTTTTTTTTTTTTTTATTTGTGCATAACCACTGGGATTAAGAGCACCACCTGGCTGATTTAGATGAAATTTGGCAACAGCACTTGGGGTGTGTGTAGGATGGTTTTAGCTTGATTACATTTCAAATTGGCCTATTTTTGTGAATCTTTCTCTATTTGGCTGTATTTTAGTCTAACAAAATATCTTCTTTATATTTGTACATAACCAGTGGTATTTAGAGAACAGCAAGTCTGATTGGGATAAAGTTTGGCATGAGCTCTTAGAATGGGTGGGGATGATTCTTACATAATAAAATATGCCTATCTATTATCTTTTTCTATTTTTTTTCTTGGCCCAGAGCTTACAGCTTTCACAGGGTAACAAACTCCTGTGGGTCACCTGAGTCAGCACACACTTCCACCACACCCACCAGGGGGAGGGGGGGGGAGGCAACGATTAACGGGAGCTCCTCCACCAGCTAACCTGGTGACTCTCGCTCAACTAGTGAGGGGAGCACATTTTTCTGAGATGGAATGCTGGGAACCCAGTGCCATTTCCCTAGAGATGCTGATGGAAGGCCATCTAGGTGGCACAGGTGTATATGGAAGGCAGAGATTAATCTTGCACAGTTCGGGTTGGTGTGGGGCATTTAAAAAAAAAAAAAACATTTAGAATTACAGTATTTTTCCCCTAGCTATATTTTCTCCATTTTTTCCTTCCTTTTATGTTGACAGGAATGAAATTCGGACAAGGAAGGCTTGTTTCCTTTTACCTATACTTTTCCACTATATTGGGCATTACCAAGGGTGTCCATATCCAGCATAGTGATGTACTTAGACTATGTTCTTACTTTGCTGCACCAATACAATGCAGCAAAGTACTATAAAATTAGAGTAGTAACCACTGTAATCGAACCTACTCACACTAAGAATACCTGGAACATTAATTTAACTAACCAATTACAAATAAGATTATTTTTCCTCTTTTTTATTCCATTCCTTTTCAAATGAACTCTACTGCACCCTCAGAATAAGGGAATTCTGTACTTAGTTTTCATTTTCCGGTAGGATGCAACTTCCCTTCGGATTTTTAAATACAGCTGCTCCGAAGCGCAGCTCATTACAATACACTGCTCCAAAGCACAGCCCATTGTAATACATCTGCTCTATTAGTCAGCTGTAATGACCTTCTCTTTCACTTCTGCCTACTATAAAAATTTAATAAGCTGCACTATTGTCTGAAGAGCTATATTTCCACCCTTTTGATCTCCCTTTTAACTTTGTAGCTTCAAAATTTAATGCATTTACTTATCTAATTTATTTAATAGTGGTGTATTCAAAATGAATTATATGGCACCTATTACCTTACAAAATTTTTCTTTTCCCTCTTTGTCCACCCCTTCCTTTTTCAATGCTTCAGCTTGATTTAAACTGTCAGAAAACACCATTTTTGTCACTTTTGCCAGCCAGTCCAGAATATTTTACCAATAAATTACCATACCACTGTCTTGAAAACTTGGTTTCCATTCTTTTGATACCCCAATTGACTATGTCGCTTCAGAATTGTAGGAATGTATGGTCAAGAAAACATACAGAGTAAGAGCTATTATATTCTATTTACAGTATTTTTAGAAAAATTATAATTCTATCTCTTTCGAACTGATTTCTCTTGCACCCTCAAAATTTTACAGTTTACTGAGGAGTGCTGTGTATCATGTAATACAATAGTTATTTTTGATATAATGTATTAAATTAAGTATGCAATAAACTGCCAAGAAAATGAAAGTTCCATTAGGGCTTTTCGATAGAGCTGCTCTAAAGGACAGCTCTAATGCAATTTCCCTTAGGGTTTTTCAATATGGCTGCTCCCATTTAGGCTTGTTCACAATATGAGGATAGGAGACAGATTGCACATTTTTTCATTTCGTCTCTGTTTCATCTTAAAGACTACCATCTGCTCTGTTCATAATTCAATTTTTAGCTTTAAAAATACTGTTCTAACTTCACCTGTAGATTTCTTGAACTCCACTTGCAATGGTGCATTTGTATATTTGGAACAACTGATTGGGAAAATGAACTGGATTTGACACTAGATTAGAACCAGAGTCTATTCCATAATTACATAGCAATTTGATTTGTTTGACAAAACTGAGGGTGACGATGATGTTCACAAATTAAAGCTAATATGGTAGGTAAAAGCACAGAACTTGATTTCCATACTTACAATACGCACAGATTAAGAGCTATTTCCTTATCTTATAATAATAGGGCTAGAGATATTTATATGTACTAGCAAAAACCATCCTCAGTGGTCTGTGGTCACAAAATTATCTTATAGGAGGACATGTCTTACGAAGAATATCTCTTAAGGAAGGACATGTTATATAGGACATTTTATGTGAGGACATGTCTCACAGAGGTCATTTCTAATGGAAAGTCATGCTTTATCAGAAGATACGTCTTACTGGAGATCATGACACGCACGCATGCACGCACACATACGCACGCACGCACACACGCACCCACGCACGCATGCACACACACACACACACTAGCATAATAGGGCTGCACCTACAGGATAGCACTCCAAGAATAGACAGCACACACAGGCACTTGCATAATAGCACTGCACCTTCAGAATATCACTGCACCTACAGAATAGCACTCCAGGGACAGACATCACATACGCACACCTGCCCACCCGCCCGCCTGCACACATGCACACGCACAACACAGACATCTGTTAATTATCGTTAGGATATCCCTAGTCTTGGTCCCACACCCCTTCATTTACAGCACTGGGTGTGATGCATCACCAGCACACAAATATAGTGGGTCTGGTGACTTTCTTGTGCATTCTGTGTTCCTTAGGCATCCATGGAATGCAACCATAAAAGCCACATCCACATATTTGGTTAACCAGAACTTCATATTCATGAAGTCTTATATTTAGTGCGTAAATATATAGCACCAGGTACATAGGATGACGTCAGAAACATTCAGTCACTTCGAGAAATTTTATAACCTCATGGTAGGTGTGGTTGTTTTAAAACCTCATTATAAAATAATTTTGGTCAGCGCAAGGATACGGAATGAACAGGCAAGTCACCAGACCCACTTTATTCGCGTGCTGGTGATACAATACATCCAGTGCTGTGAATAAAGGGGTCTGGAACAGAAACTAGGATAATCTTGTATTTCTGCACATTGTGGGGAAATAATATTCAATAAAAAAAAGGGTGTATTGAAAGTTGAAGTAACAATATGACTACATAAAAAAATATTTAAAAAACATGAGAAAATTATATGAAGAAATGAGTTAACAAAAAAAAGATGTAACCCTTCACATTTGTGAGCCAGCTCAGATACAGCAGTTATTATCCATAATTAAAATTTTAAAAAATCATATCATAAACGAAAGAATAGTAAATAGAAATGTAAGGAAGGTAAAATAATGAATTGAAGCAGTTCCTGAAGTGTTGGGGCAATTTTTAGGAGGCGGGTTGTAAGGACAATCCACTTCAGTTTTATTAGAAATTACAAGGTTACCCTAAACAAAGAAAAGAAAAATGTATCATATTAATTATACTCAATTTTTTGTTCATATATATATATATATATATACACATGTATGTATGTATGTATGTATGTATGTATGTAGGTAGGTAGGTAGGTAGGTAGGTAGGTAGGTAGGTAGGTAGGTAGGTAGGTAGGTAGGTAGGTAGGTAGGTAGGTAGGTAGGTAGGTAGGTAGGTAGGTAGGTAGGTAGGTAGGTAGGTAGGTAGGTAGGTAGGTAGGTAGGTAGGTAGGTAGGTAGGTAGGTAGGTAGGTAGGTACGTACGTACGTATATATGTATATATATATATATACTAGCAGCATATACCTGGCGTTACCCGGCAAATGTCAACATGAAACATTTAGAAGCCACTCAAATTTTGGCCTGGTTGGCCCTTTAATTTGCTTTTGGTAGCCAAAACAACTTCCTGTGGATGTGGCTAATAACATGCCACTCACATTGCTGCACCCACATGTGGTTAATAATGCTCACTCGGTTACTTGGGCTCCATATTCCTAATTTCAGCTTGATTGGTCCATAAATGAGTATTTGGCAGGCATAATGATGTTCTATGGGTGTGGCAATGGCAAGACCACACCCATTGACACACATGTAATTAGTAATGCTCACCCAGTGCTTGGAAACCTCATTACAAATTTCAGTTTGGTTGGTCCTTTGATTAGTTTTTAATAGCCAAAACAACTTCCAGTTGGTGTGGCCATGGCCAGATCACACCCATATTCAGTTAATAATGCTTTCCCTGGTACTTGGAGACAACATGCCAAATTTTTTCTTGATTGGTCTCTGATTAACTTTTTCAGTCAAAATAACTTCCTGTGGGTGTTGTTATGATAAAAGCACGCCCATTAACATGCCCACATGTCTTCAATAATGCTCACCCAGGTTCTGGGAGAGTACATGCCGAATTTCGGCTTTTTTGTCCAAGTATTTAGCTGCAATGCCTAAAAACACATACATACTTACGAACCTAAATATATATCCAAGTGTGTTCGTAGATCTAACTCCTTTGGTCCAAGCGTTATTCAGAAGGGTTTTTTTGGCACTTTTTCACTTTACACACCAATGAGAAGAGGTGTAGCCAGGAGTTGTGTATGCATATCATGTAATAAGTTAGTTGCTCCAAGGGTTTATCTGGCCAAAGTACCATTTTTGGTGTTTTTTTGGTACAGACATGAAAATAGAAATGGGTGTGGTCATGTACATGTACTTAAAAAATTCCCCAGATTATATTGATTCAAAATATATATGAGTTCATGTGTCTAACTTCCTAGGTTCAAGTGTTTCTGCTGAAATACCAATTTTGGTATTTTTAGCCTTCACAGGGAAAGGAGGAGGTGTGGCTAGGTGGGACCCAGCCCATGTTACTCCCTGAATGAAGTTGTACATGCATACCAAGATTTCAATCTGTAGCTCCAAAGGTTTTTCTGGCAAAAATACCATTTTTGGCTTTTTCTCATACCATGGAACCATTTTCAGGATTATTTTTAGCCCATGTTTTAAGTTGGGTCAAAACTTATCATCATGCCAAGTTTCAGAGAAATTCACTCACAGGTTTGGCCAGAATGATGTTACTGAAATTACTACCTTTATCCCTAATTTTTTTCCACTCTTGTCCTTGAAATTTAATATTTTAGGTTGGCAGCTATGATTTCATGTAGAGTCCAAAAAAATGTTATTATCATGGGTAAATAACAGAATGAAATTTTCTTTCACAGTATTGCAAACAAACCCCCTAACACTCCCCCCCCCCCAAAGGATACTTAAATAATATGGATATAAAATAGGTAACCCTATCATCATGCATAATAGGAGTACCAAAAATATCAAGTTGTAAACTTAGAGGCAGTGATTTGGGAATGTACTGGACAGTGTACATGAACATGTAAACTTACACTGCAGAAACTTGTAATGGTATTGGATTGTACAGAATTTTGGAATGCAGCAATAGTTTGTGTGTTCCATTCCACTGGACTGAAGATGTCCTCGACTTCCTTGCGTTTTCCATTTTTGATACTACTGAACAAAGCCTCCTCTGTTTCCTCACTGTAAGGAAAGAATAATATATATATATAGTGTTCATTCTGGATTTCTTTGGTTATGAACATATGTTAGCCTTTTCATTATGGTGGCTGCCCTTTAATATTACAGAATTGCTAGCATCATGGCAGTAATTTTAGATAAACACATGGAAACATATAATATTAAGTTTTTGAGGAGGGAAGTTGCATTAAAACTGGCAAGAAAAAAGACTATCTGACATTTTTATGAGATTCATAGTATAGTATATAACTAATCTGTTATACAGACAAATATAAAACTATTATAAAAAATTATATTACACATATTTATAGCTTTTTTCAATATTAATGTTGCTTGACTATAACAATCATAAACTAATAATGTAGTTAGCAAAACTATATCATAATGCAAAATAAAAGCACTGGGAGAGGAGGGGGGGGGGGGGATGGAGGTGGGTGTATGTTTATAATATCAGTAGTTGATCTTTGAGCCAGCTCCGTTTTAACATCACAAGATCTATAAAATTGACATCTAAACCTCTTTGAGTGTGTTTAAAAGGGGAGTAAGGTTAATATTTAAATGTGTCACAGCTACACCAACAAAATTTTACTTCCCAATTAAACAATAGAGGAAATTGTAATATTCTTGGTACTTTGGAGAGGTAAAACTTACTCAAAATGTTGGGAAGTAAATTCTTTTGATACAAGTTGCTCTCCAAAGCAAAGCTTCATGTCCATCTCAGGATAATAGTACACAAAAGAAAGACACATCTCATCAAAAGTGCTCTCTCCACCCTAAATAATCATACACATATATATATATGTACGATATATAACATACGGCTCTAAATTACAGTGAATAAAAAGAAAAATTCATAAACTTGCTACTTTATGCATTAATAATGCAGCTTACCAGTACCACTGTTTTGTACGCTTCAGCTGTGGTTCGATAATAACATTCTAACTCTAAAACATCACCCTAAAAAAGTGCCGGGGGGGGGGGGGGGGGGTGGAGGGAGGGGCAGGAGGAAATACTTAACAGTCTGTCTATCAAGTTATATAAGTATTAACTTACCGGTAACACTTTTACTGTTTTTGGAAGAATGGTAGTTTGCTGGAAATTGAAATCATAATTTAGGTTTTGATCAAGAGGTTGGAGTTCTTCAAGTCCATCACAAGTACTAGTTTCACGCAAATGTCTGATCATGAGCCCATGTCCTAGTTAAAAAGATATACTATAATATATACATTTTAAAACTTGCTATGATTCACAATACCTGCTAGATGTGTGTGGAAGAAATTTCCAAAAACATTGATTCCTTCTTCAGGGATAAACTAGAAACAGACCAAGTATAGCAGATAGTGAGTATAAGAAGTTTAAGTTATTATGACAATGGAATATAATCAAAAGTATGTGGGGTAATTTGCTGATAGAGAGGGAGATACAGCAATGTGGCATATGTTCTTAACCCCCAACTCAAAAATAATACATCAGTGTAGACTTGTGTTTGGATTGTTCAACACAATAGAATGAAGCTTATAAATTTTCTTCTATTTATTGTGTGTTTCTGTGTGTAAATAATCATTCCCAAGATAATTTTTGTACACATAAGCTGACATTATATTAGAATACCACATTACTTAGTTGCAAATGCAAAATTCAGTAAAAACTGAAATGCAGGAAAAAATATTCCCAGTATATGTGGTGTGTGAATGCATTGTGTGTATTAAAATATATTGTGTTCTATAATTTCAAATGATATATACTTACTTTATCTGTGCACTGGCCTGGACACAAAGCATTAACAACAAAGTTATCAGCTTTTGGGGGAATCACTAGATTGGTGGATGCTCTTTGTCCAAGGGTCAGAAGTCCAGCTCTATTTTCAGGTTCTTCATTGACATAAAAGAATTCCAGTCCTGAGTTATCCACCATCCCTGCATCCAAATCAGGATTGTTATAGTGGACTTCAAGGATGAGATATTTGGGGTTATCCCCTCCCATAGGAAAACCTACTCCATCAGGAAATACAAAATCCTGTAAGAAAAAAATAAAGAAAAAGAGATGTTATAATGTCGTGGAGTTATTTATAAATTGACTGGTGTTTTTACTGACTTCAATTAGTTGCCTTAACAAACAGCCTCTCAAGCATTTTGCATGGTCTAGTACACAAATCTTGTAATACCAGAGCATAATGATATACCACAATATAAGCAGCTATATTGCATGCCAGGATCAGGGCACACAAGCTAGTACTTTTAGCAGAGGAGGAGAAAACAGGGGGCAGAGGGGTCTTCACTCCCCACCCCAAATATATCACGGGGGGCTGAGTCCCCCCCCCACCCCCACCCAATTCAGAGTATCCTTTTTATTTCAAATACTTTACATTAGATCCAATGCTGTAAATCGCATGAATGATTGGTGTCCAAGATCAATTGTTCGGAGAATCCCTAGTTAGTATAGAGAATAGTGTACACATTCAGTTATAGATGAACAAATATTCATTTATTCACACAGTAAGAATCAGATCAATAGTAAAGTCATAGCTGTACAGCCTGCGGTAACAAAAAAAAAGTTTAGCAACTTTGCAGCTGCAACATATTACTTAACCTTGTTTTTTTTTTTTTTTATCATTGCTGATGAAGCAACGAGTGTACTCAACAATGAATAGTTAAATTTGTCCATCCATCGGATGAATTCAAATTGAAAAGTTAATTAGATTCTGTTGGTTTGCTTAATCTTCCTGACACTAGAGCACACCCAGCCCCTTTATGTCAAGGAGGCTGCAAATATGCAAGGAAGAAGATCAGGTGTGGCAGCAAAATTTAGAAAAGGAAATCCAGTTGCAGTAGCTCTGCATTTCTGTAGACCTCAGCTTCAAAATATGGGAAGATAGCTTCCATATACTTGGGATGCTCTTGAAATAGTTAAAGAAATAAGTAAGCTGATTTTTTCTCCAAAATCATTGCATCTATTTGCAATCATGTAGCATGAGGCTGGCAGATGTGTAACTAAACTGGAATCATTATGACCCACCTAGATGGACTCTTCAAACTGCTGCTATAGAAGCTGTTCTTTTAGAAGCTTTGGAAAAAAATCCATTCAAACACATAGATGCTGATTTGAAAACAAGTAGTGTGATGCAATCATTGAAGAAGTTTAGGCTTTGTTTGGACAGAGAAGTCACCTTTTCTTAGTGCAGCAGAGCAATTTCCCCTCACATAGCAAAAAGGGATATAACTTTGCAGGATGCTCTCTCTGTTCTTGATGCTGCCAAACAATTCTACAGAACGATATGGTCTGAAAATGATTTCACCAGCTTTTGTGATAAGACTGCTCCTAGCAATTCTACATGAAGCATGTGACCTACTCCATGGTGAGCTAGAAAATCATTTTAATGATAAGCATATTTCCTCAGTCCTTGCAATTGAAAAGACCTGACAAATGCAGCAAATGGTTATGACCATGAAGACACCAATGAAAGAGTTGAAGAAATACTGCTACGATCTTGACTTGCTAGCCTTACCTAAATATCTCCAACTTTACAAGATATAATAAACAGTGTAACCTTGAAATAATAAAAACAAGTTCTATACAACTATCTGTCAGGCAATGTAAAAGATTTTTAAAGAAATGCTACTGACCATATACCAGTTCTTTTGTCTATATTTATCAATGCCAGTTACTTTTGCAACGTAAAAAAGCCCTTTCCTGCACAAAAATGATTCCTAACTGCTAAACGCTCTACAATGACAGAGATAAAACTTAATAATTGCATGCTTCTATATCTCACAAATATTTAACTTAACAGACACTTGTGTTTTATAAATATCGATCCCCCAGAAATAACATAAACTTCAACCCCCTTCCCCCACCCCCCCCCCCCCCACTTTTGATGTGCTGTCACCTCCCTTGCTTTGAATTTACTTTTCATTCCTTCATCTTTTTTTTCTTTCTTTTTTACCACTTGCCACAGAAATCTATCTATTCTGTGGTCTAAACTTCATTAAAAGGGTTGAGAAATTGCTGAATGCCTAAAAAGCCCAATATTGTTGGTTCTGGGGATTGTAATAAAGTAAGGCCATTGAAGGTCAGCAATTAATTTGATTTGATTCAAGGAAGTGAAGGCTTTCTAAAAAGCATTAAAGATATGTAAAGGAATATGGATATATTTTGGAGTATCAATGAAGCTGAAAATTTTTGGGGTATATTGGTGATTCTCCAATAAAATATTACACATTATATACTTTCCACTACAGTGACAATGCATTCCCTGGCTGTGTATTTATGACTAAAACTTATTACAACTTCAATATTAATTGACATATAATATCCAATTGGGGAATGGAGGAGTTTCCAAACATTCACACCAACAAAAAAAAATCCCTACAAATCAAGTTTGGCTCAGTCACACTTGTAGATACTATAATGGAGGTGGATATCCCCCAAGAAGAATATTTTCTGCATTTCTATGAAAGGAAAGCAATTTCTTGAGCTTGGTTTCACACAACACACTAGCTTTTTTTTCTCTCTCTTCTCTTTCTCTCTACTTCCTTATTTAGCTAAATGAGTTGTCTTTCTCAATAAGAATTGACTGTTAACGAGTCATAGGTATTAATATTACATCAACTTATGGATATCATGAATGAGAAACAATTTGCTATACAACTTATTTTTACTTTATTCATACCGTTCCTCCAACTGCCCAAGCAGTAAACAGTGTTCCAGCATCTTTACAATGAGCAACCTCAGCATTGGTGGTGTCATCACAGTCTTGACCAATACCCACGTGACTTTCATTGAGATTTGTACATAAAATGCCAACCAGGTGATGGACATATTTTGCAGTAGACTTGGAAACTGATGGGGAAATCTAGAAATATTAATATATTATTAATACAATTGCACCACAAAATTAACTGTTTTAAGGGAATTGTATTTAAATTTTGTATATTGTACATACTCGAATTTAATAGCTGTTTATCTACTAGAGATTGCTTGTCATATCTTGCATCCCCACCCCCCACCCCCAATATTTGTTCCTCATGAATGAAGTGAACTAATATTCATTCCCCCTAGGAATAAATATTCCAGAATACTTGTTACCCAGATGAATATCTAATGTATTCTGTTATTACAAACATGTTTATTCCACCTTGAATAAATTTTTGTTGTTCCAAGGAACATATATTCATATATTCTGAGAGAAAAAAAATTCATAGCCATTTATTTCCCAGAGGTATAGAATGTGTCATTGTTTAAACCATCTATGTCAACCTATAATTAGCATTACTTTACATACTGAAATTATTCCCAAATAATTTTTCCCCCAAACAAATCTTCGTTGACTACATAATTATTGGAACTTGTACCTTTTTCTAAACTAGGGATGTTACATTTTAAAGTGATCAATGGTGAATGAATCAAATGTAAAAGCAAGATAGCTGACTTAGATTGTGCTACTATGCAGGTTCTAAATTTTGGAATGTTTCATAATGGTGGTATTGTAATCCGCTTTTATGTTCTACAGAGATGACTTTGATCACAATATCCAACTTGGAGTTCTGTCAGCAATATTCCAAATGAATCAGTTCAGAACCTCAATTCTATCACCAATTGTTTGAGAAACTTTCTCAAGCTCCGAGATCACTGTTGTCTTAAGGTCAGGCTCAGATATCACTGTTGTGGTCATAAGGTCAGGCTCAGAGATCACTGTTGTCTTAAGAGTGTACCCTAGTTTCACTAATACTAGATATGCCTGCCACTAATGCAGTATGTGTTCCTTCAGTGTTTTTCAGTGTTTTGCATTGTTTAAAGTCATATATGAGGGCTACCATGACCCATTTATTGCCAAAGAAAGACTGAACTATATTATCATTTTTGATATTCACAAGAATCATGTAGATCAGCTTGGTTGACTGAAGTTCAAAATAATTTTGGAAAGCTCCTGTTTTCTAAGATCTCTTGGGAAAGCTCCCTTTGGAAACTTTTCAAAAGTTGACTGACTGATATCATTTTTTTAATTTTTAGCTTATTAAGTGTTGTTGATTTTTTACTTCTAAAATTAGCTATAATCTTAAAAATTAAAAATTAAAAAAAACATTTAAAATTTCCTGAGAATTGGAAAAGGTGGAGGGTACATTGCTATACTGCCACCTTGCCACTTTTTTTTTCTTGCTTCCTATAACTTGTATAGAAGGGGTACTTTTATGGGATTAATTATAGATGGAGATTAGCTAAGCTAAATTTGAGCTATCATTAACTTTCAAACAATGATGATTCAGCAAATATAATGAATATTGACTAGCATATATATTTCTGTCAAGGCATTTGACTAAATTGTGATTACAAAAAACCAGCAGACATCAACCTTTTTGGGAATTTGACTTTCTTCATTTGTTGAGATTTTTATCATCATTATGGTACCAGTTTAATTTAATTAAATTGACCAGACTTCATCATGGTGATCCTACTAGTGAATAAAGCTGAGGCACACAGTATTGTCTTGTTTGTTGCAGTTTGTTTGTTTTTTCTGATCAAGCATTCTGTTGGTTCTCTTTGAAGGACAATAGAAAAATGATTTATAAATTTCACAATGAAAATTTTGGATATATAATCAGTATGTATGTATGTATGTAATACAGAGGAGTAAAGTGTGAGGGATGGGAATCAATTAAAATTTACATTCCACACAGTACCTGTGAGTTTAATCTTTCTACTCACTGCTACTTTATAATAGCATTAGCAAATGATGCATATTAAATATCCTATATTTAAATATAATTATAGTCAAATTCCTGCAGCTAAATTTTAATATTCAGAACTAATTATGCTGAACATTCATAAAATAAGTCCAGAGCAAGCATTGAATTTTAGTTTATATGAACTTAAAAATTTAGTTCAAACCTTGTATATGTATCGCTCCTGCTCCAGCTCCTGAGGCAACTCATGGACTGTGCACCAGTAAGTAGTATCTCTATCAGATGGTATAGTGGCCTGTAAAATAATAGAAGGGGATGGGAAATATATTTAATATGAGGCATTCAATCAACTTATACTAGCATTTGACTAACATTGTTGCTGAGGAGTGTGAAAGAACTAGAATTGTTCTCAACCCTTTCTTTCCCTAAACCTCCAAGGAAATTTAGACTTGCAGATCCCTGTCGATCGTGCCTTTTCAATTCCTCAAGCAGTGAAGGATCTTGAGAACTGTAAGACCATACTATACGAGAAGTGTCAGTCTAGAATAGTAGCATGAAATATAGAAAGGAGTATAGAAATACTGGTAATCAATAAATACAATCAATAGTTAACATACTGTTATGTCCAGGTCGTAATCAATATCACAACTTGTGAATCTCCTATAGAATTCCAAGATAGTACGTCCATTTTCTTCCTTTCCACTTGAGAGAAACCAATCCTGGCTCTTATCAATGGGAGGTATGGTTCGACTCACTGCATACCGGTCCTGTGTTGTTTTAATTTTCTCTATAACCAATTATACTCACAAGAATGCTTCACTTGCATAAATCAACATTCAGTTATGGAAACTTTCATAATTCAATAAGGCTTGCTGTGGTTCAGGTTTAATGATTACAAATTTAACCAACTACACAAACAAGAACCAATTTTAAGAGTATAGCTTTATGCACATCAGAAATTATAGGAACTTACATGAAAAGAAATTTGACTATTGTTATCACCAGCTACCCAACCAATCACCACATCAGAGCCAGGCATTTGTCCATTAGGAGAAAGGCCAAAGCCAACCCAACCAGTGGTACTAACGTTTACTGCAAATTTGATCTCTTCAGATGGCACATCAGCAGTCCAGTGGAGTATGTAATCATCCCCTGCAAGTTTTACTGAGAAAAGATATTCTTCAGAAAGCTCATAACTGCCAAGAACAGCTTGACAAAAGCAGGCTAGGCCTACAACTAAGAGAAGGCTTGGGCAAAAAGTCATTACTTTTCTCATCAATGATTACTTGAAGATATCAAATGATAGAATTTGTTTTGACCTCACCTTTTATACTACTAACAGTTTAAATGCTAATTAAATGTAAGGTACTATTACATCAGCTCATTATTAAGCTGCTCATTCCTAACTTATCCTGTTTCCTGTTCCAAATAAGTAGTGAGTACTCACTTGCAGGACAGGACATATTGTAAAATAATATCTGATCCAAGCAGGTTGCTACAACAATGAGTCCATTAATACCTCTCTCCACTTATATGGGAGGAAAGGAAAAGGATGTGTGGGTGGTGTTAGATGACTTATTCCATACCCTAACTTTAAAATACTTCTGCAGACTCTGCATATTACATATGCCAGAAAAGTACCCATCCTTTGGATGGAGACAACAGCCCCCCCCCCCCCCCCCCACCACCCCTGAAAGATATTTTAGCACAGCACCCATGCTATGGACTAAGGCAATAAAGATTTCTTCATATAATTGTAAATCTGTTTTTTGCTATCTCATCCCAGATGCTTGGGCCTATAGGGCTAAAAAAGAAGTAAAGAAAAAGAGCTGAAAGTTGTTTGGACACAGTTTTGCTGATGGTATGTGTTTACACAATTGTAGTAAATGGTGGGTGTTTACTTGGGCATAGGATTTGTGACCACAACCAGGAAATTTTTGGGGAAAATAGGCCCAAGGCAGGGTTTTACTCTGATCTTCACCAAACTTCCTTATAACCACCCCTGGGTGATCTTCATTAAAGCCTAACAAACAAAAAACAAACAAAATCTGACAAACTAACAACAAAAAAACAATTAACACACAAACAAAAAACAAGTTGAGAATTATAGTAGGATTTTTTTTAAAAATTCTTAAACACTATACCAATTCACTGAGTCATGAGAATGTAGAAATTCTTATCAAAAATGAAAAAAAAAAAAAAAAAAAAAAATGCTTCCAGTGACCTGGAAAATAAAATTTTCCCAACAAAAGCAGACAAAACCTACACAAGGACATGTGCAAACAGTTTTAATGAAATTAGCATAGCTGTTTGGCCAGGTATCTCTAATAATTTTTTAATGTACTATTTTATACATATCCAGATACATTCAGTGCTATGTTTGGAAAAGTCTACCTACTCGCTTATATAACAAAACATACGGTTTTATATTTATATGGATAGATATGTGTATACATTTATTTTTTACATGCAACTGTGATAATAATATTTACATATACTTTATAGGTCAAGATGCTTTATTAGCTTTCCACTATAAATTTATTTTGCATTATATCTATATAAAGACACTTCCTGAGTGTCTGGTGATATATATGTATGTTAACTATATACCTTGACATCATTTTATTGGATAATTATTTCCGATCAAATCATATCCTGTCCTGAGAAAATGGCAGACAAAGAGTGGGAAAATATTGGCTCACTTCCCACATCAGTTCAGCTTATCTATATCTATAAATGTGAAAAGGTGTGAGTATTTGTGTGTGTGTGTTGTGTGTTGTGTGTGTGTGTTGTGTGTGTGTTGTGTGTGTGTACGTGTGTGTTGTGTGTGTGCACGCATGGGGGGGGGGGGGGTCTCAATAGACAGCCAAATGGCTGAATGGATATTGAAACTTTGCAGGTATGATCATTCAGTGCCTGCTATGGTTTTTAACCAAACTTATTTCAAAATGTCACCCCTGGTGGGGGAAGAAGGAATTTAAAATTTTCATTAAAAATAGGCCTCAAGTATTGTGGTTTAGTGGCTAAAGCTGGCTAGATGTGATTTCATACAGTGAGGTCATTTCTAATGGAAAGTCATGCTTTATCAGAAGATACGTCTTACTGGAGATCATGACACGCACGCATGCACGCACACATACGCACGCACGCACACACGCACCCACGCACGCATGCACACACACACACACACACTAGCATAATAGGGCTGCACCTACAGGATAGCACTCCAAGAATAGACAGCACACACAGGCACTTGCATAATAGCACTGCACCTTCAGAATATCACTGCACCTACAGAATAGCACTCCAGGGACAGACATCACACATCATACATGCACACCTGCCCACCTGCCCGCCCGCACACATGCACACGCACAACACAGACATCTGTTAATTATCGTTAGGATATCCCTAGTCTTTGTCCCACACCCCTTCATTTACAGCACTGGGTGTGATGCATCACCAGCACACAAATATAGTGGGTCTGGTGACTTTCTTGTGCATTCCGTGTTCCTTAGGCATCCATGGAATGCAACCATAAAAGCCACATCCACATATTTGGTTAACCAGAACTTCATATTCATGAAGTCTTATATTTAGTGCGTAAATATATAGCACCAGGTACATAGGATGACGTCAGAAACATTCAGTCACTTCGAGAAATTTTATAACCTCATGGTAGGTGTGGTTGTTTTAAAACCTCATTATAAAATAATTTTGGTCAGCGCAAGGACACGGAATGAACAGGCAAGTCACCAGACCCACTTTATTCGCGTGCTGGTGATACAATACATCCAGTGCTGTGAATAAAGGGGTCTGGAACAGAAACTAGGATAATCTTGTATTTCTGCACATTGTGGGGAAATAATATTCAATAAAAAAAAAGGGTGTATTGAAAGTTGAAGTAATAATATGACTACATAAAAAAATATTTAAAAAACGTGAGAAAATTATATGAAGAAATGAGTTAACAAAAAAAAGATGTAACCCTTCACATTAGTGAGCCAGCTCAGATACAGCAGTTATTATCCATAATTAAAATTTTTTTAAATCATATCATAAACGAAAGAATAGTAAATAGAAATGTAAGGAAGGTAAAATAATGAATTGAAGCAGTTCCTGAAGTGTTGGGGCAATTTTTAGGAGGCGGGTTGTAAGGACAATCCACTTCAGTTTTATTAGAAATTACAAGGTTCCCCTAAACAAAGAAAAGAAAAATGTATCATATTAATTATACACAATTTTTGGTTCATATATATATATATATATATATATATACATACACATGTATGTATGTATGTATGTATGTATGTATGTATGTATGTATGTATGTATGTATGTATGTATGTATGTATGTATGTATGTATGTATGTATGTATGTATGTATGTATGTATGTATGTATGTATGTATGTATGTATGTATGTATGTATGTATGTATGTATGTATGTATGTATGTATGTACGTACGTACGTACATACGTACGTACGTACGTATGTATATATATACTACCAGCATATACCTGGCGTTGCCCGGCAAATGTCAACATGAAACATTTAGAAGCCACTCAAATTTTGGCCTGGTTGGCCCTTTAATTTGCTTTTGGTAGCCAAAACAACTTCCTGTGGATGTGGCTAATAACATGCCACTCACATTGCTGCACCCACATGTGGTTAATAATGCTCACTCGGTTACTTGGGCTCCATATTCCTAATTTCAGCTTGATTGGTCCATAAATGAGTATTTGGCAGGCATAATGATGTTCTATGGGTGTGGCAATGACAAGACCACACCCATTGACACACATGTAATTAGTAATGCTCACCCAAGACAAATGTTCCCATAATACATGTCATCCTGAAAGACATGTATTCCAGAAAAACATGTCCTCCCACAACACATGTACTCCCCTAAGACATTTTTGTGATCACAGCCCACTGAAGGTTGGCCTAATTAGCAATGCGGCCGAAGGTCACAATTGTGTGCTAGTATATATAAATATAACTAGCTCTATTATTATAAGATACATTAAAATGTGTACAATGATAATTTAACCAAAATTGTGACTGTACTAAGTACAGTATACTTCAAAGTATTAAATTACAAATTTCACACTCAATTTCATTTTAAGTGAAGAAAAAACTTAAGTAATTAGTCAATCAATGCTGTGACATGATCAAAAATATAGACTTAGATGTAAGGCCTTGACCATAATGAAAAATGGGGTACTGTTTGTTAGTTTGTTATTGTTTTTAAAGTAGATTTCTTAGTTGTACTTGTAGTGGTAAGCTTCTAGCAAAAGTCTTACTTTATTGTTGCTTGGTTACTACTCTGATTCAATTACTTTTTGGAAACTGATAGGTCAGTTATATATTCATAATTACAAAAGCAAATAGACAAGGAAACATAAGGTGTTGTTATTTTTTAATATGTAGCTATCTAGCTACAAAGACAAAGATAAGTCTAGATACTGTTGTGTTGTGACACTAACTAGTGAGAGTTAGCACACTCCAGTTCTTAAGAATTTCTTTTTAGAACAAGATAATTCAACAACCCTGTTTAAAGATCATCACAGAAACAAAACAAATAAAGAAAATCAATGATCAAAAGGGAGGGCATACACACCTCCATACAAAACAATGAACCTGTAAGCAATCATGAATATAGTTATAATGAATATTGAATAACACTAATGATAAGTCAACTGAATTTACCACATTTCTCCTTTCTAAGATTAGAGTGCACACCGTATTAGGTGGTTGTATAGTTTGGGTTGTTTGGGTAAAGGGTCTGGCAAACCTCCATTTAGCCACTACTGAAAATACATATCAAATAAGTATTTGTTAAATATAAAAATACGATTTGTTCAGAAACACTATATTACCATATAATTATTCCTGCTGATTATAAAGTGTGGATCTTAATTTATTTTTCTTTCTAACTGGGAAGAGTGAATCTTTTTTTCACTGCTATTTATAGTGAAGTGAAATTAGTGAATTCTATTCAGGTAGGATTTCATACATTAAGTTCAATTCCTTTTAATACAGTGCAAATAATTGCAAGCATTAACTTGTGCTATCACACTGAATAGTGTGTCTTTTTGGCTTACTATATTGCATGCAGAAGGAAAGAAAAGATAACCAATGAAATTAAAATATATATATATTTTAACAACATGGATTAGTAAGTGCTGAGTGTATAATTATTAATCTGCCATTGCTTCTTGGGTACTGCTGAACAAAGTTGTTGATACTACCTACTGGAATGCCATATTATGGGAAACAGCCAAGTTTGAAAGAATTTTTTCGTCTAGATTGGTTGGCACTGGTTCAAAATTTGCATTTTTCCTTACTTTGATCATCCTGCGATGATGTTAGCAATAATGCAAGGACATATTTTTTATTCAATGCATGTAAATCATACTATTAAATTCCTCATATTTCATGGAAGTTTTGTAGTCTCAATTGCCAGCATAGACTCTTTTATATTTGTTGAGATAATCTCATACTTGGTATCATCATTAATAGATATTTGGAAATCTTTAAAATAATATCCAACTGTCATTGCTTTAGGCTAAATCCCCCAAAACATTATGCAATAAAGTGGTAACTACTTATATATAGGAACTCCATGTTGTGTGTGTGTGTGTGTGTGTGTGTGTGTGTGTGTGTGTGTGTGTGTGTGTGTGTGTGTGTGTGTGTGTGTGTGTGTGTGTGTGTGTGTGTGTGTGTGTGTGTCCACCTGCCTGCCTGCCCTAATCAATCCCTGAAAGCTTTGTGAAACTCCCTCCTGAATGTCCTCGTGAAGGTTTCATTTAGATCGGGTGGTAATGTGTGCAGCTTTGTCAATAGGTGTGGTTTGATCCATTACTGAGGTTGTTTAGTGATACACAATCTTAATATAATTCACTATTTGTTTTTCTGTATTGTATTGTAGACTTTATAACTCCTTCCAAGCCGCTGGAGGGATTGTGTTTGTTTGAATAATGAGAATAGTGTCAATGATGCCTACATATTACATTATGCTAACTGGACAAGTTTATTACTTCAGGTGGATGACTGAAAAACCACCGGTAGTGCGTGCTCTTTTTTTTTCTAATAAAGTTTAAATGGTATCTTTTTATATATGTAATACATATAGGGAGATATCTTTCTGTGTGTCTGCCTGCCTGCCTGCCTGCCCACTCAGCAGCCATCCATCTGTCTGTCTGTACCATTTCCTTGGCCAAATGTATAAATAGATTTCACTGAAACTTGGCATAAACATAAGTTTTGACTGAACTTAAAACATGGGCTATAAAATCCAGAAAACAGCGACCCTGGTGGTGAAATAAACAATTCACATTTTCCTTACAAAAAAAAGCCTGAAAGAACCATGGCCAAGTGATCTTGGTGCAGAACAGGACAGTGCTTTTTTTCCCCTTTTTCCCTTCCTTTTTATGCCCTCCTCCTTTTCCCCCCTTTATCCTTCCTTCATTTCTTCTACCCCCTCCCAACCCAACCACCCTGGTTTTCCTTCCTTTTTTCCCCTTTGAGACTCCCCCCTCCTTTTTCCCTCTTTCTTTTACTTCCCTCATTTCTTCTTTAATCCCCTTTTACCTTGGCAAAGCCAGCAGGTCTACAGGTGGTGATTTTTATGATTGACAATTTCATCCTGGACATGGGATACATGCTTATGGAGGCTGCCAAGTCCACTAGTGACCCCAATTTGTCCATAAAATGGCCACCAGAAGGTTTTATAGTTGTAAAATCAGGTGTTTTGGTCTCTAGAGGACCTAAACCACTTAGTATAAAGGTTTGGGGGTCACTGATTCCATTGGTGAACTCAGCTTGTCCGTAAACGAGGGTGCACCCATCATCCTTGTTAACACACAAATCTGCCTCATTTATGTACCATATGACACCAAGATAATTAAAATCTGTCCAGTATTCATGATTTTACAGCCATTTTAGGTGGAAAAGTATATCTAGGACACCCTGTAGTTTGTCACAGGTTCATGAGAGGGCATTTTCCCTCTTGTTTTCTTCATTTTTTCCTCCCCTCCTTTCTTTCTTTTCTTCTTTCTCCCCTTTTCCCTTCCTTCTTTTCTTCTTTCCTCCTTTTTCATTCCTTCTTTTCTTCTTTCATACACCTAAGAAAAATTAGCTTATTGGATTGATCTTTTCCACACCTCTACTAGGTTCATACATATGTGAGCATTTAGGCATGTATATTTATGAGTGCCAAATCACCAAGCCAAATAAAAAATGTTCATCAAGATAGGAACATCCTATATTAAGGATGGTTTTATAGCCAAAAATGAGTTGGACCACATGGCCACACCTCTTCTGTGGGTATGTGAGGCTTAAATGCCAAAAATAGTTCTTTGGGAAGACCCTTGGACATGACATCTAAACTCAGCATGCATACACATTATGATTTTAGTAGTTACTTGAGCCGAATTCCACCTGGCCACACCTCTTCCTATGAGAGTGTCGAGTTAAGAATACAAGAAATGGCACTTGGTCAAATTCTTGGACATGGGCTGGGTCACATTATTATATCCCTGGCTTCACTGGGTATTCCTGCAAGTAACTCATGTGTGCACAAGAATAGCACCTAAGCTAATTTTTTTAAAAATGCTGTTATTAATATCAATAACTGATTTTATTGGATTTGCTGATGTATTATTGTGCAATCTGGAGCAAGCAACACAAATACTTCTCACTCTACTTCCCTCTATCCCAGCAAGTCCTTCCCACCAACAACTGTCCTAAGGCCTCGTGCATCACAGCATAGGAATGTCTTTCAAAGTTTCACCTTCAGTACTCCTTCTTTAACAACTAAAATTATTATGTGCAATACTCAAGTACAGGCCTTTCTAGTTAAGATCAAATGAATTTCAAGGTTGTCCAATTAAGATCTGAAAATCTCTAGATCCCTTTACTTGGCAGAGTTGACTGTAATTAAAGTGGTTATTTTACCATGTGCCCAAGTCAACATTGGCCATCAATTAGCACTAACTCCTTGTCTCTGTTTCAAACCGCTACCATGTGACCCTGACTAGAATTTACAACTGTATTCTGCCTCACATAAAGTGCATTGAACGTTAAACAATCATTCTTGTTTTATATTTCACAATATGCAATACTTTATTCCTATTGTTATTTTTATCAATATATGTACTAATATTGTGACCTCTAAATTTCTTTCAGTATTTCCCTGAAGAAGGAATCAATATTTTCGGAAATCTCTTACACACATCTGGCAGGTAAAGTGGATTAATACACATGTTGTAAAGTATTAATTTTGATTCTATCTCAATTAAGACAAGCACTGATACTCAGACATTTCAGGGAGACCAGCACTTGTGATGGACTTGAAGAACTCAAACCTATTGATCAAAACAGAAATTATGATTTCAATTACCAGCAAGCAAATATTCTTCCCAAAACAGTGAAAGTGTTACCAGTAAGTTAATAACTATTGAACTTTGATGAACATGCTGTTATAAGTTTTCCTCATCCAGGGTGACATTTTGAAGTTAGAATGTTTTTATCGAACCACCGCCTCAACATATGAAACAGTAGTCCTGGTAAGATGAAATACAATGTGTCCACTGGGATGATTCTTCCAATATTTCAGTATATGTATATATACATATGTTTCATGTATTTAGGGAGGAGAAAGTACTCAAGAGGAGATGTGCTTTACCTTTATGTACTATTATCCTGCAACTGAGTTGATAGTTACTCATGGACGACAACTTTTCTCAAGAGAATTTACTTCACAAAATTTTAAGTAAGCTATTTTCTGTCTTAAATAATAAGAATTATGTATACACAGAACATATACAAGTGAGAAAAAAAATGTTTTCTTTGAAATAAAACCGGTAAGTAGGGATAATGTGTCAGTAAAAAGTGCAGAAACAATAGTTCTGTGACATTGTATGTTACAAAATCCCTACTTCACTGATTCCTGTGACCTTAGAGTTCTACACGATAGTGTTACAGTCTGTGTTGCAAAATTCCTGTGAACTTAGAGTACTTATCCTACATGAGCTAGCTACAAGCAAATTGAAGAGGTGGCAGTCTTTTGGCATTACATCTTTTTACACAGTACGTGAGAATGTGGAATCGGTGAAGTAGGGAATTTGTAACATACACTGTCACAGAATTCTTCTCTGCAATTTTTGCTGACAAGTTATCTCTACTTACCAGTTTTATTTCAAAGAAATATTTTTTACTTTCACTTGCTTCCTTTAGTTTTTTCACACTGTCAGATTTTTTAAAAATGTGGCTCCAGTAGTAGTAGTAGGAGTAGCAGTAGTAGAAGCTGCTGTTGGTAGTGTAGAGCTTCAGAGAGAGAGAGAGACTCGCTGTCAACAGTGTAGAGCTTCAGAGAGGCTCACTACCAAAAGCAGAAAGAAGTAACAGTTAGCTAGCTATAACACTGCTATGGCTAGCTGTAACATATTTAGATAAAGAATTTGATTTACATTCAAGATTTGGAAGTGTAGTTCTGGTGGTAGTAGTAGTAGTAAAGAGACTCGCTTTTTGGAGTTTCTTTATCTGAAAGTTGGGACTCCACCCCCTTTTAAAAATTTTATTTAATGATATTAATAGCCTCGCGCATGAACTAGTTTTAAATTATGCGCATAAACTAATTTGTAGTGTCAATATGAATGCTTCAACTTAACACTGCAGCTATTAGTCTGGGATATACTTCGATAGTTTGTTAGTTTGGCAAAGCAAATGAAGAGGTCGTGGACCTAGTCCAAAGAACTAGTAAGCTGTTAGTATAACTACTGCATGATTTGCTGTAGCCAGCTAGGCTCTAGCACTGGAACTGAAAAGAAATAATAAGAAGAAAGATGAAACACATTTGGTGATTTTGACGAGTCTTTGCTCGCTACTTTAGTGATTGATTTGGAGGGCAGAAACTAGTTTGTGTTGCAGCTTATATGGACTGTAGGTGAGTTTTGTAGCCTAGGTTTGAGCCATAGCAGAAAAAATGAAGATTTCATGTTGTATTAGTCAATGAGGCTGTCATTTTTCTTTTGGTGATCATCCCTACTTAGAGAATACTACCTTACTCTTTGATATGTATCACAAATTATGTGGAAATTGAAGTGGGATGCCAAGTTTTGTAGGAATGGTGGTGATGAATTTGAGATGTATCCCTACCTACTCCATCCTCCATCAAACTGTGAACTCTGGATGCTAATTTTTTTTTCAAACTTGATGATGGTATAAGTGAGTGTGCTCTAGAATGGTCTACAGACTAATCCCACCTTCTTTTTCTCTCAAGCAATATTATTTCATTTTACATGTCCACCACTCGAGCAAGATTCATATCAATGACTCTCAGTCAATTGGTTAAATTTAGACCAATCATATAATGATAGGAAAGTGAGTTTATTCAAATAGCAGTAGCTTCTCCTTCTTCTTGTCATGTCTGGAACATGTCAGACATGGCCAAGAAGTCACCTGGTCATTGTATTGGGAATGGTCTTCAGTGGTATCTACCAGAGGGCACTGGAGTTAAGTGTACAGTGGTTGTCCCATTGCATAGGTGCCAACTGCCGCGGTTCTTCCGGGATAGTCCAGGAATTTGCTCCTCTATCACAGATCCCAGCTAACCTACAAAAGTTTTATTGTTTGTCCCTGGAATCTGTTGACATCAGAGTGTGAGTCTTTTATTTTTTTTGATGACGCAGAAATGAACAAAAAATTATAGTTCAGACTAGTGCCTGTATTTTTTTTTTTTTTTTTTTTTTTTTTTTTTTTTTTTTTGTCAAATAACTCAATACTGGCTTGAAAAAATAATGCTTGACCTTAGAAATATATTGCTGCTCTTTGTTGTTTTTTTCATAAACTTGTTTTTATTTTCTTGCTTTAAAAAGTATATCCCAATTACTTGTGTATTTACTTTTACTTCCAAATTTTTTAAACTTTAAATATAATAAATGAAAGGGATAAATTACTAAACATGGAGAATTAAACGTTATAAAAGTTTGTCAAAGTACTTTGGTCAGCTAAAACAAAAATAAAGCTAAGATTAGCAAATTTTATGTATAGATTATAGAGATTGCCAGCTATATGCATTTCAAAGCTATCTAAAATTGAAAACTTTTATAAGTACTAGCACGCCTTTGGTGGGCTGTGGTCACAAAATTGTCTTAAGAAAGAACATATCTTATGGGAGGACATGATTTTCTGGATTACATGTCTTTCAGGATGACATGTATTATGATAGCATTTGTCTTGAGAGAGGTCATGCTTTGTTGTAGGAAATCTCTTATGGAATATCAAGTATTGGTAGAGTGCATGTCTTCAGGATGGCATATTTTACAATTTGTTGTGTTTTATTGAAAGATATCTTACTGGATGTCATGATTTACTTGAGGATGTGTATTATAGGAGGGCAAGTTTTGCTGTTCAAAATGTCTTACTGGGGTACATGTTTTACAAGAGGGCATATCTTACAGGATAATTTGTTGTACAGGGGGACACCTTATATGAGGACAAGTTTAACTGGAAGGTATGTCCTATAGGAAGCCATATATATTATGTGAGGACACGCCTTATAGGTGGACTTGTCTTGCAGGAGTACATGTAATATGAGTGGTCATGTATTGTTCAAACACATGAAGTAAAGTAGGATATGTCTTACTGGAAGGCATATCCAACTTGAGGGCATGTTCATAGGAGGGCATGTATTACTTGAAGATGTGTGTTAGTGGTGGTCATGTCTTTCATGAGAAGATGTGTTATGGGAAGACATGTATAGTAGGTGGGCATGTATTGCAGATCTGTGCAGAGGTAAGCATTTAAGCTGCTGTGAGTTTAGGCATCTGGTTGTTTTCTTTAAATGTACAGTAACATTTTGTTTGCTCTGAGACACACTTTCCAAGACTTTATTGTTTGAATAGTTCTTCTTGGGTATATAAATTAATTTTTGTCGTCTTCTTGGTTGACTTTTTTTTTTTGATAAGCCATTGGCTTCATATATGTTTGACATATAGGTTACTTTCCCCTACCTGAATATCACATCTGCCAATTTTCAATGGGATCCTTACAGCCATTTGGCAGGTTATCATACACATATAAATAAATAAATAAATATATAACACCACTAGCTCTATTAGTATATTGAGTTACTAAAAAAAAAAAAAAAAAAAAAAAAAAAAAAAAAAATTTTTTTAGACAAAAAATTGGCATGATAACAATGTAAAATTATTAAGTATGTCATGGAAATTATTTATAGCTTGATAATTGGCCTTTATTGGCTTGAAACATCTTTTTTTTTTCTTCTTTTTTTTTTAAGCATTCAAATAGCCCATGAGATAGAACAACAATAATAGTAACAACAAAGCAACTTTAACATTGTGTGTGCTTCATGCTCCATGTAGGTATATCACTAAAATAAAATTTTAAAAATCCCAAAATTCCACAAAATCCCCCCCCCCCCCCCCAGGCCAACACTGATCACAACTACTAAAAAGCAGTGTGGACACCACTTAGCTAGAGAGAGTATGGAGTTACCACCTAAGTGTGTCTTAAATGGACAGTTAGCCACAACAGCACTTATAAAAAAAACACTCATACTATTATTATAGAGAAGCAGTAAAAACAGTAAATTTTACTATATGATCTCAGCACTTATAAAAGCTGTTTTTACACTTAAAAGGTACTATATAAGAAGAGCTACAGAATGGTGTAGATATAAGTATATTTCCTCTAATTTTCAAAAAGATACAAATGTTTTTAGCCAACAGTCAACATTATCAGGAAATCATTTTTACTCTGAGATATCAATATGGCCTCCATAGCACATGTCCTGAAATCCACTATAACGTAACAATGGATCATCCAGATTGCTTCATATTTGAAAGACAGCTTCTAAAAAAGTTATGCAACTATATAAGAAATAAAACAGAAAATAACACTGTCATGAATAATTAATGTAGTGGGGTTAATTCCCCCTAAAGCAACAAGGTCTAGAAATGATGTTTTGATTGACTTTATTCATCTTCCCAGTTGATATTGGCACTGCTAATTCGACTGCATACCCTCTAGTATTCTATAAATTTAACTACATTCACTCCACTTCAAATGTATATTAAAATTAACAGCATAAAATTTTTTGGCTTCAGGGATGCAGTGAAAACGGACACTATGCATGAATGAATATTCCGGTATAATTGCTATGCTGTTTTTTCCATTACAGTGATGAAACTGAGGAGGTTTTGTTCAGTAGCATACAAGATAATGAAAGAGAGGAAGTCAAGGACATCTTCCATCAAGTGGAATGGAATGCACAAACTATTGCTTCATTCCAAAAGTCAGTGCAATCCAGTACCATTAGGACTATATGTGGGGTAAGTATGTATTAATATACTCTATCTACATCAATATTAAATCTACTTCATACAGGATTACTAATAGCTATTATTGTTATATAGCTTATATATAATTATAAAGAAATATAAAATGGATCATTTACTACTGGAAAAATAAAGCCTGATAATATCAGAATTTGAGGGAAAATGGAAAAAAAGAAGAAGAAAAAAGAAAAAAGGAAGGAAATAAGGGAGGAAAAGGTGGTGGGGGGGAAAATAAGGAAGGAAAGAAGAAAAAGAGAAAAGAAAAAAAAAGAATAAAAATCACACTAGTTCATGTTGGAACCACTAACTCTCAGTCTGAGAGACCAGTGGTGCCACATTCAAGATTCTTTGGGGTGAAAACCCTTGGCAAGATACCCAAGGATCACGCCTGTAAAGTTTCAACAAAATCCATTCAACGGTTTGGCCATAAATGCATGGGCATACATACATACATACATACATACATACATACATACATACATACATACATACATACATACATACATACATACATACATACATACATACATACATACATACATACATACACACATGCATACATGCATGAATGCATGCATGCACACACACATGAACATGCACACTCACAGGCACACTTACTGACTTTCAGTTTTATATATATTAGATAACTTCAGACTTGCTTTTTATATATTCGATAATTTCAATCAATTTATGATATATAATAAATCAATTTTGTTCTTGCCTTTTTTAAATTTATTTGTAAATCTGAAACCTGCAGCAGTTTGGTTCTGATGAAGATTCAACCCTTGCACCCATTCACACCTGAGAAATTGCTTCCATCAAGCATGCACTTACTAGCCTCAGATGTTACACAGAATTATGTATAAACTGATTTTAATCAGAGTAGTGAACAATTGATAATGGTAATATAATTTGAATTCCCTCTCTGGTGTATGGACTAGGAGTGCTTGTCATATAAAGCATCATGTGCTCATTGCACATATAGAGCAGCTTCAGGATTATCAATCAACTCAGTAGAATAATGTTTTTTAGAAATATCTGCGGAGGTAAATTACTCTCATGTTATGCCCTGATGGATAATAACCATTATAAGGCCATACCTCCTAGTACAGGCTCCCTATTATCAGAGAGTTAGGCAAGCATAAAAATCTCAGGGGTGGATCTAGGATTTCAAAAAGGGGGCCCCATTTTCCTTCCTAACAGTGGGTGTGGCTTCTAAAATTCAAAGATAATTATTATTATTATTTTTTTAAATATTGAATTTTCATATTCAACCAAAATTGGCTGTGAGGCACTTCAAATCTCCCCAGGAAAATGAGACAATTGCATTTTTAAAAATAATGGCAATGAAAATGTAGCCAGCAAAATTTTTAGGGCACTAACAGCTATCAACCATTTTCTATTTGTGGCAGCTGCTTAGCCATTGCTAATTCTCACCTTTAGGTTATTGTATTTCAGGCTTTTTGTTTTTTTATGATAAATTTGAATTCTTTGTTCCTCCACCAGGGTTCACTTTTATTGTTTCAATTTACTTTATTATCTATCACAGCTCCCAATATTATGTCTGCAAAATCTGCCAGAAGTAGGAGCTTGATTGGAGGAACCAGCTTTCCTAGGCAACTTCTTTATGGCTGCAGCAAGAGTTTGCATCATTTCTCACTTTCACATGACCACCAACAGATCCTCAAATTAAAAGGTAGGAAATTTTGAGCACTTAGAAATGCTTATCAATTGATTGATTTATAAGTTTGAGAATAAAATAAAGTTTAGATGAACATTTCAACCTTGCAGGCAAATGGTCCTCTACTGTGCTCATCAACCCTTTTCAATTCTATTCACCCCAACCAGAGAATCTTGTTACCCCTAAACATAGGAAACAAACAGGAGGCTACATGGAGAGGGTGGGTGGCAAACAAACAACTTTTAAGCTATCTGGTACTTGTTATTTAATATATTTACACACAATTTTGATAATTTTGCCCAACTAACTTAGTCAAGCTCATTGGGTGAACAATCAGTTTAGCAGGAGAAGGGGTTGAAGTGGATCTTAAAAAAGCCTCAAACTTTGATTTTCCCATGAGTTCTCTAGAAAATTTCACTTGAAAGTTGAAATTCTGGAAGACAATTTTGGCTAAAGAAGGTTCAAAACACCCCTGAAATAATAGGTTGGCTGTGTTTTCACCAGCTGAAGCTTTAGCTAAAGCTAAAATTGGCCTAAGATAATAAAATTGGTGAGGATAATAATTGTTAGTTAGAGTTGGGTGAATCAATAGCAGAAATCTGGATTTGGTAAATGTATTTCAGTTTGAATTGGTAAATTAAGTTGGAGAAAAGGGGGCCTGTTCGAACCCCCCTGGATCCGCCACTTGAACCCCCCTGGATCCACCACTGCATCTAACATAGTCCATACTATTTTACATAAACTGACTGCATAAGAATTAAGGTCCTAGTTCACTTAAGAATATTTAGGTGGAACATTAAGTTGAATTACAATGAATGAAACATTAAATTGATACGACCATTGAAGTACAAGGCTTGCATGAAGATAATGAAAATGAGGTGTTTCCTGCACAGAGCAACAAACTTTAAGACAAAAAAAGTGCAGCAAGGGATAGCATATGCTACAGGTAGACATACAATCTTCCAAACCTGGCATGTAAGGAATGCTTTTGACCGAATATTGCTTTCAATACCATATTTAACAAATATATACCACTAATTTGTGTGGATATCATATATTATATCTCTCTTCTTTCTTGCATTTTTATACTGTTTCATTTTTATTTTTAGAATAGCACTGGAGGAGATGAAGAAATAAATACTGATCTCTCTGAAGTGGTTTGTCCATACAAGCCTCCAATCAAAGATTGCCGTAGCAGTTCCGGATCTACTTTGGTTCATTTTTATACCAGCTTTATATTGCTTATTACCATTGTTTCATTTCTGATCTGATATTGTGGTCTGTGGAGAACGATTGATTGCCTTAACTAAATTGTCAAACTAATAAGGTAAGGTTTGATACTTAGTTCTAATTAATAAACTTATTTGAGCTCTTTACCTTTTTGGATTCTTTTTATTACTTTTTTAAATTTGTAACTTGATTTTATTTTGTGTTAATACAAGTAGTGTTTGTGTGTATGTGTATTGTTTCTTTTGTAGGCAAGTCAATTAATCTTTAAAAAATGCAATCATAAATTGTATGTACTAACATGCGATTGCAACCTTCGCCCGCATTACTTGCTAGGCCAACCTTCGGTGGGCTGTGGTCACAAAATTGTCTTAGGGGAATATATCTTGTGGGAGGACATGTTTTTCTGGAGTACCTGTCTTTCAGGATGACATTATTACGGAAACATTTGCCTTAAGGGAGATCATGCTTTGTAGGAGGACATGTATTATGGGAGAACATGTCTTGCAGGAGTGCATGTCTTCAGGATGGCATATCTTTCAGGATGATGTGTCTTACTGGAATGCATGTTTTACAAGAGGACAGGTCTTACTTGATAGTATGTCTTATGGAAGGTCATGTCTAAAAGGCGTACATTCTTACAGGAGTACATACTTTACAGAATGGCATATCTTACAGGAGAAATTTTCCTACAGGAAGACACGTCTTACAGTAGGACAGGTCTTACTGGTTTTTATGTATTATAGGAGGCCATACATTATGGCATATCTTACAGGTGGACATGTCTTACATGAGTACATGTATTATGAGAGGACATATTATTAAAAGTCACATTTTATCATAGCAGGGGCGGATCCAAAAATTTTTTCTAGGGGGGCGTAATATATATATATGAGGAGAAGTGCAGAGAAGAGAAAACTTTATAAATTGGTGTATGTTAGGTAAAGTTTACCTTCTACATACAGCATTGCCCTCTACATACAGCATTACCCTTTACATACACATTGCCAGGTTGATATCTGAAAACCCATAAATTCTCACTTTTCCCCCATGATGACATCAAAGGTAATTGCAGGAACATCAGAGGTTGTCGTCCAACAAACTTGTCTTTCTACATTTATCAGCTAATTCACCATGATTTCTGAGGTCCTTGATGCCTCCTTCAGTGAATAGCATATGTTACTGATTTTCCTTGGATGATGAAGTAATCCATGATATCTTAGCTTCTCGTCCTTTGCTGTAGATCTTGAAATATTTTTGTTTTGAGGATTTATATGATACCTTCACTGCCCTATGTTCCAGACATTATTTTTTTGATGAATATTGTGGAAGTGACACTGCTGTGGGGTGAGCTGGGAGTGAATAAGGTGTGGTCAATGTTGCTGGAGAGCATGCACAGAAAGCTGATTGAATAAGTAGGTAATTACATCTTCACAGGCCCACTTTCAATGTGCTGTCACACCAAGTAAAAATAAAGGCATTTGCATGTAACTTGTTTTTTTCAGTTTTAGATTAGAGGGAGTGTGCTACAAAAGAGTAGACAAGTAAGACACAGTGGGTATTTATATTCCAATCCAGCTTCAATGAATGAAATTTTTAAAAAGATAATGAATGCAACTGTCAATGAAAGTGCCAGTTATCTTTGCAATAGTGTACAAGTTGTTTATTCCTTCACATCTGAAAACATTTGTGAACGTTTTCATGACTATCATCACCACACTACATCAGAACTAAACCAAGAATAACTATTTCCCCAAAATGATACCCAGAAATTAAAAAAAAAATTAATAAATAAATTTCTTTTAACAGCAGGTGAAACAAATGTCAACAAACAAGCCTGCACCTCACAATGCTGCCAACCCAGATAAACTTTCAGTATTGAAAATACAATATTTCATTATTTTTGGCTCAATTTCAGTATAAACCATTATAGGTTCTTCAAATTCCACTGGCCTTGTCAACACGTTTGCTTAGAAAAAGAACTGCCCATGCCAACAGGAATTCTCAGATAAAAAAAAAATTAACAAATGCAATGGATTGAAACTGTTCTTTTCAAATTATCGAACACCATTTAATTGTCAGTTTGCAAATGGTAGTTTTACTTTTCATTATAGCACTACTTAGGCAAATTCAAAGCTTTATTGTCTTTGAAACCAAGCTAAGAACACTTATGGGCATTTTCTTTACCATTGGTACCAAAGATAACATATTACTGTGGGAGCACAAGTCCATATAACACGAACAACAAATAAATAAATAGATAAATAAATAAATACACCCACACAAGGGAAATTTATAATAAGATAGAAATAATAATATATCAACCTAGGCCCAGCCCTAATCCAGGACTGTAACTGCATTCTATTTAGGTATTATCATCTGCAAGGATAAAATATTGGAATGGGAGTCAACAATACTGATAGATAACTCATGAATTAATATATATTGATGTTACTGATATGAAATGAGTAATTCCTTCAAGGAAAATACAGGGTTGGTGGGTGAGTACACTTGTAAATATGTCTAAACAACTTTTTTAACTGATGCATACTTCATGGTATGCCTACACCACTTTTAACTTATGCCAAATTATAGTGATAACATCTGTAATATTAGTGCTATATCCGTTCAAAAATATTAACATTGATAACACCAACAGCCATAAATTTTTAATACACTTTTGCTTTATGTGATTATTTATATTTCCAGATCTCTCCAGTAATTTCCAAGGCTACAGAGCCACATGTCCACCACTTGCTAGGTTATTTTTGTGCAGACCTCAATGATAGTCTCGTGGGAGCTAGTGAAGACTGTGATAATACCACAAGTGCTGAGATTGATTCTTGTAGATTTGGTGGAGCACTTTTCGCTGCTTGGGCAATTGGTGGAGGAGTAAGAAATATGTATAAGTCAGATAATTTTTTTAAGTGCAAATTGCGTATTTCATTCATTTTAGTGATAATTTTAATTGTACACATTTCCTCTATACAAGCTTTAAAGTCAGTTGCTATTAAGTGAGAAAACACATTTATCTCAACAAGGAAGAAAAAAGGAGGAGTGTGTGTTGTGTGAGACTGAAATGTTGGTGTGTTTGGAATTGATTGTGGCAATGGCATGCCTCCCACATACAGTGAAGCTTCCTTCACAACAGAGTATATGTCACCTACATGGGGTAAACCTTATGTTTTAGTTGTTTTTCTTGGTGGATGCATGAGCTGGGAACAAAAAAAAAGGGGGGGGGGGATTAAGAAGTGGAAGTGTTGGGTGAATTCTCTATTTCCCAAATTATAATATGTATTAATAAGTATTTTTTAATGGTACATTTAGCTATTAATGAATGCACACAATCAAATTTCTTCTGCCACTATACCTGTAGCATATAATGAAAAACAGCAATGTGAGTAAATCCAATGTCCCTTTGCATGAAGTGCAAAGTACTTCTGCATAATATTTTAATGAAGACTCACCAAATAACCCCAAAATATGCACTGAAGACATTAATACCTTAAATTTTTTACTATGTTATCCATAAAAAGAACGATGCTGTTCAACATGATTATTGATAAATAGATAATGACTATGACCATTATATTTTTGTCAACTATACTATTAAGATTGAATAGTCTGTTTCAAATAGTCTACTATCACTCACACACACACACACACACACACACACACACACACACACACACACACACACACACACACACACACCACGCACAAACACACACACACACCACGCACAAACACACACACCACACGCACAAACACACACACACACCACACGCACAAACACACACACACACCACACGCACAAACACACACACACACCACACACATCATGTAGTTAGTGGTGATCATTTACATAAATTCTATTGGTACATATGTGGGCGATTTAGCTATCTTCTTTATCTGATCGTGTCCAAAGTAGGTATGAAGTATTAGTTGGTTGGCACAGTTGTTGAACAAAAGATACTATATCTTTCTATGAATAAAATAGCTAACATTTTTATATTGAAAAGGAACAAAACAGGTAAGCATTTGATACACCTACAAAAGGGCATGAAATTTTAACCATCACATCATCTTAATAAGATAGAAATAATATAAATTGCACATCTACATTTAGATTTACTCATTCACTAAATATACAGCGTAGTCATCAGCACAAAATATGAGACACTGAACTTACCTTAGAGACACACTGACACCACTTTCTATTTCCTACTTATGTATAAAATGCTCTCCCTTCTTCCTGCACTTCCCATTCCCCCACTATCCATCCCCCAATTTTTTTTTTTTTTTTTTTTTTTTTTTTTTTTTTTTTAAACAAGGAGATAATGAGTATGCACCCCTACATGCCAACTTAATCTTATATTTTATGAAATTAAAATCAAAATAATGCAGTAATCTGAAGAATAAACACAACAAGAAAACTTTAAGAATGAAAGAATGGAATCAAATTACTCAATTTTTTTTTAATCTGCCTCCTCCCCCCCCCCCCCCCCCCAAAAAAAAAGTAAAAGGGGGGGGGGGGGGGGGGGGAATTGGGAAGAAATACTAAACAATAGGCTACAGGACTTGCACTCTGTACTTGAGAACTGCATGTATTTTTTTTTTTTTTTTTTTTTTTTTTTTTTTTTTAATAAAATAGCAATAAAAAAAAACAACAAAAAATAACAAACAAAATGAATGGACAAATCTCTTTGGGTCATGGTAAAATATTAAAAAATGTAAGTACAACATGAACTCAAAAATTTGTGCTTTTGGAGCCTAAATTTTTTGTATCATCATTTTGTAGATTATTGCATGATGTTTGTGATATAATCGGTAAAATGCTTGAAAAATAGTTTGGAGATGACAAATTTGAGTGACAGAACTTGTCAATTCATAATAGCTATATCACAAAATAATCATTTCATCTCTTATTCCTGCAGGACTTTGTATTTCCTGATGGAGTAGCTTATCCTAAGGAAGGAAACGGTCCCAAATATATTGTCCTTGAGATCCACTATGACAACCCAGAGTTAACCTCAGGTTTGGTGGATGACTCTGGACTGGAACTTTTCTATGTAGATGAAGAACCTGAATTTAGAGCTGGACTCCTGTCCATTGGACCATTTGCAGCCAGTTCTCTCATTATTCCACCAGAAGCTGATAACTTTGAAATTAATGGTTTGTGCCCCAGTGAGTGCACAAAAAAGAGTAAGTATTATTATTTTGAATTGTTAACAGATATATCATTACAGTCACACTAAGAAAAACTTCTGTGTGAATGCATACATTTTTTGACTCTGCTTTCTAAATGAACAGCTTTAAAAATAGTTATCTTACAATAATTCACGATTTGTCTGTCTGTCTGTCTGCCTGCCTGCCTGTCTGTCTTTAGATCGGGTGGCAATGTGTGTGGCTTTGTCAACGGGTGTGGTTTTGTCAATGGATGTGGTTTCATGCCACTACTGAGGTTGTTTAGTGATGCACAATCTTAATATAATTCACTATTTGTTTGTCTGTCTGTATTGTATTGTATTGTGGACTTTAAAACCCCTTCCAAGCCTCTGGAGGGATTGTGTTGGTTTTAATAATGAGAATAGTGTCAATAATGCCTACATATTACATTATGCTAACTGAACAAGGTTGTTATTTCAGGTGGATGACCAAAAAACCACCCATAGTGTGTCTTCTTTTTTTTACTAAGTTTAAAAGGCATTTATTATATATTTATACATATAGGAAAATACCTTTCTGTGTGTCTGTCTGAGGGGGGTTTGACTGTTCTCAAACATGGCCCCTTTTTCTCTAATTTTAATTTAGCAATTCAAACTGAAGTGTTTACTATATCCAGCCCAGATTTCTGCTATTCCAGCATGGCAAATTGTAACAATAATTATCCTTGTCCAATTTTAGCTTTAGCTAAACCTTCAGCTGGCCCAATTTTAGCTTTAGCTAAACCTTTAGCTAGCATGGACAACCCTTACTTAATATTCAAGCGTGGACAACCCCTACTTAATATTCAAATTTTCCAAAAAAAAAATAGCCTTTAAGACAATAACCAAAAGACCAAGAATTTGCAATGGCTAAGCAGCTCCTTCAAATAGAAAGTGGTTTATAGCTGCTGGTGACTTAGTGAACTGGAATGTAAATTGAAGCAAAGCTAACTAAAGTAGAAAAAAATAGTTGGCCTAATTTTTATTACCATTGTTGAGATTGGGAAGTGTCTTACTGCTGCTGGCTCTGTTGTAAGTTGCATATGAAAATTCAATATTTTTTTATCCAGGCAAAGCTGGGTATCTTTGCTATTTAAAAATATATTATAAAAATTAATTTTGTAAAATATATACCCCCCCTTGAATTTGAGAAGCTACACCCACACTTGGGAAGGTAGAAGAAACACCCTTTTTGAAATCCTAGATCCACCCCTGGAAAGTACATTGAAAATTAAAGATTATACTTCACAATATGCAATACTTCATTCCCATTGTTATTTTTATCAATATATGTACTAATATTGTGACCTCTAAATTTCTTTCAGTATTTCCCTGAAGAAGGAATCAATATTTTCGGAAATCTCTTACACACATATCTGACAGGTAAATCAGATAACTACACATGTAGTAAGGTATTAATTTAGATTTTTTCTCAATTAGGGCATGCACTGATAGTCAGACATTTCAGGGAGACCAGCACTTGTGATGGACTTGAAGAACTCAAACCTATTGATCAAAACAGAAATTATGATTTCAATTTCCAACAAACCACTATTCTTCCAAAAACAGTGAAAGTGTTACCAGTAAGTTAATAACTATTGAACTTTGATGAACATACTGTTATAAGTTTCCCTCATCTAAGGTGACATTTTGAAGTTAGAATATTTTTATCGAACCACCGCCTCAACATATGAACAGTAGTCCTGGTAAGATGAAATACAATGTGTCCACTGGGATGATTTTTCCAATATTTAAATGTATGTATATATACATATGCTTCACGTATTTAGGGAGGAGAAAGCACTGGAGACGAGATGTGCTTTACATTTCTGTACTATTATCCTGCGACTGAGTTGGTACTTACTTCTGGACAACAACTTGTATCAAAAGAATTTACTTCACAAAATTTTAAGTATGCTGCTTTTGGTCATAAATAATAAGAATATGTATACACAGAATATATCAGTATCACGAAGTATGTGGAAAAAAATTGAACTGAGATGCCAAGTTTTGTAGGTATGGTGGTGATACATTTGAGATTTATCCCTACCTACTTCATCCACCATCAAACTGGGAACTCTGGATGCCTAGTTGTTGTTTTTTTTTCAAACTTGATGATGGTATAAGTGAGTATGCTCTAGAATGGTCTACAGACTAACCCTACCCTTCTTTTTCTTTCAAGCAATATTTTATTTCACATGTCCACCACACGTGCAAGATTCACTTCAATGACTCTCAGTGAATTGGTTTAAGATAGTTAGCCCAATTTTATACTGATAGGAAAGTGTGTTCATAAATATAACAGTAGCCTCACCTTCTTCTTGTCACGTCTGGAAGGTCAGACATGGCCAAGATGAGCAGCCACATAGTCCAGGACAGTCCAGGAATTTGCTCCTCTGTCACAGGATCCTAGATCCTGGATGACTTACAAAAGTTCTATTGTTTATCATAGAATCCTGCAGAATACTAGATAAAATCTGTCTTTCTTGCCTTACCTCCCCCCCCCCTTATTTTTTTTTACACAATATGACTAGAAGAACAGGTATGCTTCACTTTGCTTAGTCTGATAAATAAAAAACATTAAATGTACCTTTACATCAGAGTGTGTATCTTTTTTCTTTTTTTTTGATGACTCAGAAATCAAAAAATTATTCTGTTGTATTATTCAACTAGTGTTGCCAGGCTGGATTTTTTTTTTTTTTTTTTTTTTTTTTTTTTTTTTTTTTTTTTTTTTTTTTTTTTTTTTTTTTTTTTTTTTTTGTCAAATAACTCAATACTGGCTCTAAAAAAATTCTGCTTGGCCTTAGAAATATATTGCTGCTCTTTGTTATTGTTTTTTTCATAAACTTGTTCGTTTTTTTCTTGCTTAAAAAATGTAGATCCCAATTATTTGTTTATTTACTTTTTCTTCCATATTATTTTATTTTAAATATAATAAATGAAAGTGATAAATAACTAAAACAGGAGAATTAAGCATTATAAGTTTGCCAAGGAACTTTGGTCAGCTAAAAATAATAATAATAATAAATAAGAAGCTAAGATTAGTAAATCTTAGATTTAGATTATAGAGACTGCCAGCTAAATATGTACATTCTCATATTCCTTCATCTGCCCTGAATATTTTCTCTGTTTTAAATATGAATTTCAAAGCCATGGGAAATTGAAAATTTTTACAAGTATAATATGTTGAGTTACTAAAACAAACTTTTGACTAAAATTGGCATGACAATGTAAAATTATTAAGTATGTCATGGAAAAAAATTTATTGCTTGATAATTGGCCCTTTTTGGGGGGGGGGATAGAAACATCTTTTTTGACCTTTTAGCTCTGGAGTATCTGGAAAAACTGGACTCCACCTTCACATCTGTGCAGTCAAACAGCCCATGAGAGATACCTTAGGGGTATTTTTTAAACTTCCCATATTTTTAGAATTCCCCATATTTTTCTTATCTGAGGAAGTGTTACCAGAACAACACCAACACCACCACCACCACCACCACCACCAACGTAACTAAAAAGTGTGAGCCCCTTGCACCATGTAAGTGTCCCACAAAATATACCCCAAAATCCCCCCCCCCCCCCCCCCCACGACAACACTGACCACAACTACTACAAAATTACAAAATTACAAAATTTAAAAATTAAAAGTCATATAGACCCCACTTAGCTAAAGAGACTACCCTAAGTGGTGTCTTAAATGGACAGCTAGCCACAACAGCACTTATAAAAACACTCATTATTATTATAGAAAAGCAGTAAAAACTAAATTTCACTATATTATTATATTATCCCAGCACTTATAATAGCTGTTTTACACTTAAAAGGTAGTGCATAAAAAGAGCTACAGAATGTTGTATATATATATATATAAGTATATTTCTCTAATTTTCAAAAAGATACAAATGTTTTTAGACAGAAAATCCACATTAACAGGAAATCATTTTTACTCAGAGAAATCAACATGGCCTCCATAGCACATCTTCCTCAAATCCACCATAATTCAACGATGAATCATCAAAATTGCTTCATATTTGAAAGACAAGCTTCTACAGATGTTATGCAACTATATAAGCAACAAAACAGAGAACTACACTCATGAATAATTAATGAGTTGTGGGTTACTTCCCCTAAAGCCATAAGGTCTAGAAATGATGTTTTGAGTGACTTCATCCCTCTTCCAATTGATATTGGCACTGCTAATTCAACCCTCTAGCATTATATAAAATTCATTATTGATTTCAGGGATGCAGTAAAAACAGAGATTATTCATGAATGAATATTCCAATATAATTGCTATACTATTATCTTCATTACAGTGAGGAAACTGGGGAGGCTTTGTTCAGTAGCATAAGAGATAATGAAAGAGAGAAAGTCAAGGATATCTTCCGTCAAGTAGAATGGAATGCACAAACTGTTGCTTCATTCCAAAACTCAGTGCAATCCAGTAACTTTACAATTATATGTGTGGTAAGTATGCATTTATATACTCTATCTACTCCATTATTAAATCTACTTCATATAGGATTATTAATAGCTATAATTGTTAGATACTATTTATTGAATCTATAGTATATGGACAGGCCTGTTCTGACACCTGTCACTGGCAATATAAGCATACCACTATTATAGATATAGCTTGTATATTATAAAATGAATAATTTACTAGTTAATCTGGAAAAATAAAGCCTGACTATGTCATTATTTGAAGAAAACTAAAAATAATAATAATAATAAATTTAAAAAATTTAAAAAGGAAGAAAAGTAGTAAGGAAAAAGGGAGGAAAAGGTGGTAGGGGGGGGGGGGGGATTAAGGAAGGAAAGAAAAAAAAGAAAAGGGAGGAAAAATTGATCTAGTTCATGTTAAAACCACTACCTCTCAGTCCGAGAGACAGGGGTGCCATATTCAAGATTTTTTGGGGTGAAAACCCTTACCAAATACCCAAGGATCATGCCTGTAAATTTTCAACAAAATCTATTAAACAGGTTGGCCATGATGCATGGACATACATACATACATACATACATACATACATACATACATACATACATACATACATACATACATACATACATACATACATACATACATACATACATACATACATACATACATGTGGGCAGGTGGGGACAGACAGACAGACACATGCATGCACACACATGCACAGGCACTCTCACAGGCACACATACTGACTTTAAGTTTTATATATTAGATAATTTCAAATTTGCTTTATATATATTCGATAATTTCAGTAAATTTATGATGTATGATGAATTAATATTTGTTCTTGCCTCTTTTTTTAAATTTATTCGTAAATCTAAAACCTGCTGCAGTTTGGTTCTGATGAAGATTCAACCCTTGCACCCATTCACACCTGAGAAATAGCTTCCATCAAGCATACACTTATTAGCCTCAGATGTTACACAGAATTATGTATAATCTGATCTTCATCGGAGTAGTGAACAATAGATAATGGTAATATAATTTGAATTTCCTCTCTGGTGTATGGACCAAGAGTGCTTGTCATATAAGGCATCATGTGCTCATTGCACATACAAGCAGCTTCAGGATTATCAATAACTCTATAGAGTAGGTACTAGTTCACTTAAGAATATTTTGGTGGAATATAAAGTAGAATTACAATGATTGAAACACTAAATTGGTACAGACCATTGACGTACAAGGCTTGCATGAAGATAGTGAAAAGAAAGTCTTTTGTGCACAGAGCAACAAACTTCAAGACCAAAAAAGTGCAGCAAGAGATAGCATATGCCACAGGTAAACATACAATCTTCCAAACCTGGCATGTAAGGAATGCTGTCGACTGAATATTGCTTTTAATACCATGTTTAACAAATATACCACTAGTTTGTGTGGATGCCATATATTGTATCTCTCTTCTTTCTTTCATGTTTACACGGTTTCATTTTTATTTTTAGAATAGCATTGGAGGATTTGAACTAAAATACTAATCTCCCTGAAGTGGTTTGCCCATACAAACCTCCAATTAAAGATTGCCATAGCAGTTCTGGATCTACTCTGGTTCATTTTTATACCAGCTTTATATTGCTCATTGCCATTTTTTCATTTCTGATCTGATATTGTGATCTGCGGAGAACGATTGATTGCCTTAACTAAATTGTCAAATTAATAGTACTGTTAGTATAGTTGTAAGGTTTGATACTTAGTTCCACATTAATGAACTTATCTGAGCTCTTTATCTTTTTGGATTCTTGATTTTATTTTAGTTCTCTCATCACCAGTGACTACCCTAGTTTGCAACAATACAAGTTTGTGTGTGTGTGTGTGTGTGTGTGTGTGTGTGTGTGTGTGTGTGTGTGTGTGTGTGTGTGTGTGTGTGTGTGTGTGTGTGTGTGTGTGTGTGTGTGTGTGTGTGTGTGTGTGTGTGTGTGTGTGTGTGTGTGTGTGTGTGTGTGTGTGTGTGTGTGTGTGTGTGTGTGTGTGTGTGTGGTTTCTTTTATAGGTGAACCAATTAAACTTTAAAAAATAAAATCATAAATTCTATATACTTTGCATGCTAGGGCAACCTTCGGTGGACTGTGGTCACAAAATTGACTTAGGGGAGTTCACATCTTGTGGGAGGACATGTTTTACTGGAATACATGTCTTTCAGGATGACATGTATTATGGGAACATTTGTCTTAAGGGAGATCATGCTTTGTGGGAGGACATAATATGGGAGAACATGTCTTGCAGGAGTGCATATCTTCAGGATGGCATTTCTTTCAAGATAATGTGTCTTACTGGAATGCATGTTTTACAGGAGGACAGGTCTTACTTGAGAGTATATCTTATAGTAGGTCATGTCTAACAGGCATACATGTCTTACAGGAGTACATGTTTTACATGATGGCATATCTTACAGGAGGATTTATCCTACAGGAAGACAAGTCTTACAGGAGGACAGGTCTTACTGGTTTGTATGTATTATAGGAGATTATACATTACTTAAGGGCTTATCTTACAGGTGGACATGTCTTATATGAGTACATGTATTATGAGAAGACATTACTGAAAATCATGTTTTAAGGTAGGATATGTCTTTCTGGAGGACATGTCCAACATGAGGACAGGTTTTACATGATGTCTTATCTTGCAGGCGGGCATGCATTACAGGAGGACATGTGTTAGAGGAGGCTACTCTCATTGCTTGTCTGTTCAGCATTTGTTGTAGATGTAAGAGGCTGTCATTTCATGTTTCTAATGTAGTCTTTGTGTTAGCCTGGTCGACATGTCTTGTAAGCATAATTGGTGTTCCTTCTCTGTCTCATTCTGGTGCCTCAGTGATTGTGTGGTAATCATATCATGAAGGCATGTGTGGTGTTCCTCTTCTGTCTAATTCTGGTGCCTCAGTGTTTTTCTGGTAGAAATGTGATGTACACGTAAGTGGTGTTCCTCTTCCACCTCCTTCTGGCGCCTCAGTGTATGTCTGGTAGATATTTCTGTTAGACGTGATTGTTGAACTTCTGGTGTCTCATGGATTAGTCTGTGTATCTGCATGTTGGATACTGCTTGAAGCCAAAATGTATGTCCTTGTGGCGTTTCACTTAACTTCTCTTTGTTTTAGTTGCTTGGCTTTAGATATTTTTTTGCTTAGTGATGTTCTTCTATTTCTTGGTATTTGTGATTATCAGAAGTGAACCTTTAAATCTGGTATAATAATTCTTAGTAAGAGTTTATATTTATTTCTTCCTATATTCCGTGAGGTGAGGTTAGTGAGACCAGGAAAGAAGTGCCCAGAGCCAGACCTCAACAGCTGAAGCAAAGTAAATTATTCCCAATATGGTTTTTAGGTTGCTTCAGTAAACCCTTAACTTCTCTATTTGTGTTGTTGCAGCGTGCACTGTTTTAGTAATCTGGTTGTTTCTTTTTTTAAATTTATTTATTTATTTACTTCTTTTTACTTTTTTTTTAAATTTCTTTCCTATTTTTGGTTTTGGTTTTTGGTTTTTATAGAAATTATATCCTAGGCTAGGGCTAGGACTATCCCCCACAGACTCCAACAGTGCATGCCAAGTTTTATCCCAATCGTCCCAGTGATTACACAAAAATAGAAGAAAAAAAAAGATTGATAGGCAAAATACTGCAATTGCACATTTTATTATGTAAGAATTATCCCCACCCACTCTAAAAGCTGATGCCAAATTTCATCTCAATCAGATCTGTTCGTCTCTTAATTCCTGTGGTTATGCACAAAAAAAATTTTTTTTTAATTGAACTAAAATACGGAACTGACCACTTCCAGAAGCAAAGTGAAACAATAAAACATGAGGTATCTGACAACTCTAACTTTTTCTTATCTATAGTGCTCGGCTTCAAAATTTGAGCTGCTGCAGTGTTTCCTCTATCTCCCACCTTTCATCAAGTAAAACAATTTGTCAAACAAATGGGGGTAGGGGAAGGGACAACAGAAGTACTTGGTTGTGAGATTGTGTAAATTAATGAAAAATTATAAAGTTGGCAGAATATACATGAAAAAATGCGGTTGAAGGCCGCATTTACATGATAGTATATATATGAAAATAAAATAATAATTTAGTAGAGATGCAGCTTTGTTTATTGCTAACAGTTTTATTAGGTGAGAAAAGCTGCATACCCCAACAGCTAAACTTTAAGTATGGTTGCTGGCACTAGACAGTTTCAAAAGATATCTTTTTCTTCTTCCAGTCTCTCCCTCAAGCTGGAACACCTCATAATCTCTGCTTGAAGGTCATAGAAGTTTGGGAATGGGTGCAGCTATGAAGCATAGTTAGCTAGCTATATGGCTTAGCTTGGTGCTATATGCATTTTTTCTGCCAGAGCCTGGACGTAGGGGTATAGAATTAGGCACATAATAATTGAGTTCCAAGCCTTATTTCAATATTTCTAGGGTAGGTCTTTTTTTGTTTCATACTCTTGGGGGAATCCCTAAAAAAATTTCTTTACTTATATTTATAATTTTTTTTTTATTATTAGTATATGTACATATATATATGTATATATATATTAGGTGAAACTGGAGGCCTCCTACTATAGTCGCTACAGTTGAGTAGGAAGGTTAAAATTATTGGGGGGATAAACGAAAAGAATCCTGTACAAGCCAAGAGATATATATACCCAAAATAATTGCTTGTTATCATACCTCAAGATCTATCATTACTATGACAATTTATACTATAAAGGAAAAAAAAAAAAAAAAAAAAAAAAAGAAGAAATGCATCAAAATTATGAAATCACTAATCAGCATTGTCCAAAATTACCAATTTTTCTTTCATTTGTCTGATTGAATTCTGATGCAATGTCTTTTAGATTGACACCATCAGTTTTGTCTCTATCTGATTCTCTTTATTTCTAGTGCCTCTTACCTTCAAATCTGCAGCTCAGTTGTCTCAAGCCAGGTTCTTGTGTCATTGTCCAGTTCCACTAATCCATGCTCATCATTGGGTGGTCCATAAGGCAGACAGGTCTCAATGACATGTTTCATTGTCTGCTCTGGGTGGCTGCAGTCACACTTGGCAGAATCCCACAAAACCCAGTCTCTCAAGCTGGAGGCCTACACAGGTTCTGAGGCGGTTGAGCATGGTCCATGCCTTCATGGTAGTTTGGTACCCTGGATGTTGTCAGGTTTATCAATGAACTTGTGGAGTCATTGGTGGCCTACTATATCCCATTCCTCCTTCCACTGGTGCTTGAGCGAGACCTGCTTGGATGTCTCATCCAGGGTTAATGTTAGGAACTGGTGTGCTTGCTCAACAAACAGCTAGGTGTGACTTTAGGCAAGCTGGTGGTGGGGCTTCACTAACAATGATGTGTAGCAAGTGGTCCTCATCATTCCTTGCTTTCCGCTACAGTACCAGAACAGCTGCTTCTTGTAGCAGGGCTGGAAGGGCGATGCTGAAGAGAATTGGTAGCTGGTTAACTGATGTGGCATGAGAGCTCCAGACTAGTGCACATGGCATTGTTTAGTGCTGCATCCAATTTGTAGGTGTGTACGCTTCTGTTCCAGACAAGAGCAGAGCTTTCAGCACCAAATAAGAATAGGGCTTTGGTGGAGAGACGTAGTGCCTGTGTTCCAGCTCCCCATGTGATGCCAGCTAATGAACATCAGTAATCAAAATTTTTAAGGTAGGCTGGCTGTTCAAGATATCACAAATTGTTTGCACTTATGTGACTTCCCTGATAGGAATACCATCCAGAGGCATCAACTTCATAGTATCTGGTAGAAGTTGAAGGTGGAGTTTTAACTTTTGTATGTAGCTATCTTTTTCATACATGTCAATAATATCTTTAGGGAGAGTAACTGGCCTGCCATTTGCACTATCAAGATGTAGAGTCTCCAATTTCTCTACAAAAATAAAATTCTTTTGTTTGAACCATTTCTTAAGATCTCCTACTAAGCTGTAAATAAACTCAAAATATTCTTTGTGTAAAGCTCATGTACAGAACTAAAGGAATACCTATCTCCATTATTGTTTAAACTCCTTGGAAGTTTTCTATTCCTAGGCAATACTGGTGGATCACATTTGTCTTCAGCTTCATGTTTGACCAATTCAAAAAAAAGGTTCAAACATTTCATCACTTCTGAGCCTTGATAGACCTTAAATGATAACATAAACTGTAGCAAAGCAGTCATTGGCATTAGTATTCATTCCCTGAAGAGTAACTGATAATTGTTCAGTGATACCAAAAATCAAGACAGAGAGCTTCAAACCAAAAATAAGTTGAAATTTCTACATTGGTGCTAGCATACCACTAGCTTGCCAAGAACAATCATCAATTCCATGTGAAGAAGATTTCATCATTTCTTTAAGTAACAAGTAGTTGTCAAGAATTCCTTGCATAGCTCTTGTATGCACTGTCCACGTTGTTGGGCAAAGTGTTGGTAGCCCTGATGTAGGTGAGTCTTCATGATGTTTTTGTACTTTTTCAAAAACTACTTGCCACTTGGGTGAATACTTTATCGACTGTATAACTTCCATAGCAAAGTTTAAGGCACCTTTTATACACTTACTATCCCTTGCAATATCCTGTAGGCATAGGTTCATGCAATGTGAAAGGCAATGTACTAATATTGCTGATTAATTTTCATTCTCAAATCTTTTGGCAGCACCACTAATGCAACCCTGAAAATTTCTTGCCCCATCTTATCTTTGGCCCCTGCAATGACTAAATGAAATGCCTAATGAAATTAAGCTATCTTTCAAACAGGAATGAAGACGTTCAGCTGTAGTAGCATCAACTTCAACAGGCCCAAAGAAATTTTCATAATATCATAGTTATCTAATACCCATCACAGAGTAATAACAACCTGTTCATGAAATATCCCTAGTTATCCCTAGTCTCCCTCCAATTAGAAATATCCTTAGTTATCCCTTGTCTCCTCAGCTAGCAATTAAAACCAAGTTTGGGAAAGTAAATCTGCAATTAGTGAACATAGAACTTTATGGCCCATAAACACTATCATTTCATTAATAATTTCTGGAGACTGATATTTATGGTCATCCACCCATGCCAATTCTCCAAGTATATGTCGAAGCATAACAGTCAAATTTGAGCCACTAGCATGATCATTTCTGATTAAAATGCCTTGTCGTAACAAGTAATGAAGAGCAGAAAGCTGATTTAATAATCTACCTTTTCGATAAACATGGATAGTATCATCTTCACTTCTAAATAGTTCAGTTACAGGGGTACACTTTATTAAAATTTTGATGCTACAGCATCTCTATGAGCTTTAAACATTCATTCTCTTTAAAGCTAGTTGTGGCTTCTTTTTTTTTCCAATTGGAAACTAGTAACAGTGAATGCAGATTCAGATTTTGTATTTATAACAGTAAGCTTTTTTGACATTAATAGCAATACACTCTTAATGACTTTGAGCAAAAATGAATCCATGCAAATCTTTTGTACCATGATGGTAAGAAACATTGCTTCTGGACATTTATACCAGATATATATTGATATATATTTTCAGTTTTACTAAGCAACTCCCTGTAGGTAAGTTGGTTAATTACTCCAGCAGTACAACATGTACCATTATATGTATTGAAGAACTAGGAAAACTCCTGGAAGTGATGCAACTGGATGTTTGATCATCATCATCAGCAAGGGAGTGAAAGACCTTTGAACAAATTTCACTATGATTATCACTGTGGTTTATGTCAGTGCCATCACCTATGAATTAGTACAAGATTTGGGTCAATAAAACTTAGTATTATCATAAGTAGCTACTAAATACTTAGTAAATACTAGCTACTTACCTTAAGATCGGGAAACTTTAGCTGAAGAAAAGGATCTAATGCCCTGTTGACTGGTGTTTGCCTACTTTTTCTTTAATGAAGAGGCCATTCCTTAGTAATCCACTCAGAGATACACAAGGATTTAGCACAAGTTTCTTAGCAGAGGCCAATCCCCTATTTTTTTATTATTATTTTTTTTTAATTAGGTTGATCTTACTGGCACTTGATGTGAAAGTGTTTCATTCACAGCTGCACATTACTGGCATATGAAGTAAAAATGTCACATTAAACTTACACTGCAATTACTAGCTTATGCTGTGAAAGTATTTAGTTTACAACTGCAATTACTAGCACATGATGTGAAAGTATTTAATTTGCAGCTGCACATTATTGGTACAGAGTACATTTGTTAGGACATGAATATTTTTCTAGAGAATAGTTTCTAAAATTCGGATCAACAAAGGACTCTTTTCGAAAACTCTGGTGTTGGATTATATAGAGTGATTTTTGTATTTATAATTGATACATCTTAGTGGTGGTATTCTTGACTCAGGCATGAACAGAAGTGCTGATTACTTGTTGATTTTGTGAGAATATATATTATTTTAAAACTCTTAAAATAAGCTGTCTTTCGATGATAAAACCAGTATTCAGTCAATTTGACAGGTTTAGATCATAAAACTGCAGCCATACTAAGGTGATGTTTTACATAGGAATATTGGGGGGGGGGGGGGGCAAACTGCCTTCCCCCCCCCCCCCCCCCCCGTTCCTACTCCCCCGTCACATGATAGCATTAATGGTGAACAGTCTGGTGTTTAGGACAAGATCCACTAGTACAACAGGTTCCTCATATGTAAAACCTCATTCAACAATAAGAGAAATGGTGCAGTGGTGACATCCTTACTGTGGGTATAGAGGAAAGGATATTGGATGGCATAAATACTTCTCTATGTTTCTGTAATCGTCTTGTAAAAGGCTTGTCCATTGTGATGGATCATAATATTTAGTCTGCCATTTTTCTGACCAATAATGAAGACACCAATTTCAGGAAATGCATAGCAACATTGCTTGTCTTATCCAGGCAGGAACTCAATCTTCAGACTCCTGACCTCTGTGAAAATCATGGGATCCCTTGATCAGTAGTCTGCAGGAACTTTTCTTGCTTTTCTTGCACTGGCAGCAGCCTGCTTATTTGGTGGTACACCTGATCCTGTACCTTATTGAATATGGACATGTATATGCCCTTGAACACTTGATGGTAGACACCAAATGATGTCATTCACAAAGCTACATGATACTTCTAGATTTTGAATCGTAAACAGCACCATCAAAGAGGGTGTTGAGAGGTTAGACAGATTAGTGATGTTTTACAGAGAGACCATGCTATTTGAGTAGCAGATACCTTGTGCCCCATCATACCATTTCTTTGCAAAGCATTTAGGTTATGTGTCGAAGATTAAGCCAATATAGACAGGGATGGAATAGTCAATCAATGTTGATTAGGTAATTGAAAATAGTGCCTGGCAGTTTTAGGGCATCATTAGCAAGCTATTGAGGTGTCAATTGACTGGTATGGATGTAGCCCAATCAAGGCGACTTTAACTGTATTATGGGTCCCTGGGCAAAGCAGTGCACTGGGGCCCCTACATACACAACTAAACACATTGAAAGAGTGTATGGTTGAAATACATACAGAGTAAGAGCTATTTATAATCTATTTACTTTTTTGATTTTTAAAAAATTCTACTCACTTCAAAATGAACTCCCCTGCATCCTCAAAATTTAGCAGTTCACAGAGGGTTCCTGTTCATCAGGGAATTCTGTAGTTAATTTTTGTTATCATGTATTAAACTGAGTGTGCACTGAACTGCTAAGAGAATGCAACTTCCCTTACAGCTTTCTAATACAGCTGTTCCCATTAGTCATACAGAAATGGCCTTTTTGGGTCACTTTTCTCTATTACGACCTGAATAAGTCCTATCCAAATTTTAAAACTACACCTATCCTGAGTCTGTAGCTTCAAATTGATCAAATGTATAGAAGGCACACATGCACACAGACTAAGAGCTATTTTATGTAGATGTATTTGTTGTGGTATTTTTCTTGCAAAAAGTCTTACTTTATTGTTACTTGGTTATTACCCTGATTCAATAGTCATTTTTAGAAAATAACAGGTAGTTATATGCTCTGGCTAATTACAAAAGCACAGAGACAAAGAAACTGGGTGTTTTTTTTTAAGTGTGTAACTGTGAACACATGAATATAGTTTGGTATATACTATTAAGTAATTGTATGATAAAAAAAAAAACAAACAAATACATGGTAAACAGATAACTTTCAAACTTTCGTTAGTTATTTGGAAAATGATAATTGACAATTAAGAGATACAGTTTTACCTTGGCAGAATACTTGTTGATGGCCAAGTATGGCCAAGTAGATAAACCTAAAATGGTGTTCTACTTCTCTACTTATCTCTTTAAGTTCTTCAGAATTAACTTCAATATCAATCAGTCATCAGTGGGCACAGATACTGAAACTTTTTCAATAGGTAAAGAAAATCCTGTTCCAGTCTTAGGCACTAACTCACTCACACAATAGCTGAACCAAAAAATAATAAACTTAATGAACCTGACCAACCCTAAAAAATGAGGGTCTCTAAAAAATTCATTTTTTTTTAGAAAGAAAACATTCTACATTTCCTCATCTATTTTGTGCACTCAGATTATATCACACTGGATAAAGGTCTCTTGGACCTACTATACTGCATACAGAAGAAAATTTTTAAAAATTGCAAATTAAATAGAAACAAAAATATTTTTACATAATGTGGATTAGTAAGTGCTGAATGTATAATTATTTATCTGACATTGCTTCCTGGGTACTGTTGAACAAAGTTGCTAATACTACCTACTGGTATGCTATATTATTAGAAACATCCAAGTTTAAAAGAATTTTTTGGCTAAAGTGGTTGGCACTGGTTCAAAGTTTACATTTTCCTTCCTTTGATCATCTTGCAAAGCTGTTAGCAATAATGCAATGACATTTATTTTTATTCAATGCATGTAAATCATATTATTAAATTCCTCATTTTTCATGGAAGTTTCTGTGATCTCAATTGCCAGAATAGCATCTTTTATATTCTGTTGAGATAATATCATATATGGCATCATTTACAGATATCTGGATATCATTGAAATGATATAGAACTAGCAGTACTCTAGAATAAATCCCCCTAAACATTATACAATTAAGTGGTATCTACTTATAAATAGGAACTGCGTGCGTGTGTGTGCATGCGTGCGTGCGTGCGTGCGTGCGTGCATGCGTGCGTGCGTGCGTGCGTGCGTGCGTGCGTGCGTGCGTGCGTGCATGCGTGCGTGCGTGCGTGCGTGCGTGCATGCGTGCGTGTTGGTGGATGGGTGAGTGGGTATGTGAGTATGTGCATATGTGAGTTGTTTTCACTGCCAAACCCCAATACCAATTGGGCTGAAATTTGGTATGTACTCTCCAAGTACCTGGGTGAGCATTATTAACATTATGGTTGTGGCAATGGGCGTGGTTTATCATAACCATGCCCACGGAAGTTGTTTGAGCTGCCAAAAACTAACTAAAACTCCAGTCGGGCTGAAATTTTGCAAGAGGTATCCAATATACTGTGCTAGTATTAATTATTAACCACATTTGGGTGTGACAATTGGCATGGTTTTGTCATAGCCACTATAATAGGAAGTTGTTTAGGCTGCCAAAAGCTAATTATAGAACCAATGAATCGGGCTGAAATTTGGTATTTGTTCTCAAGTAACCAAGTGATCATTATTGACCACGTGTTGGTGTGGCAATGGGTGTGATTTTGTCATTGTTGCATCCATTGGAAGTTGCTTTGGCTACTAAAAGCTAATTCATGGACAAATCAGGCTGAAACTTGGCATGTGGTCTCCAAGTACTGCAGTGAACATTATTAATTACATGTGTGTTTGGTTTTGTCATGGCCACACCCACACTAGTTGTTTTCGCTGACAAGAACCAATCACACTGAATTTGATGTGGTCTCCATGTGACCACAAGAGTATTAATAACCTCCTGTGACTGTATGTGTGTCTAGCCACAACCATAAATATTAATGGAGACAGTCACATTGGTCAAGAAGAGCAATCAATTTGAACACGATTTAATTGAACCCCCCAAGTACACACATAGCCACACCTACAGGAGAGTAACACATTCCAGTCAAATGCTGGAAGAATCAGGCTGAAATTTGGCATGTGGACTTCATGTGACCATAACTGTTATTATCTTCCCATGTTTGTGGTTATGGGTCTGCTTTGGCCAATGAACATTAGTTTAAAAGTATGAATGCCAACACTGACATATTTCATTCGAGCTGCTATCAGAAACTATATCACTTTCATACTTTGCCGCACCAATACCATGCAGCAAAGCTGCAACAAGCCCACTGATACAATAAATAGGTACTTGCTCTGCAGGGCAATTTCTTTGTAGGGCATGTGATTGTCCCATACAATCTTATCCAAACTCTTCCATTTCTTGAGAAGAATGTTCATAATTCTTTCCCTGAGATGACAAGGGCCAAAGTAAAGGAAGGAAATATTACATGTTGGTAATTCCATGGTGACATGAACCAGTGCACACCACACCTCTCTCTAGTTCCATATTACAAAAAAAAAATTTATTAAAATACATGATACATAAATGGTTCTATTTTAATCTGAAATATATGGATATTAATATTATAATAGCAATGTATGTAAGCTAGAAAATACATTTCAAGTTACTCCACACAACTAAGCATGGAGTCCATTAATTAAACCAGCCCAATCCCTTTGTTTATCATGAATCCTCTTCACATTCACAGCATATTGCCCACATCAATAATTATATTTTAATAACATAGTTTAAAAATTAAATGTAAATAGTTTTATAATACACCATGGGCAGTTAGCTATTCTGCTTGATCAGGAAATAGGAAATTAGTTGATTTAGGAAGTATCAGGTTAATCACAGAAGTTATGCAATAGAGCTTACTCTGTAAGTGTCAACACTTAAGAAACTGGTGATATAAAGGGAGAGAAGGCTCCTGGCATATTCTATCATTTCATATCCTTAAAATATATTTGATATAAATGTAATGACTTTTAACCCAAGCTTTCAACTTCTGATCCTGGGCCTAGCCTGCTTTTGTCAAGGAGTTCTGAGCAGTCAAGAGCTTTCTAAAGAATATCTTTTCTCAAAAAAAACTTGCAGGGGATGATTACATACTCCACTGGACTGCTAATGTGCCATTGGAAAAGATCAAATTTGCAGTAAACGTTAGTACCACTGGTTGGGTTGGCTTTGGCCTTTCTCCTAATGGACAAACGCCTGGCTCTGATGTGGTGATTGGCTGGGTTTCCTTAGATAATGGCAGTGAAGTTACTTTCCATGTGAGTTCCTATAATTGCTAGTACCAATAATTATTGGTTTTTCTTACTTTGCTATTTAACTGATTCTCTTTTTATAGCTAGGAAACCTTCTTTTAGTAATTTCTAAACAATATAAATTAAAAAATTAAAATTAGGCAAGTGTAGCATTCTGGTGCTAATAATTGCTTATAGAGAATGTTTACACAACAACACAGGACAGGTATGCAGTGAGTCGTTCCATGCCTCCCATTGATGAGAGCCAGGATTGGTTCTTCACACACGGATGGGAAGAAAATGGACGCACTATCTTGGAATTTAATAGAAAATTCACAAGCTGTGATGAAGAAAATGATATGGACATAACAGTATGTAAATTATTGATTTAGTGTTTGATTGCTGATTATAGACACACATTTTTTATTTTACATTTCTCACACTGCTCATATAGACTGACACATCCCATGTAGTTTGGTCTTTCAGTTCTCAAGATCCTTTAAGTCTTCAAGAATTAGGAGAATTAAAGCACGATCGACAGGGATCTGCAAATCTAAATTTCCTTGGAGGATTGGGAAAAGAAAGGGTTGAGAATAATTCCAGCTCTTTCACACTGCTCAATGACAATGTTAGTCAAGATAGTAATATAACTGGAGTGTATACCATGTTGTAAATACTTTTCATCAGTTACTATCATTTAATAGGTCACCATTCCTTCTGACAGAGACACTACTTATTGGTGCACAATCCATGAGTTACCAAAGGAGCTGGAGCAGGAACACTATGTATACAAGGTTTGAACAAAATTTGCTGTGTATAAGTGTGTTCATGTGTATGTGTGTGTGTTATGTGTGTGGGTGTGTGTTGTGTGTGTGTTATGTGTGTGTGTGTTGTGTGTGTGTGTCTGTTCATGTGTGTGTCCATGTGTGTGTTCATGTGTGCGTGTGTTCGTGCTCACAGAAAGTAACTTATATATAAAATTTAATTAAGTTCTCTGAGTATTTGTGTGTGCCTTCACACAAAATAACTTCATATAAAGATTTTTAAAGCTCCAAGTAGTTGTATGTGTGTATGTATGCTCACACCAAGTAAATTATATATGAAGTTATGCTGAGTATTGAAGAGTATTTGTGTGTGTGTATGTGTGTTCACACTGAGTAACTTACATACGAAGTTTTCTTGAGTATTCAGAGTATTTGTGTGTGTGTGTTTGTTCGTACAAATAACTTTTTTTTATAGTACTCTGAGAATTTTTGTGTGCTGGTGTGTGCATGTGTGTGTGTGTGCTCACACAAAGGAGCTTAAATATAAAGTGTTACTGACTACTCAGTGTATTTGTGTATATATGTGTATGTTCTTTTACATAAAGTAACTTCATATAAATTTTTGCTGAATACTCCTTGTGTGTGTGTGTGTTTGTTTACACAGAGTAACTTACATATAAAGTTTTATTGAATACCCAGAGTATTTGTGTGTGTGTGTGTGTGTATGTTCACACAAAGTAACTTCACATGCTTTTTTAATGCTCCCAAGTATTTGTGTGTGTATGTGTATTACACAAAGCAACTTACATAAAAAGTTCGTTGACTACTCGGAGTATGTGTGCAACAGCTACGAATGGTTTAGTGTGCTATTACTCTATAACGATATATTAATATTTCCAGATCTCTCCAGTAGTTTCCAAGACTACAGAGAATAATGTCCATCACCTGGTAGGTTTGTTCTGTGCAGACCTTAATGAAAGTCATGTAGGAAATAGTGAAGACTGTGACATTAGTACCGTGGAAGATAATTGTAGAAGAAATGGATTACTCTTTGCTGCTTGGGCAGTTGGAGGAACGGTATGAGATATAATAAGAATGAGTCACATGTATTTTTAAAGCATAAATTGTTTTTCATATTTCGTGGTAATTTTTTTATCTATCCATGGTTCTAGCTAAGTGAGAGTACCTCTAAAATCAATTCTTATTGGGTAAGGACAATGCATTCAGGTCACAAGGAAGAAAAAAGGAAGGAAAATTGTGTGAGACTGAGATGTCAGTGGGGATAGAATTGAGTGAGGCAATGGCATTCTTCCCTCATAGTGCAGCAGAGAATATACTCTTTTTTTTATCCTTCACAACAGAGTGTGCGGTGCTATAGGGGTAATCATAATTTTTTTTTGTGGTTTTCTTTGTTGGATGCATGGGCTGGGGAAAGAGAATTTATCCACAAATGCCAAATTAAATTATTATTTTACATGATGATTATTGGTAAATAGATCATAATCATGCTCGTAATTTTACCATATATATACAATTAATATGGAAAAAGGTGACAATCTCTGTGTGAGAGACACATATACCAGAGCCCAAAATTTCAGTTCTGGTACTTCAGAGAAACCATTTGGCATTGTACTGTGAGACACTGAGATATGATGTCCCTTGAGCACCACCATTGTCAGGTGGATAGAAAGTTTAGCAATAGAAATTTATGACATATAAATCTTGCCAGGCATTCTAGCGCTTGCCATTGACCAATTGACTCAGAAAAAATGTTGTAGTGGAATAGTTGGTGTTACAGAGGATCCATCAGTGCTGAGAAGGCAAATGTTTGCTGGCCATGAAGCGAGTTGGCTGGCTACTAAGTATGAGTTAGTATCAGTTGCCAAAAGAAGGAACCAAAAACATCAGCCATCTGACACAAATATGGAATAATCTGCCCCCATTAACATGCAATATACAATAATAGTTACTTGCAACTTACATTTCAGCATCATCATGTACCTCAAGTATTTCATGATATTTGTCGGTGTGTTATGTAGGTATATATGATTAGATAAGACGTTTAGGGGGAACAAATAGTGATAGTTTGTAATATAATAATTTTATTCTCCCCCCCCCCCCCCCCCCCCCTCCCTCCACTCACAGGATTTTGTATTTCCTGATGGAGTTGCTTTTCCTATGGGAGGAAATGGTTACCGATATGTTATCCTTGAGATCCACTATGACAACCCAGACTTAGTTTCAGGGTTAGTGGATAACTCAGGACTGGAATTTTTCTATATTGATAAGGAACCTGAAAATAGAGCTGGACTCCTGACCATTGCACAGTTGCCATTCAGCAATCTGATTATTCCACCAAAAGCTGATAATTTTGTTATTAATGCTCTGTGCCCCAGCAAGTGCACAAAAAAAGTAAGTATTTATCATTTTGAATCATGAACATATTTTATTTTAGTTATACTCTGAAACTATTGTGTGTATTTTTCTGAATTCTTTCTTCTAAAGGAAGTGCTGTGGCAAATGTACAAAAATAATAAATACTTCATTTTGAATCATGAACACATTTTATTGTATTTAACTCAGAAACTTCTGTATGCATTTTACTTTTTAACTCTTTCTAAAGTAAGTTCTGTGGCATACTAATGCGATATGTACAAACGAAAAATGTATCTGAAACTGGTTACTGAAAATGCAATTTAACATTGATAGAATCAAAAATGATTTTGATGAATTCTCCTGATGTATTATAGTGTAATTCAGACCAAGGAACACATGTTCTTAATAATTGTAACTTCTTCTATCTCAGTGAATCCTTCCCAGCACCAACTGTCCTTAGATTTTATGCAACACATTAATCACAATGTCCTGCACAGCTTCCCCTACAGTATATCTTATTCATCATCAATAATTACAGTGTGCATTACTTGCATACATCTCTATTAGTAATCTAATGAACTGAGAGGTCAACCAAGAGGAAATTGACAGTATATAAAGCATTGTTGGACAACCATCTTTGTATTGTGCTTCACCATATTTCAGTATTTCATATGCATTGCTTCTAAATTCTATATTTAATTTAGTATTTCCCTGAAGAAGGAATCAATATTTTTGGAAATTTCTTCCACACACATCTTGCAGGTATGGTAAATAATTATACATTTAGAGAGGTATTAGTGTGGTATGCTATCTCAATTAGGGCATGGACTGATACTCAGACATTTCAGGGAGACCAGCACTTGTGATGGACTTGAAGAACTCCAACCAATTGATCAAAACAAAAAATATGATTTCAATTTCCAGCAAACAAATATTCTTCCGAAAACAGTGAAAGCACTACCAGTACGTTTATAACTATTTAATATGATGAACATACTGTTAAAGGTTTTTCCTCATCTAGGGTGACATTTTGAAGTTAGAATGTTTTTATCGAACCAGTGCCTCAGCATACAAAACAGTAGTACTGGTAAGGTGCTATACAAGTGTCCAGTGGGATGATTTTTCAATATTAACATAATATATGTATGTATTTATATGTATGTTCAATGTATTTAGGGAGGAGAGATCACTCAAAATGAAATGTGCTTCACTTTTATGTACTATTATCCTGAAACTGAGTTGTTCATTACTTTCGGAGAACAACTGCTATCAAAAGAATTTACTTCACAACATTTTAAGTAAGCTATTATAGTTCAGATAATAAGAATATTTCCACATAGAATATTTCTATATAACTAATTATGTGGGTATTAAACAGGAAGACAAATTTATAGGAAATTGTGGTGATGTATAGAGCTTTATCCCTACCTCTCCACCTTCCACTCTTGATCTGTTCAATCCTAGTGAGTATGTAATAGCAACCAATTATGTATTGAATTTTTTTTTATCCAGAAGCAGCAAACTGAGCTATGCCATGGTTTATAGTGGGAAGCTGACAAGGATCAAAAGTATAAACTTGCTTATGCAGGATGCTGGTGTAGGAGACCTTCAACTTTTTTTAAAGGACAAGGCAAACACAGTTTGGAATGACTTCACAAATTTTGTTCATTCTGGTTCAGGCAGGTTTGACAGTAAACGATCGGTGTCTATTCCAAAGGAAATTTTGTCTTCTCTAGCTTTGTATATGCTATGTAGTCTTCCAGGAAGTTGAAAACATTCCATGTCAATATAGACACAGATGATCCTCTGGCAATTATCTTTGATAAAGTAAAGTTGAAGACATTTTCGGAAAGATTGTCTTATGAATGAGAAGCTTATCTCTATGTTGTACAGACATTCCCTTGCCCTTATACTTATAAAAACATTCATAAATATTTACTCTAGTTGCATAATAATTTGCAGCTTGGAACTAAGAATTCTACAGTGATGAAACTGAAACTGAAGGAATCTTGACACTAGAGCTAGCAATATAATCACATAAGTATTTCAAATATCGCCTCTTTCAACAAGGTTTTTTTTAACAAGGATGATTTAATCATTGCTGTGGGGTCATACATGAGCTTTAAATAAGAAAAATAATGGAAACTTTAACTGAAAGGTTAGCAATGTAGGCAATGCACAATACGGGTCAATTTAGGAAAAAAAGTGGACAAAACCTCATGATGGGCTTTCTTATAATATGCTGCCCTATCAATAACTTTGGCCATTACATGATCAAATGTAATGACTATATCTGTGACAGATCTGATTCATCTCAGTCACTCCAACACCATGGCAGATCATGGATTAATATTAGAAAGGGGGTTGCAAGATTTGTCATGTACAAATGCACACTCATGCAGGAACATTTTCGCCATATCTATCACCCACACTATTATAGTCTCATGAAGCAAGAGAAGCCCTGAAGGGGCTAACCAAGTGGGAGCGAGATTTTGGTCAAAATTTGTACACAAAATTCGTATATAATTTTGCATACCCCAAGAACAAAAAAAAAGGAGGAAAATATAGCATCAAAACAGGGGATTACCATGAAGGAAACCTCTCAGGAAGCTGAAAATTAGCATAACTCTTCTTCACTTCCTGAGTAAGCCCTCCAAGTCTGGTTTCCATGGCATGCTTCTTTCACCCTCAAAAGCGGCAAAATATATTTCTTGTGGTAGAGATTGGAATGTTTCTGTCCCTGCCCCACCCACTGCTTGTGGTGGGTGGTGGGGGCTTTGCAATTTCATGAAACAATTTCTGCATTTCCTTGCGAGGATACTTACAACCTTCCCATGGGGTAAGTATATATTTCTACTGCCCACTACTTTTAGTGGGTGGTGGGGGATTTGCAATTTCCCGGAAAGATTTCTGCATTTCCTTGTGAGGAAACCTACAATCCTTCCAATTGGGGGTAAGTATATACCTTTATTCGGACAAATTATCCTGACTGAATATGCAATCACAAATCCTACTCACCACTCCTTAAAAGGCTGATTCATTGAGTTGGTAACTTTTCTTTAAAGCTCTACAATGCCCAATGGGGTATCTAGATTCATGAACCCAAGATTGGCTCACAATAGTTCATCTGTATGTGTGTGTCTGTGTGTGTATATGTGTGTCTGTGTGCGTATGTGTGTGCCTGTGTATGTGTGCGTGTGTGGTGGTGTGTGTGTGATTTTTCTATAAAACTACACAATCCCCAAGCACAAGTGTACATCTAATACAGAACTGAAGATTAATTTTTTTGTGAGCAAGCTTGGAAGTAATATTTTTAATATAAGAATACAACAAACCATTGGTCAGTAAATTACATGTAGGCAATGTCGGTTCAAATTGTCCAAAATTTGAACTGGTACTGTTGTTATGTTTAATGGTTAGATGGTTGGTTAGTTGATTTGTGAGGCACCATTCCATGTGATAGTATTTGTGAACCTGATCATTTTCTGTGGAAACCTATTCCTAGCATTTAGTAGAATGAATGTGAGGCTTATGTGGAGGGGAAGAAGGTTAGATTGAAAGAGTGTAAGAAGAAACAAATAATAAAAGAAAAAATATCAAAGGAGCTGTGGTGAGACTAATCTGATGTATCTGACCCTTTTGTTATTCAATAAAGGGTTGTGCTATGCCAAATTAGGGTGAGACAAGAGGTTTGTGCAGAAACGTAGTGGAGAGATTTATTGTGTCTCCACTATTACTATGTTCCTAATATACCAGTAAAATGTTTTAGTAGGAAAGCCTTGACCTTGTCAGTTGTCTTAAGTGGAATATCAGGAAGTGTGCACAATCTAATGTAGTCAAGAATGAAATCTTACTGAGAATCTGCTGTTTTTACTACACTATACTATTGCTTGCTGCCACAATCCCCCAAGAGTTGCTCAGCTTTGCCTTCTTATGTGAAGAATGCTTCTTGCTCTTAAGGTGATTTTAATAGCGTGAACAACACGAACAAAGTCAAACAGTGCTCACAACACCTGCAAAAGAACACCGCTCCCCCTATCAGCATATATAACATCTTTGAACTGTTTAGCTAGATTTTCTACTGAAACATAAATAAGAGCACATTTGTTTGGCTCTTTTTCTACAGGGTGCTCTAAATTGGCCCTCCCTGTGATATATTTGGTATTTGGTGGGGGGAGTGGGCTGAAGTCCCCTCTACTCCCCTGTTTTCTCCTCCTCTGACAAATCCACCCATCAATTTAACTATTCTAAAAATTAAAAAAAAGTAAATCATTTTGGATGGAATAAAAAGTTTTGTGTAGAACAAAAAAACGCATATATATTCATTCGATTTACCTATGGAAATAAATATTCCAGTATATTTGCTACACTCTTGTATTAATTACAGCAAGGAAACTGAGGAATCTTTATTTAGTAACATAAATAATAAAGAAGAAGAGGAAATAAAGGACATCTTCCGACAAGTAGAATGGAATGCACAAACTGTTGCTTCATTCCAAAAGTCAGTACAATCCAGTACCATTAGGACTATATGCAGTGTAAGTATGTATTATATATTGTATCTACCCAATACTAGCATTCTTCATATGGAATACTTATGTAATTGTTGTATCATTTATTTGATGTATAGTATATGAACTTCACTGGAAAAATAATCATACAATTCATATCAATATTTTAAAAGATAATAGATGGATTCTTTACTGGTTAGACAGGAGCAATAAAATTCTAGACAGTTTATCAACTTCTTGTAAGTGTTTCTTTTTTTATTATTATTATTTTGAAATAGTAGAGTAACAAATAAATTTGATTATTAGCTGGTAATATTTTAGAACATAAAGTACACAACATTTATGATGATCTTACAATAAAAAAATTTCCATTACTTCAATTTTAGGGTATTATGAGTTACTCATCCCCTAGAAGTGGCTTAATTCTAATCGGTTACTGAGGAAAATGGTCATATGCTTTACTATAATATCTCCTGGTTGACTTTACTGGTAGTTTTCCATTTGAACAGACCCAAAACAGCCTCTAAGCAAGCATGATTACAGTCCTTAAGCTGAACCACAGGGAATAGTTTAGAACATCAAACTTATTGGAGTCCTTTTGTTTAGTATACACAACAAATGATGTCACAATTTTTTAATAAGATAGTGGGTTACTGTGTCTCTCAGGTTGGTGCCTTAATATTATATACATTGTTAACCAGTCTATGCTCCATACACCAATGCACATAACACAAAATACTCTCCAGTTCAAGTTAAGTCAACCCCATGGACAAATTTTTATTTTTCTGGGTCATACGGTTGCCGAGTTTGGAGGGAGGGTGGGGTGGGGGTGAGAATGTTTATACACATCAAATCTCATTACATATTCTTCCTTTTATTAAGGAGAAGCAAGCTATCAAATCAGGGACACTATTTCATTTTCTTTTTCTCTTATTTAGAATGGCATTTCAGGTGAAGTAATAGAGACCAATCTTTCTGAAGTGGTTTGCCCGTACAAGCCTCCAATCAAAGATTGCCGTAGCAGTTCCGGATCTATTTTGGTTCATTTTTATACCAGCTTTATATTGCTCATTGTCATTGCTTCATTTCTGATCTGATATTGTGATCTGTGGAGAACAACTGCATAACTAAATTGTTGAACTAATAATATTGCTAACAGAGTGGTAGTGTTGTTGTTTTGTTGTTTTTTTTTTACAATAGCATGATTTTATTTGGTATGTCAACTTAAATATTGTTCTCTTTATTGGTGATTGTTCCAAAATATGAAATAACATAAAGGTTGTTGGATTAAGTATTCTCTTCACTGAATTAAAATTTAGTAATATATTTACATTTGAAAAATGCAGAAATTTTCTATGATTATTTATATAATCTGAAGCTATAAAGAAGATCTTACTTCTGGTTCAGGGTGACTGGCTCTAGCTTCTAAGAAAATGTGCCTATGGAGATATTCAACATTATCATCTGAATGCACAAGCACACAGAACAAGCAGCAATCTGGTATCAAAATGACTTGGACAGAGAAGAGGGGGGAAGATTAACATCACAGCTACTTGAATTACAATGTAAATATTATTGTTTAACCAGAATTTAATATTTAAATTTAAAACTGATGTTAACATATTTTATACTTTCAAAAGAAGTGACTGTGTGAGTAGCCACTTAAATATCATTGAAAGGGTGGAAAATATTTCTGACTCATACAATAATGGCTATATTCCCAATAAAAAGAATATTTTCCCCACTTATAATAGTAGTTAGTACACTCTTACAAATAAATTAATTTAATTCTGTGTAGTTGAAGTGTAGGATTGTATATCAATAGCTAATTGTTTCCATGCTGAAGACAGGTATCTTTCCTGATAATTTTTTTTTTTTTTTTTTTTTTTTTTTAATAATTGGAAAATGTGTGTTCACTTGATATGCCACTCTTCCAAAAGACTGCTTGTGTTTTTCCCACCAATTTTCAGGGTTTCTTTATGTTTACTATTATGGTATGGAAATGTGCCAAAATTAAACATTTTCTTGTGTTTATTAGTCAACAGGATTGATGGGTAGCATAGTCAGGGAAAATTGCACTGTCAATTGGGTTGTCTCAGCTGCAAGAGGATGTGAAGAACAGAGCCAGTTGGTTTCTTCTCCCCCCATTGCTGTTTAGCAGCTCAAAGAGAGTGAAGCAAAATCAATAGCTATTATGTTCATGAAATTATACCATTATACTTCAAATTGAATTGTTTGTTCATTATCACACTCTCTACCTTGATAAGTGGCACTACTGTTGAATAACATCTGCTGAAATAGAGTAGGAAAGGTGGGAAATTATGTTCAACTTATTTTCTAGATGGCTTGTTGGGAAAAAAATGGGAGAGAGAGCAACATAGTTACAAGCAGGATATTTTTTAAAATTAAATTAAAATAAAGTCAGTTCAATATCACAGGAAAGATGATGTTCCTTTTTGGTGTGAAATAACCTGAATCTTCTGGGGTTACACACTATGCTCATTTTCATAGAGAGTGGACATAGTAAAAAAAATTGCTTTTGCAGGAATAGACCAAGCTTTTTTTTTTGAAGTTTTTCTTTTTAAAGAAATATATTTGAATAACAATACTGCATAGATATTATAACAGAGCTCCAAATATTCTATTTTAAAAAAGGGTTTTTTTTTAATCTAGTCATATTGAGTAGTATGTGTATTCATAATATGTAGCAGTTATTGCAGCAATTCTTTATTTAAATTACTATTTCAAATAGAGTACTTCAAATTAAGAACATCAATTATTAAAGTTGTAAGGATTTTTGGTGCTCAAAAAAAAAACCCTTATTCTGACAATGATTGAGGAAAAACCATTTAATTTAATAAAGTGAATTGATAACAACTCTGGACACGTGAATTTCTAGGTGTCAAGTTGTCAATTAGACATCTTGATGGACATGGCAAGGTTATAATGAGTAGGCTGAGTAAAATTGGGAGAAACAGGAACTATGTTACATTTGATCAACAATTAATTAATGAATATGGTTCTCATACTGCTCTGAGTTAGTCCATTAATGGTCTTAATGGATTCCAGAGTGGACTATTATGGGCAAGGAAGATTTGTTGTGAACGCACAATAGCCACTTTAGCTGCTTGAATAAGGATCCCTTTAGCTTCAAGGATTTGTTGAAAAGGGAGGACATCTAGCAAAGCATCACAAGAGTCCTTTCCAAAGTGGCCCAGAGCTCCAATCTAAATAGCGTTGTAGGAAACCTTCCATCCTAGTGATTCCAAATTTGATGCTTTGATGTTATATTCAGCTTGTTCTGTTTTCTTTCACGTGCTTGAGAAAGACCATGAAGTGAGTTTGCTGGAACTGTGTGTTCCAAAAGAAATATAGTTTCCTACAATAATGACTACATCAGGCCTTAGAGATGCAGCCAAAATGTGAAAAGGAACAGTAGCTGGAGGGGTTGAACTCAGCATGCATTTTGGCAAGGTCTGCAAAAATCTTGACAAAGGAAGAAACTGCTCCTTTTAAACCATTTACGATCTTGGCCAGAACTGAGTCATGCTCCATGTGTACCGACCTTGATTGAGGGCAGCAAAACAACCATTTAGGATGTGAGCGGTGGTTGGTCTGGGACTGCTGCAAAGACTATATGTTCCCTGTACTTGTATTTTCATATGTTTTAAGTCCGAAGGAGTTGATAAAGATCCATTCCTGCTTTTAGGAGGAAGGAGAGTTGATCACAATGAAGGCCATGCTTCATTATTGTCTTCCACATGTGATGGTCATCCTCAAGATTCTATGTCCTTTGATTTGCACAAAACCTGTAGACTGTTTAAGTGATTGTCCAAATGTTGCTTTGATGTTATCTTGCATAGGTTTCTGCAGTGTTTCTTTATCTCTAGTAATGATGATACACTTGTTCTGGCCAATTTATGAATTTAGATGATAACAGAATGTCTAAAGAAGACTGTACTCTTGACTGTAGCAATAGTGGTAACAATTCTTGTATAAGATGGTCTTTAGAGTTGGTGATGAGATGACATAATTTTCTTTTATCTTTTGATCACTTAGGTGAGGGATGTTGATTATAGATGTATGATAGAAAGAGGCCTGAGTGTATTCCTTGATAAGTGTAGCCATTTCTTTATCTTCTTTGTGGCAACAGCCTCTAGCTTGGTGATGGTTATAGAGTTTGTCTGGTTAACTGCCAAGAAGAAACGAAATGGTGGTGCGAAGTTGTGTTGGTAAATCCACAGCTTCTTTAAAAATAAAAAAAATACAATAATTACAGTTGGGATGCTCCAATGTTTAGGTTGTAGTGCAACGAGAAATTGAAAAAAAAAACAGCTATAAAAATGAGGGGGAAATTTTTTTTTAATTTTTAAAGGTTAAATTTATCGCACCCCTGCACATCAGACTCGACCCTTTTCCTATAGTTCACGGAGCAGGTAAAGGGTTGGCTACAAGACTCCTGTTGAAGATGGCGGGGTAGGGGTCATGACCTCGTGGAGTATTAGTTACGCAAAAAATTAATAAAATACAGTGATGAAATAATGCGTGGGCGGGTTCCTGTTCCATCATATAAATTTTACAGCCTATTTTTTTTCTCTGCACCCTCCGCTCACCACCAAGTTCTTACAGCTACCTGGAGGATTAATTTTGACTGCGGTGCACATTTTTTCAGGGCTCTCATTTTTCTTGACCTCCAGCTTGCGGTAAGAATACACATTAAAGATAGCAGCTTTTAGATAAGGTGGATAGCTCATGGTACGGGAGAGAATGCTCTAGGAACGTTGTAAGAAAGTATCTTGCAATTGGGTGTGGTGCACGCAAATTTGGTAGTGATGTTCTGTAGATTCAAAGTTGCCATAATGAAATTTGTCTCTTACATTGGTTTATTATTGAGGTGTCAAAATCGGTACTACCTTTCCTTGACACCTGAAACTTTCTTATTCTATGGTTGCCACATTAATTAAAGCTTCTTAACAGATTATATAATACTATTAATTACTTTTCATGAATGAATATTTTAATTCTCAGCAATTCTTTCAAGATTTATGACTATACTGCATTATCTAAAATGTGCCTCTTATTAATTATTAACCAATGCCTCAAAGGGTGTAGGTTTTGGAAGGATGAGAGTAAGTATTGACCATAACATGTATTGTTGGTGGAAATACTGATGGCCTCTGTAACCTTGTATTACAAGCACTAAGCTTGGTCATGTGAACGAATGGCATTGGTACGAAATAGTGCAGTGCTGCTTCCTGCTGCTAAATGTTGAGCACTTATTTTCTAAAAGTATTCACAGTGCACACATGTTCAAAAATACTGGCCTAGAGTTTTTTATGTCAAGTTGGCTCCACAGAAACAAATCAAGCGAACCAATAAGGACCCAACATACAACTAGAACTTTGGTATATTCTTGCATTGCAGATGTGGCACGTATAATCCCACACAGTGCTGTGTACTGGCCAGGTGTGTTCATAGTACACATACCGTGTGCATTGCAGGTAGCTTAGTCTACACAGTGCGCTCACTGTGAACCCACCATTACAGACTATGTGTTTAGTGCTTGCGAAAAGACATACTTTTTTGTATTGGTGTCAATTACGAAGAAAGCAAGACCAGACTATTCAGAGAGTGTGTATTGAAGGTAAATGGAAGAATTCCCAGAGATCAAGTGGAATGTATCCGTGTGTGCACCATAGTCTGGTAAAACTGTTCTGGCTTTTTTTATACCATATCTTCTTTCTTTTCTTTTTTTTTGGAATAACATTTTTTCTAAAAAATTCTTGACCACACGGCTACATCTAACTTTTGTACTGAAGGAACAGCTGTTTAGTTCTTCATACTCATAAGGAGATGAGTAAGTGATTCCCAAAATTTGACCTAGTGGTGGTCAGACTGATAGTGAGGTGGACAATGTTGGAATGTCCAGAGCTGTCAGGTGTGCAACCCCAAGGTTGCTTCTAAAAATACCCCGATAATGTCCATGCAAAATATAATTCTCTGAGGCATGTCTGGACAAATATGGTTTGGATGCATCTTGTGTTAGCTAATAGCTCAGTCAACTTGAGAAACATTTGGCCGACTATGATAGTCACAAGTCCCACAATTACATATGTTGAGTACATGATGTTGCTTTATGCACTCAATATGCATAGTTTGTTTTTTCTTCCCAAAAGATGACAACACTTAATTCTAAGTTATTTTCTGGAGAAGCAATGCCAGAGGTCACACTTGGGGTGAACTCTGCCTTCTCAGAGGATGGCTTAGCCTGACTTGTCTCTGTGCAACCAACTATACTCTACTACTATTACTACTGCTACTGGTGATGTGGTGCTACTGTTTTGTATTGCATCGTGTCAAAGCCGGATATGTCCAGGCCAATTGTGGAGTCATTGGAGGCCAATGTGCTTATTGTACCTTGAACTCTTTTTTTTTTTTTTCAGACATCTTGAATGCTTGAAAATTAAAACAAATCAGTTACTATATATATATATATCTGGTAATATGCATGAATATTAGCTATTTCAATATCTTCTACATGGGAATTAAGTCACAACACTTTTTATGTATCTGTGGCATTCATGTTATCTATGCACATCTGCATAATTATCTTATGCTGTTTGAAGAGTAATGATTATCGTTGCATATTCCAACTAAAATATGTTATTTCTGCTAACATTAAAATTGAAGTACTTTCATTACTGGCACTAACTTGAAGGGAATGTGTAGCATTAGGGACTAACCAACACTTATACTCCAGCAGTATTTTTATCCACCGAAACAGCCTGCATGAAGCATCTACTTTATTATTACGAAGCTGACCTTATGCAGATTACTGTGTGCATTACTTGTGTGTGGGGGTGGGTGTGGTACCTATTCAGCTTTGTTTATGTCCTGGGACATAGAAAGGTTGTATCATTTTGTTTAGAAAATAGAACAGCTATCAACAAAAATAGATTTTTGCAGATAATTTCTATTAATACATTATTTGTATTTGAAGACATTAGCACGCAATTTTTCTCTGACCAAAGATAGACAGCAGAAGGAATTCTGTTGCTGTGTGTGGCAGCCCTGTGTGGCAGATTATCTTCAGTTGAGCTTTGTTTGGGATTGCCCTCATTTACAAAGCAGCATACACCATTTGGTCTGCTTTTGTTCACCATGCCAATAGTAATTTTTTTTTTCCTTAGGTCCATTAAATGAGTATAAAATTTTTATATCTTGGAAGACATGGCCAACCCAAGACTATATTTTGGTGCTCACTCAGATTTATTCAATGCTAATTTGATTGATTTGTTTATTGGCTATTTGTTAAACAGGAAGGAATTGTCTTGGAGTATATTCTTCTTCAACAGTTGAACAATTTTATGAATGCCAACATCCTTGCTTCCATCCACCCAGGTTTCCCTCTAGCCATGCTTCCTATGAGTCTCTGTGACTGTCACCATTTGCTATGCCCAGTAAATAGCACAAACCCTACATGTACACAGTAACTGAAAGGTTGTATAATTATATGTATGTGAATCCATACAATTTATTTAGATGTGACTGGCCAGATTATCAGCCCTGCTTTGCATATATATGGTGATAAGTAAATGGATTATATATATTCAGTTAGTAAACATTGAAACCATATTTTATTAAGAAACATGAAGGCCAAGGTATGTGTCTTATCAACACACAAGCAAGTCAAAGGTGCCCTTCTTGGCTTCACATTTCTTAAATAGCCCAACACTCAGACAATCAAGGTGTCCTTCCTGATTAGACTGGAGTCATTACAACCATCTTGAAGGTTGTCTACGTCCATGTGAATCCTAGATCATAAGGTCAAATGATAGGCCTAATTAATTAATTGAGATGGTTATGAAGTCAAAGCGAGCTGGAATATCAACTATTGAAGTGCATTAACATGAAATACCACAGAGCAACTTTCATTTTCTGGTTGTTTCAGCTGCTGTATTTGTATTAAGTGAGAACCTATTGTTATTTCTGAGCTCTTGAAGGTTGATGAACTGTTATACTGCTGGAGGCCAAAGTTGCAGTATAGGGGGTACCTCTGGTGTGATGCAATGCCTAAATTATTTTGCCAGCTGAATCATATTTAATGCTGAGATATTACATAATTCTTCTGGCCTCAAACCACTGTTTAACATAACATTAGGTCCTTTTCATGCTAAAAATATAGTTTCAGTATAAAAAAAAAAACTGTTCTGAGGTTGCCAGAAATATATTTGTGCCCCCAAGCCCCAAATTAAATCCTACGCTTGAAATATAGCCTGTCTAATGTTGTTGTTGTCTTTACAGTTTTTTTTTTGGGTGCATTTACAAGCTTAGACAGAGTACCACACTGCTAATTTGAGATACCCCTGTAAGGTACAGGGAATTGGATAGTTGGGTAGATAAACAGCTGGCACTGAGTTCTCCCCAGGAATACTGTTAAAGGAAAGATGAAGGTGTATGAGGGGGGGGGGGGGTGGATAGAAAGGTCTGTGAGGATTTTTGACCCAGTCAGCAGCCAGCTTTTCCTATGAATGATGTATTTTATGGAGACAATGAAAGGTGTGGGGAGGAGGAAAAGCTGAAATAGAAAATGGATATATTTTTTAAGCTGAAAACCATAGCACCTTTACATATATAGTTCCTAGATGGTTGATTATGGGTGTTCTGCAATTTATATGATTAATTGTCACTGCATATGCTCCAGGAATATGGCAGCATATTGATAGTAGCTTCCATCTTTGATTAGGTGCCTTCATTTATTAAAAATGTACACTCTTGTTATTTTTTTGCTTTTTTTACAATATTGGATAACTTACTATAACTTAAATGTTATACAAGGGTTTAAGCATTGAACTTAAAACTGTGAGATCTGTTGTATTTCATAGCAGCAGTCCTAGCTTTTCTGGGAAGTTCCTCTGCAGTTGTTAGTTTAAAAGCACTTGCTGTCACTACGAGAGCACAGAGTATACTATGAATTAGAGTATGATAGTTGTCACTATTTTTAGAACAATACTGAATACACTTAAGTTTCAGTATAAGAGATAGGTAGCAACTGAATGCACTTTGCCAGTTTGCTAGGATTTCTAAATCTAGAAGCACCATCTGGGGTAGTCATTCTTCCAATCTGTTGCCAATATTCGAACACACTTCTTCACTCTGGATAGGTTTCCCTTCTTCAGAGATTACAGATTGAAGAGCAGATGAAGGCAACAGCAGGTAATCCAGTGTCTCTTCCTCAAATGCATCATGTACTTCCTGTTGTAGAGGGACTAAGTAGTGTGAAGCAATAGAGTTGGCCAACAATTTTCAGCTCTAGTGACTGACATTGCTACTGGTTACCTTGACCATTTCCTGATGCTTGGGTGTTATGAAGTCCTTTTTTGTGTCATGTACTCCTCCATGCCCAATACTAATATCTGTATTACAAGGGCTGCAGTGGGTATCAGTAGAGCTCCTTTTACTGATATTTATTCCAGAGGCTTGCCAGTCTGGTTGATATCTGCATTCCCTTTGTTCTTTTTTCTCTTCGGACCATCCTCCATTTCTAGTCTTGTGGGCCAGACCCTTTACCATACAGTTAGGTGAGAGTTAAGCTTGCATTCATGACCTTTCATTTTATTGGGCAAATTTTGATTCGGTACACCACTCGGACAAAGTGGGACATAGGGTGAGTAAAGTGGGACGTAGGGTGAGTAAAGTGGGACGTAGGGTGAGTAAAGTGGGACGTAGGGTGAGTAAAGTGGGACGTAAGAACCTATTTTCGTGGCAGTCCTGCCTAAAGCAGGACAGTTTGGACCACTGACTTTGTATACAGTGGTTCCCTCACTTCCATATCTTATGCCCCTCCCCCTCCATATAAATCTAGTGGAGATTGGGGGAAAGAGTTGGAGTAACTGAGAAAAGACACTCTGCATCAGGATCAGTGCCAAAATCACACTATAATAAAGTCCTAATGCCTGCTAATTTTTTAAAAACGTTTTGTCTTTTTTTTTTCCCTTCATTATAAATATGTTATTGGATTTGACGATGCAATGCTGGGGCAGTCTAAGATGTTCGAGTTAACTAAATTTCTATTACTGTAACAAATAAAATTATTTAGAGGGAGGAAGTATTGCCTTCTATGGATTACAGACTTACAGTCAAGTCAAGTTGTCGCTCTTATTTTAGGTAGTACTGTGTACTACACTACAATGAGCCTGTATACTATCACCACATGAAGTACTCTCTAGTGTAAGAGGCTACAATCAGCATTTGTTATTACTTCTTATGTTGCAATTGATGGAAATTTAACTCAATTATCAATCATTATGAAAATAAAGACATGTAAAAACAATTAATAATGTCAATTTGCAAGATAAAATGAACTTTTTTGAGCTCTTGGGTTTCTGTTTTGAAAATTTGAACAAATTAGTCTGTGTCTTTTCCATTCCGCCCAGAATTACTTTCAGCACAGACTTCTTTTGGACACCCACTGACCATCCATCCAGCACCACTCAATTTTTCAACTTCAGAGCAGATTGTCCCAAACAAATGAGATTCACCGACCACCCAAGAGTTTGGGTGAGGAACCTTGCACAATTTCTTTAGATCTGTCCAGCATTCCAGAGGGATGCTGGTGCATAAATTATCCGACAAACAGAAAAGATAGGCAGGCCGGTCTAAATTAATAATAAGATTGGCACTAATTTTTTTAATCGGCTTTTCTCTCCTGTAAGTGGATCCTAAGTGGATGGACCCAAAGAAATGTGTTTAGCCTAGCACCCCATGGGTGGGGTGAATAACCTTGCCACATTTCCTCTTGAACATTCCAACATTCCAGAGGAGATGCTGATAGACATACATGTACGTTGGTAGACAGGCTGGTCTCAATTAGAGAAAGAGTGCGGCTTGCTTTTAATGATCAACATTTTTCTTCTCAAAGTGTATCTAACTATAAATGAGCTGCACTATTAATTTTAATTTGGTTGTTCTGCATAAGTGAATACACACACACACACACACACACACACACACACACACACACACACACACACACACACACACACACACACACACACACACACACGTCAACTCCCACAATATTAAATCATTAAAGCACTTGTACATTTGTAACCTGCAGCATTTTCTATATTCATACAGTGTGTGTGTGTGTGCTCAAACTTATTTGTGCATATGTCCATCTCTGAATTGACCTAAACAATGTGTATATTCTAGAACAGGCAGCATCGGCAGATAAGCATCCAAACTGCAACTGCAGATGGACTGATCTGCAGACTCAATTTGCCAGACAGACGGCACTTCCACACTGTTGATAAACACATATACAGACATTGGTGCATTATTATAGTAAAATATTTGTGTAGTTCCCACTGCTCTGTGAGTGTGACCCATCTGCAGTCTGATTTGGCCTATCTGTTTATATGTCCCGAGTGCCTGAGCACTCATCAGAGCAAAGGCCTCCAGTATCTGAAGATTAGACAACACAGATGTGCTCATGAAAAAAAAATTAGTCCTATCATTATCCTCACAATTTGGAGCACTTAAACCACACCTACAATATATTCAACCACTACTTGGCAACCAATAAGTTTAAACTGAAGCAAACAAAACATTTACAGTTGGGGAAGTCAAACCTGTTATTCAGGTGGGCATTAGCAACAGACTGATCTATCAGATCTACAGGCGTCAGTCGATGCCTTGAGATAACTTGATAGTAACGCAGACAGCTTCATGGGGCCCCCATCTCCTTTGAGAGGAGTGAGCAAATCTCTGAGGAACTGTCTGCTGGCTGGTATGAGTGCAAATACTACTTTGTTCTGATAGTAGCATGAGTAGGTAGAGTCAGAATTACCAATAATAGGATGGGTTGTTTGTTTGTTGTTCGATTTTTTCTTCTTGTTGTAATCTGGGCAGCAGGATTGAGAGGTCCTCTGCGAGTTGAAGCCATTACGACATCACTTGTGCCATATGAGCACTAACACAGTTCTTTAGCAGAGACGTTCTCTAATAGTGTTATTTTTTTAATTGTTTCGGACACTATACACTTAACAAGTTGTTCTATATACACAATACTAAAGATGCCAATTACAGCAACAACAAACAAGACCGGAAATTTCCAGCCAAAAACCTGCTCACTTATGGTTTTATGTTTCGACTTAATAATGACTTAAAATATTGACTTCAAAATCCACTGAATTTCCATTGGAAAGAAGAAAAAAAAAGAGAGAGGAAAAAAAATAATAACCATGACCAGGAATTGAACGGAAGACCTTAGCACTGGTGTTCCTGAGGAAGTTGCCTAAGAAAAAGAACAACACAAGATCAACAAAAAAGTAACATTTAGACTCTGCGAAAACAAGTTCGCAGGTAAAAAGGTACCTCTTTGTGTCACAGGATACATAGCTATCCTGGGACCCTGTAAATTGTAATATGAGCCAATGTGAAGCTGCCATTGACATGTGTGCACACATTCATATGCTGGTGTATGCACTTGGTGAGCTACGTTCTATGTTTGCTTGAGAGTAGACGTCAGGTCTGATTTTGTAATGATTAAATGCCTACTTATGCTATTTTCTAATACTGCAACTATGCTCACAAAATGTTGATATGATTGTGTGTATGTTTGTATGTTGTAGATCTGATCCACCATGCCTGAAGGAATGTGGCAAAATGGACTGTTTGGTTGCTTCTCGGACCTTGGCACATGTGAGCGGCAACAACTTTTTTTGTCATTCAGTGTCAATCTACCTAGTGATCATTTCTTTGGTTTGGTTGTGGTTAGGGGTGGGGTCGAGGTGTAAGGTAGTTCAGCAACACATGCAGGTACATTATTTTTACCTAAACTGTCTGAAAGCCAATCAAGACATACTTCAATGATTATCTACAGCTAGAGCTTGACCCTTCCCTAATAGCAATAATATTAATAATAATAATAATTTCTTTTTTTTGTTTACTCTAATTATACTGAAAAAAAGGACACAGACACAAATTAGAAAGTGTCACCATTAGAAAGAATGTAATAGGTTTGATGCTGGGCCGGACAATGCAGAGGTTTAAAGGAGATGCAAGACGATGCGAAGATTAGTCAATTTATATATATATATTGTTCTTATGCTATGCAGTGGTATATTTTATTATTATATTATAATCAATTATTATGTAAATGTGCTACTAACTATTATCAATACAGTAAATGATACTCTATGATAGAGAGACCAAGCAAAATACAGAATATTGCACACAACCAAAGCACTGACAGACTGGCTGACTTATTATCAACACACTACTACCCAGTACCCATAGACAATTACTGACCACATGACCACATGACCACATGACCACATGACCATATATTGTTGTGGTAGTGCTAGAAGTTCTGTGGTTAACCAAAAATGATGTCATATCAAATGACATGAAGAGATGATTACAGAAATATGTAATCAAAGTTCAGTTCACTGCATTAATTTATCTTTATCTATTTACTTAATGTATATTCAGTGCTGGTTGTTGTTTTTTTCTTTAAAATTGTCCATTGAAATTGAGAAGAAAAGACTTTCTCAGTGCCTAGTCTCTGGTAGCCATTGTGCGAGAAAGAGAACTATCCCTTCTCCCTCCCCCCACTGAAACTTGCTTGCCCCACAGTAGAGGTGTTACTGTCTCAACTTATGTCCATTTCCTTCATTACCACATTCTTCATCAGTGGATGATTTAGTGGATGATTTAGTGAATGTGTGGAGAGACTGATTAGTTGTGAAAATTTATTGGGATACCTTTGGGTTTTCTGATATTGATATTATTATTATTAGAGAAGTTGTATGCCGAGTGTGTGTGGGAAAGAATAGATAGAGATACTCTCTCTAATAGATGGATAGATAGATAGATGAGGATTCTTGAAGTTGAATATCAATGGGATTTTCACAAATAAGTGGTTCTTATTGCCGCTTTGTTTAGCCACCTAAGCAAAGTATTCGAGGTAATGTAATAAGATATCTTTTAATTAATTTTTTCTTCTTTTTTTTTTTCTCTTTTTTTTAAATTTATGTATTTATTCATTTATTCTTTTCCTCGTCTTTTTATGTGAATTTTATGTGAAATATATAATAAACTTTTAAATAAAACCTTTTTCTGGAACATGTGTAGCTAAACATCTTTGGGGGTTTCTGCTAGGTAGCCAAGCAACTATAAAAGGATTATTTCCATAATAAAGCTTAAAAGCTATTGTCCCACAGGACCAGTGGTTGAGTGGTGAACCTTTTTTTATTGGTGCAGTGTAGAGGAACAGTTTGTGGTTGTCTAATGTGTAGCTCTTCTGATATTTTTGCTCACAATAATGAAAGGCTGTACAATATATCTTAAAAATGTATAATGGACCAATCAGATTTTGCTTGTTTTTGAGGTCTCCAAATGTCCTGACTCCATCCCCGATGAGAGTCTTCTTGCCGTCGGACAATACAGCTGCTAAAGTTCATAGTCCACAATATATACTTCAACTTATAAGTGGGGGAGTGATGAATTCCTTAAATACTTTGATCTAAACACATAGTTACATATTATTTCGAGCGATTAATTAAAGTGAATGTGTGTATCACCCATTTGTAAGAAGATAGCAATTGTAATATATTATTTTACAAGTAACCAAATGTGTGCTCCCCCAAATGTGATGATGGCATTGCATTAACCTAATGATATTTATGATGCAGACCACACAAGCCACCATAACACTGTGTGGAGACTAGACATATGATTCAATTATACTTCTCTCCTTGAGTTGTTAAAAATAGAATGGTTATGATTAGAATGGACACATTACTGAGAAGAACTGGACATTTTTAATAATTTTGGAAATCTATTAGCATCCTTTAAAAAACCCAACTCCAGGAATCCAATCTTCTTGTAGATCATGTAGCATATATATGTGCATATTGTATATATGCATTAGAACAGCTCCAGCAATATTTAGAAACTATGAGACAACTTGGGTGACTTGTGACTAGACTGTTTGCATGCTATTCCCACTTCTTTTAACCACACTCACTTGTATCAGCTTTCAGTTTGTAAGTCAACTAGGTTCTAAGGCTATTTGGTAAGTTGTTTGGGCTTATATATCTGATGATCATTTCCAAGTATGTGTTCTTTTTCTTCTCTTTTTTCCCCTCAACCCTGTGTCAAAAATAGAACTAAAAATGAGTAAATGGCTTTGTATGGCTGGCTACGCACCAAAATATCTTATCAAACTTTAATGACATCCTAACTATGTAGTTGTTTTTTCTTCATTTTATTTATTTATTTATTATTTTTTTTAATTATTTATTTTTGTTTTCCCCCATCTGTGTATCTTTTTCAGTTAAGCATGGTTCAAAATATCACACTAGAATTCACAATATTAACGCTACTCAAAGTTGCCAGTTCTTTCCAAAATATCTGAACAAAAGCTGAATCTCATTCTCATCTATTGTTGGGTGGCGTTGTGTTTTATCCATGCAATATTCTGAATCAACCAAGCCTAAGTATCTTCCCTGCTGTCTCTATTATGGCTTGTGTGTGTTATGTTTGCTCTAGGTATCATAACTTACTTTGTGCCTTGCTACACCGCTGGCAAGAATGCAGAGGCTATTGGGGAGCAGTGTTTGCTGCATGCCATCTTTGCCATCATCCCCATTGTTGGCATCTACTGCCATGCCGTGATCAGGGGGAAAATCAGAGAAAAGAAGAACATTGAGGTGAGGTGTATGTGTGGGAAAGGGGAGGGGGAGAGGGGTGCTATGACAGTGTGCATGAATGGATGTGTGGGTGTGCATTCATGAGTGTGTGGGGGAATAATGTGTAAGAGTGAATAGATTGTATGTGCGCATTCCTGAGTGTGTGTGTGTGTGTGTGTGTGTGTGTGTGTGTGTGTGTGTGTGTGTGTATGAGTGGGTATTTGTGTGTGCATGCATGTGAACAGGGGCTATGCATGTGTGAGAATGAGTAGTTTGCATATGTGTGGGCGTGCATGTGGGGGGGGGGGGGGGGGGGAAGAGCCAGAGAGGGGTTCAATGAGTGTTTAAGGAAAATCAAAGAGTTTGGAGCAGAAGTTATGTGCTTCATTCCAGAAATATATTCCATATTGCATTGTGTCAAAATTCATGTGCTGTGTTGTTTACTTGTATACAGGGAACCTTCTTCAACGACATCCTGCTCTCCTTGTGCTGCTCACCATGTGCTCTGGTCCAGGAAGCTCAGGTACAGTGACAATAGTTTCTGCTAGCACAGTGCCCCAAATTTTGAAGGATACTTTACCAAAAGGTGAAATATGGTACACTATTACCATAATGGAAGTGCTTACACTTAGTCACCAGCAGTTGACCTCAACACACCTTGTGCTCAGTTTGGCTGTGTTTGCTCAAATACCCTTGTGTACCACTGTAGGGCTGCCCTAGCTATATTTGTAGGTGGTGTGTTTCTCTAATGGATCACTCCTGTCCTGAATCTCCCAATTTGCTCCATACCTGCCTGTGTTATTATTTCCCCCCCCCCCCCCCCCCCCACTCCATGATACATCAATATTCTGTCTTTATATTTACCTTCTATTTGTTGCTATTATCTATTATTATGATGTGTTCTTTCCCTGCAGGAGATCCGAGGGCCGACTGCCCTCTCAATGGGCAGGGAGTAGAGGGACCACTGAAGTCTCACTGTATAACTAACTAAACACCTGATAGCTCCTGACTAAGATTAGATTGTGTTGCATGCTCCTCTGGTGCAAGACCAAGAAGACTTGTAGGTAGTCTAATAGCGTTGTAAGTATTGTTGCTTATTAGAATCAACATTACATGTAATGCAACACAACAAGGACAGCATAGTTTACAACACAATAGTTATAAAGGCCAGTACATATGTTCGTCCATCATGAGATCACCCTTGTGGGGACGGGTCCAGCGTGCTGGCGTGACATCTTGGGCACTGAGGACTCCACACTGTAGTTCTCCCTCCTCTCCCCACTGCCCTCTTCCTCCTGACCTTCGTCCACATCTCCTGTTTTAGTCAGAGAGTTCAGGGGTCTTAGCACCTTGCTGCAGGGGCTAATAAAAGGCTGGGCGTTACGCGCGAGTCCCTGTACGCATCTGCCTCCTTCTCGAACTGTCACGCCTGGTAATGGATCTATTGTGTCCACCTAGATCATATTGATAGAAGCTAAACTGTATTGGGCAACAAACTTTTGATGTGACACTATTCATAACAGTGTGTTAGCATGAACAAACTGCACCATGTGTCTAGTTAATCATATATTATAATGAGAGTTGGCCTACATTTCCCAAGACTAATCTAGGTTAGTTGGAGCTCACCAGGGCTGGTAGTGTTGACAGGTTGGGGAATCTCTTCGCACTGATTTTAGTGGACACACCAGATGCTGACGGCATCACAGTCACTCTCCTCTCATGGCCATGCCCACGTTCAGACACTTGTTTACCCACTTCACGGGTCATGTCCAGCTCCTGTTGAGTTGAGTACTTCGATGTCTTCTTCAGAATTGAGCTCTTACTTGGACGCTTAACAATGTCTGGATTGGAGGGGAGGGTTACTGTGGTACCGAGGGGTTTCAATTTCACATGTTTGCATAGGTTGGAAGGAGGCTTGGTCTTTGGTGGTTGCACAAGAGATACCAGTGGCTTCACACTGGCAGAAATGGTTGGGAGGGGGCAACATGGTATGGATCAGTTTATTGCTTGACTTGATTTTTTGCAGTAATAATTTAATCAATTTTGGATGCTATGTGACATCTGGATATTTGAAATGCTTCGGTAATGCATGTACAGTACTTACACTATAATAAATCTATACCACATTTTCCTGTGATAACACTCCCCCAATATATCATTTTCCCAAATAAATAAATCAACCTGAAAATTGTGCCGATATAAATCCCCCAAAGGAAACACAATAAAAATGAGAACCACATGAGAAACAGCATGACCAGTCTAGTGCCAGGTACTGTGCTGCAACAGAGACACTTGGGGGACATTGGTTGGTCATGTGTCAATGGAGCATCAATATAAGGGAAGGCAGACTCAGGAGGAAATATGATAAAACACTGTTTCTGTGTCGTAATCCATATCTGACTTAGTCCTTATGAACTTTCCAAGATAATCTACTTATAAATAGCTCTTAATCTGTATGTATGTGTGGTCGCTATACCTGATTTAGTTTTGTATTATGCCAATGATAAAGGTGTGGTCAACCCTAAATAGTATATATATATATAATTTATTTTATAACAACTATATGGTTTGACCTATGATAAATAGCTGAAGAGTATACCAGTGTAGACCATAAGTTAGATGACCCTTTACTTATTAAAATTGTGTAGCTTAAAATCAGGAGGAAAAAAACGTATCTAATTTAAATCAGTTATAACTAGGTTTTCTAACTTATAATCTTTGTTTTCTTTTCATTGTCAATTCAACACAATAATTTGTTTTGAAAAAATAATAAATAACAAACCAAAAAAAAAACAATTTTATGTTTGTCGTTTTTATTTTTTAATTTTATTTTGTTTGTTTCAGACATTTTATTTGCAATTATCTCACAAGTATATTTGTGTGCTCGTTTTATTTTATTGGTACAATTTACAAATTTTTAAGAGACGTGCTAGATATAACAACGTATCTATACTATAATGTGGGAATAGTCTGTCTGCATATCCTCGATTCATGCTTGATCGGTTGAAATTAGACCCACAAACCCATATATATTTAGAATCAGTGTCACCAGGGGACATTTTAAGTAGGTCTCTATGGCCACAACCCTTCTGTATCAGAAAAAAGAGCCAAAAATGATACTTCTGCAAACAAACCCATGGAACATAGACACAAACTTGGTATGTATACACAAATTGACTGGGAATAATATGGGCAGGGTGTCACCTGGCCACACCTCTCTCTATGCATGTCAAGCTAAAAACAGTTAGTACATATGTATGCATGTTTATGTGTATTCACTTTATCACCAAAGCATCATACGAAATAAAACTTGCTCTTTAATGGTAGACACATCCCACAGCAAGGGTGGTTGTTTTTTGAAGCAAAAACAGATTTTCAAAAGTTCTTATCCCAGAATCCAAAACTTGGCAAAATGGGATTCTGTAACATGAAATGTTGTTAGCTAACACAATACCATATATCACAAACTAGTATTTTACCTAGTCAGATATATCCAACTACACTTACTATTTTGGCAAGCAATAGATTAATAGAACAATCAATTCTTAAAACCAGCAAGTTTTTCAACCATAAAATACAAATTTACTTTTTATCTAACCAAATGCAACAAAATTATATATATATATATATAAAGTCAAGTTATATACACCATAAATTAAACAGAGCATCCAGACATATACTTTACCACTTTTAAAGCTCTTTTCCAAGAGGTGGGGAAAGGTCACAATAATCCCTACATAATATAACAAGCAATTTAGACAATTTTGTAACTGCATCAGGAAAAAAAGAAAAAAAAACCACCTGAAGGAAGGGTTTCCCCTAATAAACTTAACCACAGTAACATAGATGGATTGGTTTGATAAAATGACGTAGAGGAAGTAGCCATGCAGACTGATTGGTAAAGGATCATCATATGTACAAGATCCAGTAATGACCAGCATAAATGTAATCCTATCACATTTGCTATAACAATTACCAGTTAAAGGGCTACAGTGCTTCACATTTGTTGGAAATGTTTTGTTATTTGACTGAAAAGTCTGCTCGTCAGAAAAGAAGAATAATTTTGGATGCTTTGATTAATACACTGCACTTTCATATAAGAGTATATATGGCTAAATATGAATATTCCAGATTTAAACAGTCATTATTTGTACGCTGGGACATGTGTGCAGTGTAGATGCAGACACTAACTGCATATGTTGAATACTACTAGGCTGGGAGTAGAAGACTCTTGGCAATACATGACTTGAGCAAGAACCAAGTGCAGCAATATGTGGGAGTACCGTATCTTGCTCCATACTCCATGCATATCAGGCTCATGCACCACTTACCTTTTTATATTGCCCTCATCAAAGTTCATGAACTATGAAGTAGTGGGTTTTATTCCACTTTACTCTCCAAAACAACATGCACTATTTTATGAAACTATGCCGGGTTTTTTCGTATCACTTTTAAAAAAATGAAAATCAATTTACTCTTCATGAATCATAATAAAGAAAGTTCACATATGCACATTAATACAATAAATATTACAATTAAATAATTAACTATGACCCCACTAGACACAACTTGCCTGATTGAACAACAAACTACTAGTGAGAGACAATGGAAGAAAATCAGGAGCCATATATCAATGTCAAAGCAGACTTAATCTAGTCAACTTTCTCAAAGTTGGGTGGGCACTTGCTCTGATGTCCACCCTCTCAGATCTGCCCTGCTCTACTTTCTACTCCCACAAAATATCCAGATACTCAATATGATATGTTAATAGAAGTACAAACTCTCGGTACACATATCAATCTTATTCCAGAATCCAGATACATACTGTATATTACTTATGGTACTTACATGTACATATTTGTTATGTTTCAGTAATTCAAAACAAATGTGTGTTAGTTATTTTAGGATATGCACATACATGTAAACATGTTACTCAAACTAACTTACCAATGAGATGGGAACTTTGAGGGGTCCAGTTTGGTCATGGACACAATCCTGCCATGCTGATCATATTTAGATCCTTTCATCTGCTTCATTTGCACTGGCTTCAGACCAAATGCAGTGTGATTAGCCACACCCACATCTGGTGAAGGTAAGGAATCAACCACCTGGAGTGATATATAATTGCTGATAAGCAGTATTATAGAAAATTCTAATGTTAAGAAATAAATGACACTAGATTTTGTTTACTTATTTGGGAAGCGTATGTATTGTGCAAAATATTAATGTAAGAGAGAGGGAAATATATCATACTAGCAGCATATACCTGGCATTGCCTGGCCAATATAAACATGAAACATTATAGATACCGCTCAAACTTCAGCCTGGTTGATCCTTTAAATACCTTTTAACAGCCAAAAATACTTCCTGTGGGTGTGGTTACCACAAAATCACACCCATTACATACCCACATGTGGTTAATAACACTCGCCCAGGTATTTGCAGACCACATGCCTAATTTCAGCTTGATAAGTCCTTTAATTAGCTTTTGGCAACCAAATCAACTTCTTGTGGGTGTGGTTATAACCAAACTACACCCACTGACACATCCATGTATGGTTAATAATGCTTACCAGTTACTTGGAGACTACATGCCAAATTCCAGCTTGGTTGTTTTTTCAAATAGCTTTTGGTAGCCAAAATGACTACATGTAGGTGTGGCTATGAAAAGGCCACACCCATTGCCATACCCACATGTAGTTAATAATGCTTACCCAGTTTCCTGAAAACCGCATGCCAAATTTCGGCCTGGTTGTTTCTTTAATTAGCTTCTTTCTTCTTTTTTTTAAATTTTTTAATCCAAACTCCTTCCTGTGGGTGTGACTATGACAAAACTACACCCATTGACACAACCACATATGGTCAATAATGCTCACCCGATTACTTGGAGACCACATGTTAATTTCAGCCTGATTGATCCTTCAATTAGGTTTTGGTATCCAAAATGACATCCTGTGGGTGTGGCTATGACAAAACCACATCCACATGTTCAATGATGCTCACCCGGTTACTTGTAGTCCATATGCTGAATTTCAGCTTGATTGGTTCATAAAATAGCTTTGACAGCCAAAATAACTTCCTGTGGGTGTGGCTATGTAAAAACTACAACCATTACCACCCCCAGATGTAGTTAATTATGCTCGCCCAATTATGTTGAGTGCATATGTCAAATTTCAGCATGATTAGTCTATAAATTAGTTTTGGCAGCAAAAGAACTTTATATGGGTATGGCTATGACCAAACCACACCCATTGCCACACCTATACATACCTAATAATGCTCATCCTGTTCCTTGGAAACCACATGCCAAATTTCAGCCTGGTTGGTCCTTTGATTAGATTTTGATAGCAAAAATTTTTTTCCTGTGGGTGTGGCTATGACTAAATCACACCCGTGATCACCCATACATGTGGTCAATAATGCTCACCTGGTTGGTCCTTTAATCAGTTGATAGCAAAACAACTTCCTGTGGGTGTGTCTGTGACCAAACCACATCCAATATGGTTAATATTTCTTATCCGGGTACTTGAAGACCACACTTCAAATTTCGGCCTGATTGTTCTTTTAATTGGCTTTTGACAGCCAAAACAACTTCCTGTGGACGTGGCTATGAAAAAAACACACCCATTACCACACCCACATGCAGTCATTAATGCTAACCCAGTTACCTGGAGACCACATGCCAAATTTGGGCTTTTTTTTGGTTCAAGGGTTTTGGCCGTGATGCCTAGCACACACGCATGCACACACACGCACACTTGTGCACGCACGCACGCACACACACATGAACCAAAATACATAATAGATTGCCTATGTAGCTATATGCATAAAGAAAGAAAAGGGAAGTAGGTGAGGAGGGGGGGGGGGGAAACAAAAGACATAATAAGTAAACACTACTTTTAGCTATCATTTTAATGTCTCAGTATATAATTATTTATAGAATAAAATGATATCTGCAAGTAATCATATATTCATTCACCTTTGCATATTTGCAAGTACAGTACATTTCAAATTATTTCTTCCCAAACCTTAAACAACGCTAACTTACTTGTCCATCATCTCCACCATGTCTTGACTGCTCTTTCTCTTCACCAGCAGTGCGATCTAGCACCACCATACTTGGGTGTCCAGCTACAGGATGTGTTCTACTCTTTGGAACCTGCAAAGTGAAATCACTCAACTACAAGCCTCTCACAGAAATAAAAAAAAATAATAGCGAATCTTATTATAACTAGTAATAAAAACATTTATAAATAAATTGAAAAAAATTAAGCTTTAGGGTTTCCCCCAAAAATAAGGAAACAAGAAAATATTATTACTTACCCAAGGAGAATTGAAACAAGGCACTACCCAAGAAGTATTAAAACAAGGCATGAGCACTCAATTATTCTGTGCCTAATCGTGCATCGATATTTTTGTACTCCTATTAAACATGATGAGGGACACACCCATTTTGTTTCCACAAAAATTTGATGACCTTCGGCCTTTTCCTATGGGAGGAGTTCGCATATATATATATATAGTGGAATCTCCCTAAACTGACTTTCTGAAAAGGGGACAACCTCTCTACAATTGACAAACAGTAAGGCACCAATTGATTCCTTACAAGAACTAATAGATCAGTAACTCTTAAAGTGGACCCTCCTAACTCCGAACTACGGATAAAAGCTGGGGCAGCTTCCAATAAATCCATTGAAAATGGACCTATGAGAAGGGACAAAAACCACACCCCCAGAGTTTTTGTGAAATCATGCCTACCCTTTTTGTGGAATAAATGAACAAAAGTCAAGAATAAAGATACACATGCTAAATGAGGCTTGTGACTGTTGCTAAGTGAGGTGAATGACTCTGGATGATTCTCGACCAGTTCCTTCTGCAGCTCAATGTAGGATTTTAGTCCCTACAGCGGGTAGGTACATTGTTCCCAGGCAAAAACCAGCAATTCCGTTCACAGTTTTGCAGCAGAATCCCTTGTTGATCTATCTGTGTAAAAACAACACAGAAATTGTTACTGTTTCTCAAAAAACAATAACAAGGAGAGCATGCCAGTTGAGTCTTGAAACAGGGCATGAACACTCAGTTAATAAGTTCCTAATTCTACACCCTTAATCACTGCCTTTGTTGCTTCCCCCACCCTCCTTTTTTTATTTTTTTTATTTTCAAAGGAAATAATCCTTGTATATACTCCCTATAAAGTAGTAAGTAGATCCAATTGGCTGTAGTAACATAAGAGATTACTACTATGACATTAATATATATATTTAGTGGTTGATCTTGGGCAGACCTGATGAAGGATAACTTCTCTACAAAGGACAGATCAGTGGGTCCCACCATTTCTGCTATTCGGAGGTTCCACTATATATATATATATATATATATACACACACACACACACACACACACACACACACACACACACACACACACACACACACACACACACACACACACACACACACACACACACACACACACACACACACACACACACACACACACACACACACACACACACACACACACACACACACACACTAGCTCCATTATTGTAAGATTTATTAAAACATATGGTTTTAGAGTAGGCAAAATAAAATATTTCAACATGTTTAAACATTTCAAATAAATAAAAAAAATTTTTTAAAATTTAAAAAAAAATTGTAAGTTTTACAACTTTTGGGTTTCTATTTAATATACAGTAGAATCACTTAGTTGTAACCACCAGGTTTCCATACAGTAAAAGCACTTAATTGAAACCACTTAGTTGTAACAAACTTGTTGTTTCCACATAGTAAATAATTCGTTAAAATTCCATTTTTGACAACAAAAAAAAAGAGGTGGATATCATCATCCCCCCACCCATATTCCAAGTGTTCCTAGACCTGTGTGACCCAGGCACAAAAAGGGAATTACTAGTGTGAAAAAAATTTCACAGACAGGTGCAAACTGAACTGTGTACAAGCCAATAAGACAAACATCACAGACAATTATTCTTCACATGTGCTGCAGAACCAGAAACATAACAATGTAACATGCTCCAGCATGTGCAGCAAAAGTAATGGCATGATGAAAAACATTGATAAAACGCTGCATACCCACAAGTAAGAAGAACAGAAGGTAAACAGCACATACATGTGTGAGAACTTGCCCTACATTTTGGTAATAAGATAAATTTAATGTTATCTTTTTTAACCTTATTCTTGGTGGGTGGAAGCTTGATAGGCGTGTTTGGTTGAGAAGACATCACATCCACTGCCCTATCCAGAGAAGTCCTAAATAATTGAGACAAAGGACAGTAGCATACATAGGCATACATAGATACTTCAATATACTAATACACAAGAAAAAAAGGAAAAAATTGCTTGTGGCCTATTTTAAATACTATCTTGAATAAATATCTGTGTGAGTAACTTTAGGGAAGGTTGGGTTTGTACCATGTTAAAAGCATTACATCAATTAAAAATAGACTTCAATCCAGGTCCTAGCATATAGGGGAAGCCAGAGCAAATTATACTATTGAGACCCTTTTTTTAAATTTTACAAGCCACATAGCGAATGCTTGTTTTATTTTCATCTTGTGTGTGTATTTTTACTTACTGAAGTTAAGCACCTTTGGGCCTACTTAGTATCAGGATGCTCACTGCCTGGGAACAAGCATGTTTTGTTGTCACCCTGTGTGTGTGAACATACGTTTCTGTCTGTCCGAACATACATGTCTGCCTGTCCATTCTATAATATAATCACTGGGGTTGAGAGAATTGGGATAAAAGTTTTAGTGTTACACTTACCATACAAACCAAAATATGTAAAACACTCAGTCACTCTAAGATACCCTAAATGAGGTCAGTAAAACTGTGAACAATATGAACCCAGTACAACAGCAAAGTACGAATACATGTAGTGGATTGTGGGATTCCATCCTTGGATGGCTTCGGTTTGATTTTATCTTCGAAAATTTCATTATGCTATTTTTTTATTCATTTTTGTTTATTTATTATTTTTATTAGTACTGATACTATATTCATTTGCTTATTTGTTTTTGATATCTTATATGTTAATGTGCCTGTCCATCCCTCCATTATCTGTCACCATGTAATTAAAAAAAAAAAAAATTGTTAATTAAGGTGTTGGCTACTGCCAGTGTCAGCAGATCATCACCCAAAAAAATAAACAGGAAGGAAGTTATATTCAGAGCAAAGATATCTGGAGAGGATAGAGCAGCTGCAACGGCTATGCAATCCTGGAGAAAGTTCTTCCCTTGCATTTATCCCTTACCGAATCTCTAATCTTAGCAATTTTGAGAAAAGACAATTTGTCTCCCAAAGCGACAATTTATCTATCTCCCAAGGCAAAAACTGAAGTGCTAAAAACAGGGTTGGCATTGGCTGAACTTATAGCATAAAATTATTAATCAATGTGATTTTGGTTGACTCCTTTGGGGGAAAGAACAGGGTGGGTTGAGCACAGATAAAAGCAATACCCTAAAGCCTGGTTCACAATATGTCGAAGGTTTGGACACTTTTTTCAATTTGTGAACAAGCACTGACACATATGTCGTGTCCCGTCACGTCATGTCGAGACATGTTGCAGGAGCAAAGTTTCATTCAGCAAAAATTGTGTCAACCCATGGGAAGTCAAATGTATAATGCATGTAGGAGACACAGGAATGGGAGATCCCTGATGCTTGGAGACAGAGTGAGTAAACTTCCATAGCCTCTCAGTCACTTGGAGTCCTGTGCTATTGCAAGAAGCTGGCATCAACCATATGGTCACACAAGTCACTAAATAGAAGACATCTGTGGATGGAATCCCACAAGGCATGCCATCATCCATACTATTGTTGTTGAACAAGGCTCATGCAGTTCACTGTATAGCTGACCTCATTTAGGGAATTTTGAATAATTGAATGTGTTTACATAGTGTACATGTGCCGATTACAATTATTGTTATATGTAATTTAATTACATTTACCGTTATTTGTGCTTAATTGTAATTAAAATGAGAGAGTGGACAAGCAAAAAAAAAGTGCATACAAGGTGAAAAGAAAGACAAATTTTTGCTATGAGCCTTGTAACTATTACACTGTAAGTTTAGAGACTTCTCGACAATTTGGGGCATTGGACAGTGTCAAAATTTAGCAGGCGTAATGACAGAGAAGTTAAGAAGAGAATGTATGCTTGATGAATAGGCTCCTGATATGAGTGCCACTAATTAAGGCAATTATTGATATGAAAAAAAAACACATTTGCACCACCTGAATAGCAAGAAGCTAATGTATCATACCAAAGGTTCAAGTTGTAAAGTGGTTCACATCACTGATTCTGTCATTATCCATTCAACAGAACCTACAACAATCCAGAGCATATAACTTCTTGTTTACATCACAGCATCATCCATAAATCTAGAACATGCCCACCAATATTATACAAGACATGTCTTCTTCCTACACCATTAAATGGAACTCTGCAAGCATGTCCATCTACAATTTGTTCTACAAATTGGAAACTCAACAGTAAAATATTTGTGAATAATGATCATTGGCATGACACGTAATAGTGTACCAATATAAAACTTTCATTAATATCTTTCCTGGATTGTCCAAATACCTATGCTCAATGAATGCCATGACCTAGTTCCAAAGAAAATCTTCCACACAGAGGTTTGCTGTTTTTCAATTAAAATATCAAGGAAAAGATCTTGAATTTCACCAAAAGATCTTTCTTCATTTGGTAATGCTACTTTGTTTGAGAGCAACAACACTGGAGAATGATTCTCAACTAACTACACAGCAGATCTTCTAACATATGCACAGCACTTCAAAACAGATAAAGAAGACAGCAGTCTTTGCATATACAGCCCTTAATAACAGCCTCCCATCTGCCCAGGTTGCCTTACACATTGTTTTGATGAAGCATAGGTGAAAATTCAAACGGTTTCCTTTATAACTTCTCATTAGCACTTGAACATTTCATATAACATTCACCATACAACACATTGCACAATAACAAATAAGTTTGCTTTAATCGGATACAATAGCAGATGAAGAAAAGGTCTGAGTAACACCTGCACCCTGGTCTAGAATCCAAAGCATTTGAAACATTATCCTTATTTTAATTTCACAATGACAGCAAAAGCAATAGCCAACTTTTAATATACATCATTATCATTATTATGGGCCACGCACACAAAAAAAAGAAAGAAATTAGCTGCTGTAATGAAGCAAATTGTTTCAATAAACTACAACAAAGAAATAGAAATTGTAACGCTGCTGAAAGTTGTAACTTTTAGAGAGAGTAAAAAGCTACAACATACGAATATTTTGGGATATAAGTTGGTATGCAAATTACTTGGTATAAGTAGTATGGCTTACATGAGCATTATAAAAATGAGTACAGGCAGGTGGCAGACCTGTTCATAAAAGGATAAGGAGTGTCTTGAACACACACCACACGATCTTGCTCCAAATAGTTGAAACAACAGTCAGTGGTCCCCACAAATATACATCCAACAAAACCTAACCTTTTACATCTTCTTGCTTCATATAATGAAGGAGTGTTGCTTGAAGTCTACCAAAGCTTGGGGGACAGTTCCTTGCTGGATAGGACTGACATGAACAGCTGATTACTTTTTCTTAATCCACAACAAGTCTCTGTTTCTGGACATCTTAAGTGTTCACATCTGGGTCATCTTTAGGCTTTCTTTTTCAAGTGGTTCTTATTTTATGCATTTGTGTATACAAAATCATATTTGATAAGTTTTTGGCTCTGTCTGTCTGTCTATCTGTCTGTCTGTCTGTCTGTCTGTCTGTCTGTCTGTCTGTCTGTCTGTCTGTCTGTCTGTCTGTCTGTCTGTCTGTCTGTCCGTCCGTCCGTCCATCTTTCTGTCTATGTATCCATGATTCACGCTTGAACGGTTGAAGTTAGACCCACAAAACCCATATACATACATACATATATTTAGAATCAGTGTCACCAGGGGAATGCCATGAGCATGTCTCTATGGCCACCCCCTTATTGTATTAAAAAAAAGCCAAAAATAGTAATTTTGCCAGAAAAAAGAATGGAGCTACAGACCTAAAACTTGCTATGTAGACACAACTTGACTGCGAATAACATAGGGTGGGTCCCATCTGGCAACACCTCTTCCTCTTTGTGTGTAAGGCTAAAAGTGCCAAAAATGGAACTTCTAAAAAAGACACTTTGACCTAATCATGTGTTAACTTTTGTTTTAAGTCTACAAAATATTTCATCAAAGCAGAATGTTTTGTGAATTCAGCCCACCAAAGGTGGGCCAAAAAACTGCCCATAGGGCAGGTTTTTCACTAGTTCCAATAAGCAAAAGATGTGTGATCCCCTATAAAGCATGTAATTTAAGACAGTACTGTACATTTCATTGAAGACACATGGAACAGATGGGGTGATACATGCATATCAACATGATGTATGTTTTGATGTTATTGTGTTTTTGTTATGGCTGACATTAATAGTACCGTGAAGCACAGTCACAGAGAAGCAATCATAATTCTTTCATGTTCCTTTCAAGATGGCAGATTATTTCCCACAGTATCAGTTTAGACTCTGGTATACATTATCTACAAACCATTGCTTCAACACTAAATGTAGCTACCCCCATGGGCATTTTACTTATAGCTATGTGGGGCTCAAAATAGTTGCAATAACCTCATAACAACTTGTATAAACAATTTGGATACAAATGATCCTTGAAGAAACTTAAGCTTGTCAAGAAAAATCTTGCATTGTGCATGTGCTGTATGTAAACATGCATACTTATGTGAAGGTTTCAAATTTTGGGGGACTGCATTAAATTATTAATTGGTACACAGAGACAGGTCTTAAGTCTATTTATTGTACACATATATAAAGGTGTGGCACAACTCCTTGAGTACCCAATGCCTGGAGAGCATATGTGACTACAGGCCCTCAGGCAACCACACAGGAGAGAACTTCAGTGCATGATAAGATACCTGGCCAGATTTTCCGGCTTTGTCTTCTCTCTGAATGATGACTGGCTTGCTTGTGTCTGAGATGGAAGAGACTGCACAATCTGTATGGGTCTCAGAGTATCCATGGGTGTCTGGAGACTCTCCAATGATGCTAAAGGAACCACTCCACAGGCCCATGAGTCTATCGGGGCAGGACATGGCTCTGGTACAGAAGAAGATGGGAAAGGAGGAGGGGGGGGGGTGGGAGTACATGCAAAAATATCACAACTTTATTGATTGAGTTTCATTCACCTTGCCATTATGGAATGTTTCATCCAAAAATAATGAAGACCAGACTGAGATGGCTAACTGCTACCATGTGAAGGTAGTCGCCGATTCTTCAAAAGCAGTTGATTAATTATAAAATTGTGAAAATAATCTGACTGTCTTGCCTCAATCAGCCCCCTTTCGATTAGAAGTGGAACTTATGTTCTCCATATCACCATAATTGGTTTGGTTGCATGTTTGTCTGTTTGTTTGTTTGTGCTCATCTCTTCCCACATACTGGAGATGTGGAGCTGAAATTTTCTGGAGTTCATTGGAGTTACCCAAAGATGGTCTAGGGATGGGTAACACCTCTGGTGGGCATGTCTGTTGGGTGTGGTAGGCAGGAAAAATGCCAAAAATGGCCCTTATGCATCTACCAGTACTATTGGGCTGATTGTTATCAATTTTTTAATGACATCTAGGAACCACAAAGGCATGCCATTATGTGGTTAACATGAAGCCACACCTGATTCAGTGGGTGCGACAGGCTAAAAACTGGCATTTTCTGCCACATATTTTCACATGATACCCAGGGGCCAAAATACCCAGGAATAGTGAGGTTGATGTGAAGTCACTCTCCTTTAGTGAACCTTGCATACCGATCAGTTTATAGGTAGAGCTTTTGAATTTCATCAATAGATAGATAGCTCTTTTTTCTGTGTGTGTGTGTGTGTGTGTGTGTGTGTGTGTGTGTGTGTGTGTGTGTGTGTGTGTGTGTGTATGTGTGTGTGTGTGAGTGTGTGTGAGCTTGTGCATGTATCCATATATCGGGTTTACATTCCTTCAGTTTTTGAGGTTACAGAGTCAGGGTATGCGTCAAAAGAACGAAAATCTTAATTTGAGTGCTATGGTATGATTAATTAAATTTGATTTGACTTATTATAGTTATGGCAGGCTAAAATTGCCAAAATTGTCCATCTCAAGCTGACTAATGGGAGCTTCTGTGTTGAAAAGAAAGGAAAAGTCAAATTTCGCAAGGGTTCAAGTGTTGCTGCTGCAGTAAATTGTTTGGCCTTCACTTACAAGGATGCAAATACTCCCATATAAACAGCATACCACCTTAGACTGGAAAATGGTAAGAAAATAAGGGAATTTACTTATTTTAGGTTTTTACTTTGTGAAATACATGTTATCTATTTTCTAAAGAGGGTAGGTGGTTGTGTGTTAGTGGTATGGCCATTTCAGGCTGACTAATTGGAGCAGTTGTATGGAAAATGTGGAAAAGATAAAAAAAAGAAAAAGAAGAGGGAACAATCAAATTATGTAGGGATTGGTGTTACATGTTCTGTAATGTGAAATTCTGAACAGGTGATTGATTTATAATCATGTTGTAATCAAATTCAATTTAGATAATGTTTCAATCTTGTCAGTGAAGCTGCAAAGGGTCATCTGTATTGCAAATTATCTGGATCGATCTGGGTATTGTCAGTTCCAGCATGTGCAGAAATGATGAGCACCATGCAGCAATTCACAGCCGTCCAGTACACAACTAGCGATCTCATCCAGTTTCTGAACCCCAGAAATCCATTTCATAGCAATAACTCTTTATGAAGCATTGCTTACGTATCACTGCTGCTTCAAATGTGAATGTTGATTATACTGAGTCCATAAGAAAAATAACTATCCAGTCCATGGTAACAGGAAAGATGTCAAAGTTTGTTTTAAGAGAAAATAATCAGGTTATTACCATATATGTAAGCCTTCGGTGTCCATCAGGGATGAAGATATTAAAATAGATCATAAACTGTTCTTTCAGAGATTGATCACTGCAGCAACTAGAGGTGACGCTCTTGCTCACATCATGTCCAACGAGCTGTCCTCATATTCCACTGCTTCATTTGATTCTAATGTCATGATGAAGGTAGTAAACAGTGCCAGCTTAGGTATGGGTAGTAATGGTCTAGAAAACTCAGCACCATAAAAACCAACAACCATATTTTCTGGATGGAAGTACTCTCCTTCACCACATTCCACAGACACAATGAAATTGCTGGCATGAGATCCTCTCTACTGTCACAGTATATCCAGAAAGTATGGAAGAGCCATATTGTGTTTGATGGCTACTCTGATATACCCTCTCCATAGGACTGTACACACAGCTCAGCCACAAAAGAGGAATAACTGATGTTGTTCCTCAATTTTCTGTAATGTGAAGTTGCTGATAAATGAAGGGAAATTCTTTGCCAGCAAGTAGAACCAACAAAAGTTTACACACATAAACTCTAAAATAGAGACGGGATAAAAGTGGGTTTTAGGTCATCCATGCTGCTGAGAGTGCTGATGTGTTTATATTGCAAACAACAATTGCATCAGCAGCATGGTGTGACAGATACTAGCTGGGAGCATTATTCGTTATAACATCCTCATTATACATGCTTTTTTCGGATGACATATCACCTTTAGATGGTATAGGGAATCGTGTAGCTTTAATGATGTTAAGGATTCCAATGTTCTCAATGTTCTGTAAGCAGGCACGGGTATTCACGAGTTTCAATGCTTCAAAATATATCAACATCACTGCTGGAGAGAAAGTTAATACTAATCTTTTAGCTAATATTTTCTTTGTATGACTAGATAAGTTGATTTTTTTTTTAATTTTTTTTTTAAATTTTAATCTACATATGACTCCAAGAATGGCTGCATCTAGCAGCCACTGCTCTGTCAGTGCACAACTATATAACATTTTCCTTCACATTTCAAACTGCCCCACTCCACAATTGAAACTGCTGCAGTATTCTCTCTATCCCCTCTACTATCACAGAGCAAAACAACCCAATACAAGAAAGGAGAGACCAGCTGCAGGAAAGGGGTGTGGCCATATAGACATGCTCATAACATTCCCCTGGTGACACTGATTCTAAATATATATGGGTTTGAGGGTCTAACTTAACCATTCAAGCGTGAATCGAGGACATGCAGACACAAGCAGACAGACAGACAGACAGACAGACAGACAGACAGACAGACAGACAGACAGACAGACAGACAGACAGACAGACAGACAGACAGACAGACAGACAGACAGACAGACAGACTATTTGCATTTTATAGCATAGATGGCAAAACTTTTAAAAATTTCCCAAATTGTAGTCCTTTTTTTGTTATTGTCATTTTTTTTTTTAATTTTTTGTCTTATTTTTGGAGGGGGGAGGTGGAGTTATTGACCCATTATCAAAATCTCATAGGAAATGATGAGAATGCAGGAAAATGCCTGTTACAGCCACAATACATTGGCAATGAAAATCAAAGTTTCTATAAGGCAACGTAGGGCCATGGAGAACATTCTTCAAAGTTTCATTGAAATCAGCTCAGGTGTCTAGGAGGAATTCACCTACACAAAGACAAACATTGTTGACTTATTATTAGGATGATTTTAACATTTTTGCAATTTGGGACCTAAGGTTACAATATGTTACCATAGATAATTTTTCCTAGATTAATATTATGTTAGTATGCATAAAATTTGCAAATATATGTGCCAAACAAAAAATTTAAAAACAATTGTAATTTGTGGTGGGTTGACCCAAATATTGCACTAGAATGACTGGGCTATTAACAGAAAAGTTATCAAAAGTAATTTTAAAAAGTAGTTAAAAAAAGTATTTGTAATTGAATTACACTAGTTGAAATTTGTATTTCAATTATATTTCCCAGTCAGTAATCGTAATTGTACTTTAATTACATTTCAGACTGAGAAATTGTAATTGTAATCAATTTTTAAAAAAAGTAATTAACCCAAGTGTACTAACTTACCTTGTACCCAAAAAGTACTCCATTATTCCACTCTGGCTGCCTTGATCAATAGGAGACTTGCACGATTACGTCGTATACAACCTGCCACGCCTATTTATGGTATCAGTGTATTTCCAGCACCATAGAAAATGTATTAGCATTCATGACTGGCAAGGCTATTGTTGAGAACTGCAACTACCAAATAGCTCGTGCTTTCATCATACTATCGGCACAGAAACTTTATAAAATTACCCATGTGCTGATAGCAAATTCCAGAATAGTCTAAGCTATAATTGTGGAGAAATGGAGCGTGAAGGAAAGATTAGCTATGACCAAGCCTTTCTGATTGCTGCTAGTTCTCAGAACTCATTGGCAGGTGGAAGTTGAGGTAAGCGGCAGACAGTTGCCAGAGTTAATCTTGGCCCAGAAATAGCTGCAATAGTTCTTAGAATTCTGTCAGGGCAGCACTTGTAGCAATACAAAAATTCTTGGAGATGAGGTGATGTCTAAGAAATTGTCGTGAAAAGAATAAGCAGCTACTTTCGGCGCACACCATCTCTGGCAACTGTCTGCACTCACTGTTACTAGCACTAACCAATGAGTTCCTTGAACTAGCTATCGAGCTCACTTGAAGTGTCACCACTAACCTTTTTTTTCATTAACAAACCATTTTATCCACAAACAAAGCTCTGAATATTCTGAAATTTGCTATCAGCACGCTGAAATTTTATAAAGCTTCTATTCTTGTAGTATGGTGAAAGCACGAGCTATTTTCAGTTGCAGTTCTCAAAAACATCATTGCCAGTCATGAATGCCAATACATTTTTTTATGGCTCTGGGAATTCCTTGATACCATAAGTAGGCTTGGCAGGTAGTACCTGGAGTAATCATACAAGTCACCTATTCACCATTGTTTTCATAGTTCCAATTAGCTCTTTCTGGTTTGTTTACTTGTTTATTGATAATAACTAAAGGAATAGAGTACACCCTGTAAAGGGGGGCTTGGCAGGAGCTGTCAGCGGACCTTTACCATTTCTATTGCTGTAAGTGCAAGTTTAGCTGGCTACTCAGCTGCTCGCTCATGTATACTTACTTTCTTCAATTATTTTTGTTGCTTTCCTATCCACCACTTTAAAAAGGGGGTTTGTTACATTATTACCTTCATCTATTTTGTGTACAAATTTACTAAAGATATTGGTTTTGGTTTACCCATAACTGTTTTGTTTGACCGTTCTAGGAAATTCTAAAAAAGGGGCATGCGGCGAGGGGGTATGCGGCGAGGGGGCATGCGGCGTGGGGGCATGCGGCAAGGGGGCATGCGGTGAGGGGGCATGCGGCGAGGGGTCATGCGGCGAGGGGGCATGCGGCGAGGGGGCATGCGGTGAGGGGGCATGCGGCGAGTGGCTCTGCTCAGGGAAATGGTCATCCTTGCCCCTTAATGCATGACTCTGTGGACCACTGGCAATCCTCAGTGGTAGTGTTGGTTCTCCAGCACGACCAACCCTCCAATGCATTGAGCCGGGCACCTTTTGGTGCAGGTGGAGGGCTGCCTTCGGGTACAAATTCTTTGCTCCCCCCCTCCCGCTAGTCAGCTGCCTTCCATCTACACCTGTGCCACCTAGATGGCCTTCCATCGGCATCTCTAGGGAAATGGCACTGGGTTCCCAGCATTCCATCTCATGAAAATATGCTCCCCTCACTAGTTGAGGGTGAGCCACCAGGTTAGCTGGCAGAGGAGCTTCCATTAATCATCACCACCCCCCCCCCCCTGGTAGGTGTGGTGAAAGTGTGTGCTGACTCAGGCGACCCGCTGGAGTTTGCCACCTGGTGATAGCTGTAAGCTGCGGGCTAAGAAAAGAAGAAAAAAGTGGTCATGGGGCCCACGATTCAAAAGTTTTTCTGACTGTTACACAGGCAGGCAGGCATGCAAGCAAGCATGCAGGCACAAACACGCTCAGGCAAATAATAATATAGATTGCAAACATACACAAAACGCAGCTGATAATTACAATACTCAAGTTTATTGATGTAATAGTGTCAAAAATGATTCAGGGCTCATTTTATAGTTAATAGAATGAATAAGCTATATGGTTGCATCAACATTTCTTCTTCTTTTTTGTATCGAACTCAAAAGGTTCCTTAACACAAATCTGTTCACATATATTACAGGCATTTTCCCTCCCCCTTCTGATTTATGCTACTTGTACTAGTCAGATACCTGATGGATGCATGGATGGAAGAAAGTCAGAGATAAAAGCAAACCATATAACACAGTAAGGAGTCTGTAAATACAACCATGTTCTCATTGATCATAGGCCAATAGATACATTACTATTTTAAAGGGTTTAGCTGGCATGAAACATACTTAACATGAATACATGCTGCAGAACAACAAGCAAATATGTTCCTCCTTACCATCTTCCTCCAGCCATGTGGGGTCGGTGCAGGTGTCTGCTTCTCCTTCATCACGACCAACAAATGCCATCTAGGTCACCATAATTAAGCATATATGATTAAGCCCAGTTAATATTGTAAAGAAGTCAATCAGCTGGTTAACTAATAAGGTATACAGAAATATATCATACATACTTGCACAGTTGATAAAATATACCACAAAAATCAAAATATTATTTTTATGCAATTAATTGCAGTAATATATGCCAATTAATTAACATTAAAAGATACAAACAGGCTTCATTAGATAAAGTTCCCATTTTGATGCTTGGGCAAATATAAGTTCACTACTGACTAGCCTCAAAACCATAATTCCTTTGGTCTGTTAAAGTGGTTCTCAAATGACACCATCACACATTCAATGTTCAACATACAACCAAATTAGCCCCATAATTTCAACAGAAAAGTAATATCAACTGATTCTATTAAATTCAACGCATAAAATAATCAGCTAAGAAGAAGAGAACAAACAAAGGAAGAGGGAATTGTTAAGATAGTTTTAAAGTCATGAATGACATTTTATGGCTTTGGACATATAACTACTTCAAGAAAAACTCAGCTAGTTTTAATAGTTGTTATATCGTTTAGGCATTAACAAAAACCATGTTGGCTATTTCAAAAATAGTTGAATTATAATGAACTATTGTCAAGGTACACAAGGGACTGTCCTGGGATGCTCCAGTATGCAGCACTCTAGTCATCCAAGCCCTAATCCAATCTCTAATTAATTTTCCCTTCTCCTGAACACAACCCAAGCACTATCCTTAACTGTAGCCATGGCTTAAGTTCTTTCCTTCCTTAACCATATTCCCAGCATTAGCTTTTACTAAGATGCTGAAAAATTGAAAATGACATATAAGTTAAGTTGCCACAATATATGTCATTTGTGATGCATGTGGGCGGGCATGTTGAATGACATGAAAACACTCATATTTGTTGGTCCACACACACTTACTGATAAGCATGCAACAGCTGTGACCAATGAAGTAAAATACAATAAGCTCTACAAAAAACCCCATTTTCTATCTGGTCCAGCTCTTGAGTAGGTATACCGAATTTGCTACAATGGTTGACAACCAAACTGTTGCTAAGTACAGCTGAAGAACACCACAGATGGAGATAATGTTTACAGATCATATATCATTATGATGATGGACGAGAAAAACCTCAGTCATAAGAAGGGTTAGTGTAATAACTCAATTCTCAGAAATTAGAATATATCGAGCCATCACAGTAAACTCACCAACACTTGTGTTATAGCAATTTCATTCTCAAGTTTCAGTTCTATGACTGTAAATATAAGGATGGGTTTCCATGTATTGGTGCATCCAAGGTGCACATGTATCTTATACTATTATGTGATTGTGCCATAATAAAAAGTCTATCCTTTTATAGCAGATTCAGACATTCAGGTGTGCCAATAAAATTTAATGTTTGAGTGAAATTAACCTAATTAAAATATTTTTTCTTGAGATATCCAAAAATTTCACTTCTATAAATAAATGCACATACCATAGTCCATGATTACCACTATGTCTGGACACCTCTCAAGTCTGTACCAGACGAACATTTGCTGCACCTCCACAAGCATGCATGCAATTGTAATAATTAACTATTGCATGCACTTTGTAACACATGGAGAGGATCAAGTTCAATGAGGAGGGAAGCTCTAACCTATTGAAAAGTTGTTATGCTAAGGGGATCATCTTTGCCCATCAAACTTTTCAATACACAAGTTGCTTATTATGCTACAATTGGAGTGTTGACTTTATCATAAACAATTTACAACTATGGAAACAATCTACAATACCACACAACAAATAAATGTTGAGCTTGTGTGTGCAAGTGCACAAAATCACTGGCTTAAACTGATTAGAAGCTGAGAGACTACACTGACTGTAGTTGTTTGTTGTTGTTTTTTGATAAAACATCTGAGACAGGAAATTATCTAATGTACATAATTTTGCCCTGTTTCTTTTTTTTTTTTTTTTTGGTCGAGTGCACAGTGCCTCACCATTCTCTGTTTACTGAATGCAGGTTAGTCCAAGGAAAATAGACAACTCTTCAGGTTTGTAATAGGATTTAGTGATGAGTACAATTACTAATTGAAAGAAGAAAAAATGTACATTAAGTGGAAAAGTGGAATACTTCCAAATGTTTACACAATGGATTAAGGGGGGAAATCATGCATACTTCAGATTTTATATGAAAAATTGTTTAAAGTTTTGAGTGGCTTAAGCACAATTTGTTTAAGTTAATTGAAATCTCTTACTGCCAGTGTTTTGAGGCAGATGTCCTTAGCATCCTGAACTGAATAAGCAAAGGAAGCCTCTTCCAGATAATGGTCATAAACAATATTGGAAGCCTTTTCAACTAGTTCCTCCACCAATTGGCAAACTACACACACTCCTTCTTCAACACCAAGTAATTCTTCCCTATATAATACACACATTTATAAACACAAAAACAATAATAAAAAATTAGAAGTAGAAATTTAGGCTTGCCAATGGTATTTCCTCTGGCCACTTACCATTCTTTAAAAGAAAGCTTCCCTGGGACCAACTGTTTTTCTTCAACCACAGTAGGTGATTTATTCCTCTTCCCCTTGGTCGACATTTCTACACTATTGCCATGGAAACACAAATAAAGGTTAGTACAATGCAAATTGCAAAAACGCACCAACGCACCCTGCGCTGGTGGGCGTGCAGCAGGTAAAAAATGGCGGCTGCAACCATGACGTCAGAGTTAAAGGAAGTTAAAGTGGGGTGCTCTGGTCGGTCTGTTTGAGGTATTTCTCTTACGAGTTGCAGAAGATACAGAGGGGCGTGCTAGCGTAGAGAGTTATTTAAAAAAATATATTATTCTGCTATCTGCTATCTTCCAAAAAAATAAAGTAGACCTTCAAAAAGGAGAGTGGGAGCGGACGTAAAAAGGTGAGAAAAAGAGCTTGAAGATTAGCTAACCGCTACTGCCTTGTCCTCGGCAATACAGTGGTGTGCAGGGGTATCTGAAGGAAACCCCTAATGGCAGACTCTGGCGTTCCAGACAGTGACGAGGTGAAGGGTGAGAAGGATGTCCAGGAAGAGGATGTGAAGGAAACCAAGGCTACTGGTGGAGTTTGGGGTGATGGGACCAACTTGACTACTAAAGGGAGGATAGTGAGCAGTAAGTTGCATCCAGTTATTATATTAGGCAAATATATATTCACACTGGGAGAGTTCTTGCTTGTTTTGGAGAAATAGCAAAAAATTTTACTTATGCTATGGAATCCCTTGTTTGGAGAGAGGCTTACTTTCATAAGTTTATAGAAAATGTGTTTGAGTTAATACTAGAGGAAGTGTATTATTGTTGTCGATGTCTTCTATTAAATGGAACTGTCTAATAACAGTAGCCCGATGTCCATGATCCAGTGTGTTGGGATAATTGCTCAAAATCTGATTGGTTGGGATTACATCACATCATGAAGATCATTGCATTTTCATCATGCGATGTATATCCACTGGCTCACCAAAATATCTCTGAGGCTGTAGTCACGAAGTTTATATAGTTGCTGGGTCTGTAGTCACAAAGTCTGTAATCACTGCGGCTGTCATCACCAAGTCTGCAGTTGCTGGGGCTATAGTCACAAAATCTGTAGTCTCTGGGGCTGTAGTCACCAAGTTGTGTAGTTGCTGAGGCTGTAGTCACAAGGTCTATAGTTGCTGGGTCTGTAGTCACGAAGTCTGTAGTTGTTGAGGCTATAGTCACGAAAGCTATAGTTGCTGGGGCTGTAGTCACAAATGCTATACTCACTGGGGCTGTAGTCACGAATGCTATAGTTGCTGGGGCTGTAGTCACAAATGTTATACTCACTGGGGCTGTAGTCACGAAGTCTGTAATCACTGGGGCTGTCGTCACCAAGTCTGTAGTTGCTGGGGCTGTAGTCACAAAATCTGTAGTCTCTGGGGCTGTAGTCACCAAGTTGTGTAGTTGCTGAGGCTGTAGTCATCAGGTCTGTAGTTGCTGAGGCTGTAGTCATCAAGTCTGTAGTTGCTGAGGCTGCAGTCACAAAATCTATAGTTGCTGGGTGTGTAGTCATAAATGCTTTAGTCACTGGGGCTGTAGTCACGAAGTCTATAATACTGGGGCTGTCGTCACCAAGTCTGTAGTTGCTGAGGCTGCAGTCACAAAATCTATAGTTGCTGGGGCTGTAGTCATAAATGCTATAGTCACTGGGGCTGTAGTCACTAAGTCTATAATACTGGGGCTGTCGTCACCAAGTCTGTAGTTGCTGAGGCTGTAGTCACAAATGCTATAGTCGCTGGGACTGTAGTCACGAAGTCTGTAGTTGCTGAGGCTGTAGTCACAAATGCTATAGTCGCTGGGACTGTAGTCACCAAGTTTGTAGTTGCTGAGGCTGTAGCCATCAGGTCTGTAATTGCTGAGTCTGTAGCCATTAAGTCTGTAGCCATTAAGTCTGTAGTTGTTGAGGCTATAGTTACCAAGCCTGTAGTTGCTGGGGCTCTAGTCACGAAGTCTATAGTCACTGGGGCTGTAGTCATCGAGTCTGTAATTGCTGAGGCTCTAGTCACCAAGTCTGTAGTTGCTGAAGCGGTAGTCACCAAGTCTGTAGTTGTTGAGGCTGTAGTCACAAATGCTATAGTCGCTGGGACTGTAGTCACGAAGTCTGTAGTTGCTGAGGCTGTAGTCACAAATGCTATAGTCGCTGGGACTGTAGTCACCAAGTTTGTAGTTGCTGAGGCTGTAGCCATCAGGTCTGTAATTGCTGAGTCTGTAGCCATTAAGTCTGTAGCCATTAAGTCTGTAGTTGTTGAGGCTATAGTTACCAAGCCTGTAGTTGCTGGGGCTCTAGTCACGAAGTCTATAGTCACTGGGGCTGTAGTCATCGAGTCTGTAATTGCTGAGGCTCTAGTCACCAAGTCTGTAGTTGCTGAAGCGGTAGTCACCAAGTCTGTAGTTGTTGAGGCTGTAGTTATGAGGCTGGAGTTATGAGGCTGGGGCTGTATTTGCTGAAGTTCTAGTTATTGTGGTTACAGTGCAGTCACTGAGTCTGTAGTCACAGAAGCTGCAGTCACCTAAGCTGCAGTCACCAGAGGCTGTAGTTATTGAACATTTGGTTTATCAAATTTAATATCTGACTACGTGAAACTTTATTATTTCAGAGTGGTAATAATATGATTTATGCACTATACTATCCTTCTTCAACTGGGAAAAAAATAGAATACAGGACGTCAGCTTTCACTCTTTTTATCAATTATTTTCCTAGTTTCCATTACCTGTCGTTTGTAGCTCTCTCTAAGTCTGATGTTATTTGTGTACACACCCACAGTTGTTGTATACTTCAGTACTGATTATCATGCAAGTTTGATCGTTCTGTATTTACTGTTGTTATGGTATTGTGGTTTTTGTTGTTTTGCGGTTGATGGAGAAAAGAAAAGCATGAGACCTAATTGAGATGTTTGATTTACATTGTGGAAGGAGTTTTGTATTAATGCATGTGCTTATAGGAGGATTGTGAACGACAGTTGTGTACTAATACTGCTCATAGGAAAAATACCTCTGATTCTGTTGGAAGGAACTGGGTTGACTTACTCAATTAGCCCTGAGCATGTATAGAGTTGCTACAGAGAGATTTCTCTATTTCCACAAGTTAAAGGGTTTCTTAATGGTCAAACAAACATTTCAGTAATAATTAACACACTTGATATGCACATTACATTGGCATGTACGCTGCTGCATTATAGTTGTGCTGTGCCCTATTTTGATAGTTGATCAAGGTAAAATGGATATAATCAACTGTCCTCTCTTTCACCACCTCTTCTCTTCTCTCTCTCTCCCCCCCCCCCTCCCCTTTTTAAAATACCTAATTTTTTATGCCCATAGACATATCCCCTCATAGGTCTGTGATTCCTCTTACTAAATTACATTTTATTCTCTATGTATTTGTTATAGAAATGAGCTCCAATATATATTATCCACTCAAACTGGTAAAGTTGAGCAGTGGCCGAACAGTGTCACACGTTTAGGCTGGACAGCGTCACATGATTTAGCTAAATGTTGTTACATCCAGGTAGTAGCGTTCTCCATTAATACATTTCTTAGCGTCACTGCACTCCCTTGTTTTGTAGCCTATTTCAGGTAGTAACTAACCTTCCCTAATTATTTTTAAAATGGCTGTCCTAAGTTACCTTTGAAGATTGAGTACAGCTGCATTTCTGTGTGTGGTGAAAAGAATAATAACAGAAACAATACACAAGAAATAATGCCCTAATTAAGAATTAATACCTTCCTTAGCCAGGATTTCATAACTTTGGAATAGATATTCCCTTCCACAACCCACGCCCAATCCTAGCCTGGCGGGCCACACCTTCCTTCCTTGAAGGGTCTGGTATCCATGGCTACATTTTTGGTTCTCTTCCCCTGGATTCTGAGGGAACCATGCAACCTATATATTGCAAACGGCTCCTGTGGTTTTTTTTAATTTGTTGGTAAAAAAAAAATACATGCATAAGAAGCTGACGGGGCTCACAATTATGCTCAAATTATTTTGCATAGTATATTTGTGCAAATACATTACCAACTGCAACACCGTTATTGCATTCCAATGGGACAAATTTTGTTACTGCACACACCAGACCCTTTCGAGGAAGGGGTGGCCCGCCAGACTAGCCCGATCCCTCCATTACATTTATTTCGTTCACAAGAGGCGGTGCAATCCAGTGAGCATTGCTCATACCTGGTCATAGTGGGTGGACCTTGTGTATCAGTCAACTGAATCACAGGTGTCATTGCTAAGTCTGGAATGCTCTCTTGTGCCATCGGAGGCTCGAGTGATTCACTGTGGTGAACGCAGGCACAGCGATTTCAATTGATGAGCCTGAACAAAAGGTAATTTAGAACTGTAGAACATATCTGAAATATTCGCTGTATATTTTTGCTTTGGTGATTATTCCTCGCTGTTCCACCATCGTCCTCTCTTTTTTCTCTTTACTCCATCTACTCCTTGTTTTCTGCCTCTCCTTACGTTCTTCTCACTAGGAAAGCTTAGGTTTCATGGTGCGACTGCTTGCTCAGGCGAGGTTGTAGTGGTATTTTTGTTTACACATCCTTAGAACATAAACGTGTGTTCTGATCAGCTAGTTAGTGTATTTGTTTGTGATAGTTCTTCATGTTCATATATACCGTGTTCATAAATTGGCTGTCATTTGTGGAAACTAGACCACACCTCCAATAGGGCAAATTGTGTTTTGCTTGAACAAACACAATTTAGGTTGCCCGTGAGAACACTGACCAATGAATTGACAATATATATTTCATAATTAGCCACAGTGTATATTTTTCACACATTTTGAACTTCGTTTCAATTCCATACAAACACCCAAAGTAAACTCTAGGGTGGGTGGTGGAATTTATCTCCAAGCACATTTTTATTAATGAGATTTTGTAAGTATAAATTAGTGGGAGAAGCAGCTGTCTCCAATGTATCTGCAGGAGAGTCTGTACTTACCTGGGAATCTCAACCTTGAATTCATATTTCAGAGTGGCAGGTAAATATGAATACTGTATGAAAAATTCTCCTTCAGTTGTTGCACCTTCATGGCTATGTGGAAGTAAGTGAAGTCCCATCTCTTGATCCAAGTCCTCCTTTCCTGTTGACTGACCCCTACTTCTGATTGTACATCCATCACCCTCATAACCTTTGCTACAGATGACTATTTTTCTCTCTCAATAGCTTTTAAATGTTACATTTCTCGCTTGAAAACACTTGATTTTCCCCCTTTAAAATGTGTTAGTCATTCTTATGCCAACAATTATCCTTGATTATTGTTACATATGAACATATTCACAATAGTTACACATGCACACACAATGTAGACCTAACCTTTCATGCTATAGCCCCTTTTTTCTTCACTTTTCTACATTCGGTGTTGACACATTTCGTGTGAAAGAATTTTTTAATGATTGAAATTGCTTCTTTTTTCTGAGAGCTCTTTGACAAATGTAAATCCAGTTGTTCTCATAGTCATGCCACAAGCATATATCCTGGAATGGTCATCTCCTCCTCGTATACCTTCTACCACAACTGGCACTTCTGCTTCAGTTGTTACCACTGCAGACCATTCTAGTCTCCTTGCATATGTGTGATTAGTAATGGATGCTAACTTTGCCAAGCTGTGTCCACATGTCAACAAAAGTGGTCATTGTGTTGAATCGAAGCTACTAACTGCATATGCATGACAGTATGACATAGAGGTTGACAGTGGAAGAAAAGTTGTAAAATAGATTTTAAGTTGAAAATATTCACCTGTATTGACGCAAGAGCAGCACGGAAGTTTTAAGTAAATAATGTTTCTGAAACCTTTTAATAATTTCCTCATTCTGCCAGGCAAATCTAGTACACACTGTTGAACTTTAATGAACACTTGGACGTACTCAGTGCAGTTCTCTGTCTCTTTAAGTTAACAATGAAAACAAAACAAAATGAAGTTGTGAAACAAGCCTTTACTTGACATGAAACCCAGATCAAGTGTGTGGGAAAATAACACTAAATTAATAAAGCAAAACAATCTACAAATGAGTTGTCCCACAGCTGCTCTGAGCCTCCGACACTGCAGTTCTATCAGAATCTAATTTGTGAATTTGATTATTAAATTACTTTGGCTTGATCGTTCTTCTGTGGAGATATGGCCCTAACTGAAACAGGAATCCTTAGTGATGTCTGTACGAATGTAAAATTGAATAGCCTGTGGTCATGGATTTCACACAAATTTTGCTGTGTTCAGTGTAATTTTGCAAGGGTGCACTATATTGAATTTCTGGCATGGTAGTGAGGTAGCTGCATTGTTATTCTTAGTCGCTGCACTGATTGTATGGAGTTACTATAGCAGCCAGCCACTTCACGAGTTTTGAGTTGAAGTTGTCAGAGGGGGACAGGGCAATTACGGTACTTCTTGGTTGGCCATTTTCCCTGAGGCAGTGGTGATGACTTTCTGACCTATTAGCATGTCTTCTAAAGTGCAGCTATGTTTTTTTCTGGCAATCATGGCAAAAATAATCTTCCTTTCGAAAAAGTATGTGTTACCAGAAGTTAGTGTGCACCTTGCATAATCACCAATTGCACTTAAAACAGCTTCTAACATGGTATGGGTTTAAGACCCCCCCCCCCCCCAAAAAAAGAAAAAAAAGAAAAAAAAAGGAGGTATTCTGTGCAAATATGAGGAGTGGGAAATAGATAGAACCAAAACTGAACAAGCAATTCACTATGAGGTTTGCAATTAATCAAAATAGAAATAATAGCAACTGCTTCTTTTTTTTTTCTTTTTTTTCTTTTCTTTTAAATGTATTTCTTCGTATGAATCATTTAGAATAATGCAAACTACACCCCACCCCCATCGTTGGTACTGGCCCTCCATAACTGTACCAATCATCTTCCGTTTAGCTACTCCTGCTGAAATTAACAATTGAGGGCTTTAATTGTCTTGGGCTTTTATCTACAGGAGGATCAACAGATGCCATTTTCTTTTGACCTTTCGGAACCCTGAGTAATGGTTAGTGCTATGTAGTCAACACCCAAAAATTCAAATACGGCATACCTTTGCCCATGTATTCCAAAGGGTCATGATAAAATGGCATCTATTGGCACTCCTCTCTTTTATCTTGCAAATGGAGAACTTTGATAGTATACCTCAAAGCTGGACCTGTCAAAATTTTCCTTCAGAACAGAAACCAATCATTTACTGTCAAAGCTGTCTGAACCAGAAGGGAAAAAAGCATTTGAAGTCATTCCAAACTGTATTCTTGATAAATATTAAAGGTTACCTTCACCAGCATCCTGCTGACCCTTACTATATGTATGATCCTTGTCAGCTCCCAGAATGGAGCATTGCTCAGGTTAATGTTGTTCTTGGAATGAACAATCCAACACCAGAACTATTGGATGAGTGACTGGCTCATTTACATTTAATTCCAGCTGAGTGCTATTTCTCACCCAGTGGCCTTGCATGGTTGGTGTCCACTACTCTCAGCAGTGGCTGCAGAGGCTATCTGGATGCCAGTGGCATCAGTAAACGTAGAGTGGAATTTCTCCTGCTACGGAGAACCTCACTGATTAAAATACGAAATTTTTTAGTTATGCTCTACCACAATGGTGATATTAAAGGCATGCCCACTCTACGAACTGGTTTGTACTTCTCTCCAGCAACACCAGGTATCAAACGTTTCCTAGCATTCACACTGGCATAATGCTGAACCCACTTTACATTACCTGCATGGGCTGAATAATTGTTTTTTTTTTGTACCTGGTATAGAAACGGGATATTTTATATGCTCGTTTGTTACTTTATTCTGACTTCTTCCCTCTGAAATGTCATCGCACAAACAGAGGAGAGAAGAGGGAGAGAGCTGTTAGTAGATAACTCCTAATAGCTCACATCAAAAATGAAAATATATCTGAGCCACTTGAAATCTATCCTTCAGGAAGCAGGAAACCAGTTGGGATCAAACCCATTCTAGTGTGGCTGCATGGAATGCGTTCCAGATACGGGTGAAACCAGTTTTAGTGTGCAGTTTGGACAGGTCCAAGTTGGAACTTATATTTTGATATCTGTTGCTGGTATAAATATAAATTTTCCACACATATACAGTATACATGTTCAAAATGTATTAAAATCAAATATAAGATGAAAAATATCCCAAAATTGCACTTTGAAATTTAATTTAACATATTTTAAAATGGAAAAATCTATTCTGAAACAGGGCACTAGGAGATTTAGGGAGTTACTAATAATTATTTAATCTTATGCCCCAAAATCTGCTTTGGAGGTGGGTAAGAGAATAACCAGATTAAATGTTGTTTTCAAATTGGAAAATATCCATTATTGCCATATTTTCAGAGTTTTTGGCTCCAAACCTTTTATATGAAATACCCAAAACCTCCAGAAACTTTGAAGATAATAGCTCCAGTCAGCTTGCTGGAGATTCTCAAATTTTTATGAGATAGCAGTCTTTTTAAGGCGCTAAAATATTTGTAATAACTTTAAGACACCTTTCCCCCCACCCCCTAAATCCAATTAAACAGATCAGTCAAATAACATGAGATTATCTAATAATGAAAAACAAGATGGCTGCTGTTTCTCCTTTGTCATAAAAGTTGTTCAATACTTTTCTTGGCCACAATAGCGGTCTAGGTGTTAGATGAGTTAGTCTCTTCTTTTTTTCTTTGAAGCAGTTTGTTCTTTTATGCTTTACATAGCTGGATGCTCTCTCTCCCTCTGCACTCAATGTTGATCCTGTTCGAATGACTGACTACAATTGGCTGTGAAGCAGCCACACACCATTAGGTAAAAGGGACATCTGGTACTGCTGCATGTAGCTATAAAAGACTGTTATTCACCATCCATTGTCTAACATTCATTCACCTGACATGCACCCGAAACATGTGTGAACAAGTGAGTTGTCTTTAGTTATAGGTATAGCTAAAAGGACTCAAACTCACAACCAAATAGTATTGACTCCAACTCCCACCAGTTTTGTTTTTCTTACTCCTTAGCTCTACCTGTTTCCTGTGCACACTACACTACTGGGGATATATCCATCAAAATCGAAGGTCAGGGCTCTTAATCACTTCATCAAATGCAAATTGGAAAGTAACTATCTGCTGTGTAACTTGGCTGATGAAGGACAGTCTTTTTAGGTCTGATATTGCATTACTTGTTAGTATAGCATATCTGCTCGTAGGCACACTGTAGCCACAGCCACTTTGTGACCCATAAAACAACTAGCTATTAGAGGGGATATTTCCTTTCAGCTTTTACATTTTGGAAGTGTTGTTCACAAATATTCCTAATTATAATTATGTCAAATTCTGGATGTTTTAATACATGTTTAGAAATGTGCACAAGACAAATTCTGCCATGTCTCTGCAGTGGACATCATGGATTCTATTCTGACATTATTGGGGACACATGAAACTAATTGGATCATTGCTAGAGAGTTCAAATTACCAATCTTTCTGCCATGCATGACCATGTGTAATTATTTCTCTTGTACATACAGCCACATCAAACCAGCTGTTGAATTCCCAGGATTTGCTGTGTAGAGGGAGCGCTGGAGACCTATTTGTTGGCTTTTGATAATGTATTTAAAAGCTTGGAATATTTTGTGCTATCCAATGGCACAGCACTCCTGGCAGACACCTTTTCCTTCAGCTATTCAACTATTCATCTGCTGAACTCGTTTCAAACATGCAAACCCTTTTTCTATACTTGTTTAGCATGCTCTAGCACAAGCAACTCCAGCACAACAGCCGCAATGGGAGTTGTTCAACAGCTTCAACCATAGTATTTGAACGAGAGTGTTGACACCCCCATGAATGCTGACTACGTGCTATTTGTACAGTGTTATGCAAACTGTTTTTAATGTTCTTGTCCTTTTTCTAAGTAGGTGTTGATAGTTGTTTCTTCTAATACCATAGGGTAAATAATGATGTATTATTATTGTTATTACTTCTGCACAGCTAAAGCCAATTACCAATGGTGTCAGGTTCTTTGGCAACCAGCGCTGCATTGCATCTTTACACAAGGCCAAACAATAGTTTCACCCCTCACCCCCGATACATATTCCTGGCCATGACAGTGCTTGGAGCAGGCTCCAGTATAGGAATGTGAGGGCCTGTCCATAGCTGGCACACAACCATCATACTGGCTATGCAAATGAATTTTATTGACACATTAAAGGCTCCATTCTACAAACTGGTGTGCTTTAATTACTTGCATGTCATAGGAATGTTTCAATAATGCTTTGATTACCTCTTGATCTATTTTGTCTCTGTGTCTTGTATTAGGTGTTTCTGCACCCCCAGTCCATAGGCTGACCATTGAAGAAGTCTATGATGAAGATGGTAAACCTCGGAATGATGTGTTAAAGCAACACTTTATCAGCGAGGGTCGACTTGAGGAGAAGACAGCATTGAGGATCATTGCTGACGGTGAATTTGTGTTGTGTTTGTATGTATGTATCAGCAAGCACAGGACAATCTTTAGTTAATTTTTAATGTTTCTGATATTGTGGGCTCTAATTAGGAGAGTTCTGCTCTTGTGTAGTCATATCGCAGGAGGTTGCTAGCCATGGCGGTTCAATTGTGGTTGCACAGTTGTGACGCACAATTGTTGCCGTTGGAAACTGTGCTCTGTATTAATTACTTGGAGAGTAAACAAAAATTATATTTTCCATGTGCACATTACTCCAACCAGAGCAGCAAATGTAAAGTGGATACAAAACCCGAGGCATTATATGATAGGAGAGGATAGTAGAACTTGGCATTTAGGTCCACCAAGGCTTTGGCAGGCAGTGTTCATACTGTATACTAGTAACACTGCCAGTGCACATACTTGATGCTTTGGACCAGCAAGTCACTATGTTGACCCCTTTTAGCAACCAAACCACTAACGTATGGGCTGGGGAGAGGGAAAGGGTGGACTGTGTGTTGTGATGGTGTGTAGCAGGTCTAGTGTCTGTAGTTGTAGCATCCAGCACAGCATACATGGTAAGGCCAATCCTACAAACAAAGTTACAGCTTCTGCTGTTGTAGTACCACTGATGGCTGTACTCCTATTTAATTGAACTCAGCGACTCATGTTTTATCAGGTGACATACATATGCCCCATCTCTCTCCTCCCTCCTCTTGCTTGCAGCCACTGAGCTGCTAAGAAGTGAAGAAACCATGCTGAGCATAGACGCTCCAGTGACTGTGTGTGGGGACATTCACGGCCAGTTCTTTGACCTGATGAAGCTGTTTGATGTTGGAGGATCTCCTGAATCTACACGCTACCTCTTCCTTGGGGATTACGTGGACAGAGGATATTTCTCCATCGAGGTAGGCATTCACTTCAGTCCCCTCACCCCCATTTCTCTCTCCTTCCTTGTTAGTGTTGAACCAAGTATTGTTGTGGTGAAGGTGATGTGAGATCAAGAGCACTCCCAACGTTGTGCATGATTTACCATGCATTCAGTTTTGTTGCTGATTTTTGGTTTATACCTTTTAATAAAAGTTGATACATTTTTTTGCCCTCATATCAAACTACATTTTTCATTCAATTCCTTTTGCAAGAACTTCCCCCCCCCCCCCCCCCTCTTCTTCCATTGTTTAATTTAACTCCCTTTCCTCTGATATTTTTATGATACTGTGTGTATGTTCTGTGCATAACGATGATTTTCACCTCTCTCTCTCTCCTCCGTCCCATGATATTCTTCTGCCTGGTCAGTGTTTGCTGTACCTGTGGTCCTTGAAGATTCGCTACCCCACCACCCTCTTCCTTCTGCGTGGGAACCATGAGTGCAGACATCTCACAGAATACTTCACCTTCAAACTAGAATGTGAGACATTGTTGTAACGTGCATTGCCCCTACCTCCACTCTTTGTGCTGTCCTATGCAGCTTGCCAGCAACATTCTACCATTGTTGAAGTCCATGCTCCAATCCTAGAATCCTACCAGTTGAAATTTTAGTCTTGGCATGCAGTATGAGTTGGAGCCATAGTCGGGCTGGAGTTAAGCCCAGGGGATGGGTTAGGGTCAGGGCTGGGCTAGAGGTAGGGCCATGGCTGGACTATGGTTAGGCCTAGTCTCTGTCCCAGACCCCTTTATAATAATAAAAAATAATAATAAAGTGGGTCTGGTGACTTGCCTGTGCATTCCGTGTTCTTTAGGCATCTGTGGAACGCAACCATAAAAGCCACATCCGCTCGCTTATTTTACCGCATCTGCATATTTATGAGTACAGATGTTTTGTGCATAGATATATAGTTCTAGGGCTAGATTGCTGTTGTTGCGGCTGCTTCCCTGACAACCAGCAATCAACGTTCTCAGTAGCTCCCATGGCTCACCCTCGCTTATTCTGTGCAAGATATATTGCAGACTATAGGGATAGGAGATTGCTCCGGGGTAGAGCTAATGCTCATGTTTTACCAATCCTGGAAGAAACTCTAAAAAAAATTGGGGCACCACAGCCAGTAATGAACAATCTTCTTTCACAAGCTCCAGTTCCAGCATACAAGGATAGCACCTGTCTACCTGCCATTTCACAAATTTTTGCAACCTTCATGATAGGGGTGGTTGGCTTGAAATGTCATTATAAAATTATTTTGGTCTGCGCCTACATTCCAGCGCAAGAACACGGAATGCACAGGCAAGTCACCAGACCCACTTTATTATTTTTTTATAAAGGGGTCTGGGACCGAGACTAGGTTAGGCCAGGGTTGGGCAAGGATTTTGGCTAGGGTTAGGGCCAGGGCTGGGCTAGAGTTAGGGCCAGGGCTGGGCTAAAGTTAGGGCCAGGGCTGGGCTAGAGTTAGGGTCAGGGCTGGGCTAAAGTTAGGGCCAGGGCTGGGCTAGAGTTAGGGCCAGGGCTGGGCTAGAGTTAGGGCCAGGGCTGGGCTAGAGTTAGGGTTAGTCCCAGGGAAGGGCTTGAGTTAGGGCCAGGGCTGGGCTAGAGTTAGGATTAGGCCCAGGGAAGAGCTTGAGTTAGGGCCAGGGCTGGGCTAGAGTTAGGGCCAGGGCTGGCTAGAGTTAGGGCCAGGGCTAGGCTAGAGTTAGGGTTAGGCCCAGGGATGGGCTAGAGTTAGGGCTAGGCCCAGGACAGGGCTAGAGTTAGGCCCAGGGAAGGGCTAAAGTTAGGGTTAGGCCCAGGGAAGGGCTAAAGTTAGGGTTAGCCCCAGGGCTGGGCTGAAGTATGGGCTAGGACTGGGGCCATGAACAGTCCTCTAACTTGATGGTTTGTATATTTGGTGTTGTCTTGTTTACTGAATGTGAGTGCATAAACCAACAGGTCTGTATGTTAGTTTAGTTAATTAATGTTTAAGTTACATATTGCTAGGGGCCAATAGTTTATGTCACTATACACAATATGCATTTATTGGCCAGATGTACACTGAAGTCCCATGGGCAAAGCTCAATACTTTGTATCTTGTAAAACTTTATCATTTGGGCCTGTGAGTGTGTGCATGTGATGCAGCATTGTCATATTAGGTGTGTCCACCTTATGGTTCCAAGGCCTACAATCAGCAATTTTCATAGCATCTTAATTTGTTAGCCAAGTTTTCCCTGTGTTTGTTAAGTTTACTATGTTCCATTGAAAAGACCATTGGATATTAACTTATTCTGATTCATAAAATTTTCAAAAGAATGTTGGAATGATGAGGATATGGTGAGATAATTAAGTGGGATTGGGAATGCATTAACTCCATTGGTTTCCGTGGTAACAAAGAAGGTGAAATTAAAATATTTAACCTACTTTCAACAATGGGATTCTTTTCAGGTTTTTAAAAATTAAAATTAAAAAATATACTCTGTTATGAAATTTGTGTTGTCAGCTTCAGGGATCATCTTGCCATCAGACAGCTTTATGGTATTGTTGTTGTGAATCTTAAAAAGCAAACACTTACACAGCATATGCTATCTAGCAGCTGTTATGTAAAACAATCCATTTTTCACTTCTCTGTTGGTTGTTCTGAGCATTATTTCATTGTTGTTGTTAATCTTAAAAAGCAAACACTTACACAGCATATACTATCTAGCAGCTGTTATGTAAAACAATCCATTTTTCACTTCTCTGTTGGTTGTTCTGAGCATTATTTCCAGATGTTCCCGCCTATTCTTTGCGTCTGTGCTCAGACTCACTGTTGCTCTTTTGAAACATACACAATATGTCCACTTTGATACACACAGGCCTTTCATTGTAATCGTTTGTAAAGGTTATTCAAACTACTGACTGATTCCTATTGGAGTATTGACAATGTGTTACTCAATGCATTAAATATATGTCAAATTCTCAGGGTTCCAATTTCTACATCAACCAGAGTGAGTCAACATAGCATAGTGTTCAGTGCGCCTTTGGTGCCATGCTTTCCCTTCATAATTTGCCATGCCCAACTGTTGTAGATGGGTTTATCTGAGCGAAAACATTGACCAGAGAGCTGCACTTAAACTTTATCCTTAGATATGCAATCGTTTGTGTGACGTTCTAAATTATATGACTAGATTTTTTCCTGCTATAGTGTACCATGCAAGTATATTACTAAGCTCACCTTTTGTGTGGATTTGTTTTGGAATGTAGATATGATTTGTAATGTATCCTTAAAGTCCTTTAAATATACAAGCAAAAGAAAAGAATATTTATTCAGTGAAAGAATGGAACGTAACTGGTTTAAAATAGACCCAAAAGAAACTGCAGAAATAATTTTTTGTCTCTGCGGACAAGCAGGTGTAGACAAGTCATCCAATTGTTAGCCCATGGCCTCCTGAACTTTTTCCTTTCTCATAATTGCAACTATAGAGCCCAATCAGACCTCATTGATCCCCTAAACTTCAATGTACTGCCACATACTGAAGCAAGTCCCCGTCTTGCACTAGACATGCCCCTGGTTGCTGATCAGGTGAGTAATGCTCAGCACCAGAGTGTATTTGTTGGTATGACGAACAATTACCTTAATATTTCCACTTAAGGAACCATCTTGTAAACGATGCTACCAGGTGGGTTTTGACCCATACCTTCCATTTATATGTATCCCCCCCCCCCCCCCCCCCCACACACACATTTCTCTCCTCCATTCTCTTCCCTCTCATTGCTTTCTTTTCTTTGTTCCTCTCCTCCCTTCACTCTCCCCAGGTCGAATCAAGTACAGTGAGACAGTGTATGATGCCTGTATGGAGTCTTTTGACTGCCTGCCTCTGGCCGCCATCATGAATCAACAGTTTCTCTGTGTCCATGGAGGACTCAGCCCAGAGATCTTCACTCTCGACGATATTCGCAGGGTATGGATGTCACCACAATGCATGCTGGCAACCAAGTTACATTTCTGAGCTAGTCTGTCACATGACATCCATCTGTCCAAATATTGTTTCCTCATCATGCCCTCCTCTATCTGTGGGTGGTCTGTGTTGTCACCAACCCTGTGAGCTGTGCATGCATGTCAGAGTTGAATACAGTGTGCACTACTCACCATATCCACTGTCAATGTGACCCTTGGATGGCTGTGTTCATAGCCAATTCAGATAAAGATGGAGGTAGTGTAGGTATTATGTGGACATCTGCAGATGATCTGTGATAGTAGCTAGGCTGTTCATGATGGCACAGGATTGATGGCAACAATGTTGAATGTACACGCCACTTCATTGCCTTTTCTTCCATCTCCATTCCCCACAGTATATTTCATCCTTCACTAACTTAACCAACCTTCTCTAAAGTCTGCCCCCTCTTCCTCCCTTTACTCTTTCTCTCCCTGTCAACACAACTCACCCTCTCATGAATCGTTCTCCTACTCAATCTTCCATCCTCCCCTCCACCCATGCAGTTGGATCGCTTCAAGGAGCCCCCAGCCTTTGGGCCCATGTGTGATTTGCTGTGGTCAGATCCTCTGGAGGATTTCGGCACAGAGAAGCCAAATCAGGAACATTTCAGCCACAACTCAGTTAGGGGCTGCTCCTACTATTACAGGTAATTAAATGGGTGTGGTTATTAAATGATGGGTATCACGTATGGTAATTATATTGTGGTGCAGTAATTAAATGGTGGTGTGTAGCTCTAGAAAGTTATTTGCTCCAGAACGGCCATCTTTGGCTGAAGAATACCTTGAAATTGTTCTGTCTCCTTTTTTTCCCTTTATATTAATGTGTGAAACTTGTGTAATCCTTTAATTGGATGGTGTGTTCCCTTCACTTCAAATACCATAACTGCATCACTTAATAAGTGTGTGTGTGTTTTAAGGTTGTCGTCTCTGCATGTGCGACTATACATAGCTAAGCATTCATGCAAGTGTATAGGAATGGAATTGTGATGGGGAGTTGTGTTTTCAGTGAAGGTTTGTGTGATCACAAGAGGAATAGCACAAGATGTTGATGGCTATTGCAGGAGAGTCTGAGTTACTCTGATTAGCTCGGTATTTGTGGTAGAGCAGTAAACCTTCAGCAGCATGAACATATTTATTGTAATATAACAAATAAGTTATGTGGGCCTATTGATTGGACCACACTCACTTCAGTAAATTTTTCCAATTGATTTATTAATGTTACAATTTTTATTCAGTGATATCCCGCAAATGGTTGCCATCTTTGGGACCATCAAAAGCAGTCTTGATAAGTCATCATTACTTCAGGACATATGTGATCGATTAAGTATCACCATGTGGCAGGGTTTCATCCAGGATTTTTCAAGTGGGGGGGGGTCCAGCTAGTCTCACCAGACAGATTCTTTACCTAATCACTAGTCTGGGAAAGAGTTTGACCAGACCCTTTCCTGACGTAGATATACTATCGTTACAATAACGTAGCATTTTATCATTCCCACTATCAAGCTGATTTCACCCAATGATATTGACTGTTACTGTCCTGGCTTTAAAATTAAGTACTACTCATAGTTACATGTACTTTGGTAGTAATAAAAATTAGTGGGAGGGGATATCCCCCATAGATCTTGAGTGGGGGGGGGGGGGGTCCAGACCCCCCCTCGGATCTTCTTCTTTCGTTTGCTATCAGCATTCCGTTGTCATATCACAAGCTCAGTTGAGGAAAGCCATGCCAGCGTTTGATCGTTGAGGGTAGCTAAACCGGCTTTGCCGTTGGGTGGTCGATGTTTTGTACATGACTCAGTGATGTGGTCAACTGTCTGTTCAGGGTGACCGCAGTCACAGGCAGCTGAGTCCCCATCCTTTCATGGTTGCTGTGAAGCGGCCGACACCTGTCCTGAGACGGTTGAGCATTGTCCACTGCCGGCACGGAAGGTCTATGCCCGGTAGCTCTTCCAGCTCCTCCACAAATCTATGCAGCTGGATTGATCAGCTGCCTGCCATTCCTCCGTTCAGCGGCGCTTGAGCCAGAGTCGTTTGGAGACGTCATCGGGTGTTGAATGCAGGAGCTGGTGGGCGTGCTCCGCAAATGGGCATCGTGACTTCAGGTGGGCATGTGGCGGGATCTCTGTGGCAGTCTTGTGGAGAAGGTGGTCCTCGTTGTTGGTGGCTTTTTGGGACAGAGCGAGGACAGCTGCTTCACGGTGCAGCGTTGGTGGTGCGATGCTGGCAAGAATCAGGAGTTGGTTGACCGGAGTGGCGTGCAGGCAACTGGAGACTGTCCGTAAGGCAGTGTTGAGTGTCGTGTCCAGCTTCTTGGTGTAGGAGCTCCTGCACCAGACGGGGAGCAGTACTTGGCGGCAGAAAAGACCAGTGCCTGGGTGGAGGTGCGCAGAGTCCTGGTCAAGGCGCCCCAGGTAGTACCAGATAAGCGACATATTAGGGCGACACAGGCCGATGTCTTGACAGACAAGTTTTCCAGGTGTTGACAGAATGTCAGTGTGCGGTCAAGCTTGACCCCAAGGTACATCGGGGCAGCCTGAAACTGGAGTCTGTTGTCGACTGTGATGTTGAGCTCGTGGTTTGCCTCTCGGTTGTTTAAGTGGAATGCGGAGGACATTGTCTTGGTCATGGAGAGCTTCAGACACCAGTTTGTCAGGTAGCTTGACAGGATGTTCATATCGGCCGTTAGCCCCGATTCGATGGTCTCCCAGTTCTTGTTGGACAGAAGGATGGCGAGGTCATCAGTGTATCCATATTTCTTGGACAGTGTGTCTGGGAGGTCGTGGAAATAGATGTTAAACAACATCAGGGCGAGTACGGAGCCTTGGGGGACACTATTGTTGAGACGTCGAAGCCTGCTATGTTGGCCGTCACTGGTGTGGAGAGTGAAGCTGCGGTTGGTTAGCAGCTCCATAATGAAGCCCACCATGTGCCGGTCAGGGATCGTCTGCAGGAGCTTGAGATGGAGTCTGCGGAACCAGACGGTATCGTACGCCGCAGTGAGATCGAGAATGATGCCTGCCTTCTCACCTCGTTGGAAAGAATCCTCGATGTCTTGGGTGAGGAGGGTTACCTGGTCCACAGTGGACTTCCCGCGGCGGAAGCCTGCTTGCTCTTTCGGTAGTTTCGGGTCGATCACCGGTTCGAGACGCGCATGGAGGAGACGTTTCAAAATCTTGTATGGCACACAGAGTAGGGCGATGGGGCGGTAGACATTCACGACAGTTGTCTCCTGTACTTTTGTGGCAGTCCACTCAACCACGGCGTCGGGGGCGCACTGACCAGCTGGTGGCCAGGTACGTCATCTCTGATGAAGGTTGCTAGGCCGTGGTGCTTGCTCTTGGTTTGGCTGGCTAGCGTGTACCCATGGAGCTTCAGGATGGTGTCATTCTTCTTGTGAGTCTCCTGCAGAAGCACGAGGGTTGCCTTGTTGTTTGTGGCAAGCTGTTCCAGGATGTCAAGCTTGGCGGTGGTAAGGCCTTCGACGTTGAGCTGTAGGATGGCGAGGCTTTTGGCCGATGGGTCCGCCCGTCCTGAGAAGGACGCGTGCTGCCTCAGACGTTGGGGTCGCTGAGAGCGGTATGAAGTCATTAGTTTCACCGTTGTTAGCGGATACTTGTAGAGGAGGCCACGGAGAGGCTGACTTCATCTCCTCCCCCCCTTGGATGAAACCCCGCCATGTGGTTAGAGGAGGTTACCATGAGTGTGCAGTGCTTTCTTGGTATATTTTTATTGCAAGCGTTTGAGTCTGTATATGCTAACTCTGGGGAAGAGTTTGTGCTTTAAACAAAGTATTTAATACAGGTTTTGTATGTTTTTAAGTTTTAAATGCCTCCCTGTTGTGAAGTTGTATCCATCATCCATTCTTCCACAACTGTCTGGTCAATCAACACATCTGTACATCTGTGGATGCTGTTAAGTGGTGGCTAAGTGGAAATTGGTTAGCACTTTCATGTCATGCCAATTAATTAGTTAGGGAAGCCCATCAACACCATTTGACCACCCAGTGGTTGCAGTACAATAACTGGTTTGATCATGAGGAAGTACCAGACCCTTTACCTACCACTTCCACTGAGAGGGGTCTGGTGGACTGTTTGTGGTTAGTTTATGCTGACTGTGTGGTTAGCTCAGAGATACCTTACGTCTCACTTCAAGTGCACATATGCAAATGAATGTGTACTTCACGTGTGTATGAGCCCATGAACACACAGTTTTCCAGTTACAATCAAGATATCATGCAGCATTGACCGGCATCTTATTCTATAGTCATTGTATTGGCACCCGATCTGAACAAAACTTTCGTGAGAATGTGCAGTGAGGGCCCTAATCAATCCCTGAAAGTTTTTTGAAGATCCCTCCAGTGGTTTGAAAGGAGTTAAAATCCACACAGACAGACAAATTGTGAACTATAATTAGTCAAATTACCCTAGCTGTAGTAAGTGCTTTTACCTTTGCTCTTGTATCGATTTCCATAGCGAATCCCCTTCAATTCATTACCATTTGCTTATTGTTGATGTATATATTTCCATTGTTACTACCTGTGGTACAAGTCTAGGAACACTTGGAATGGTGGGGGGAGGGTGGCAGCATAGATCCACAAGTTTCGCTCAAGAATGGATTTTTTAACTGATTGTTTACTGTTTGGAAACAACTGCGCTTGTTTTTACAACTAATTGGTTACAACTAAGTACTTTTACTGTAAGTAAGCATGTGGTTTAAGTACTTTTTACTGTATAGAAATTCAAAAGTTGTAAGTATTACAGCAACTTTTAACCCCACCATAATTGTTCTAAACAATCATTTTTACAGGTCTAAAACACTGTTTTATAAATATTATAGTAATTATTTGCCACAGGTCTTCGTGCAATACCATTCTTGCATATCTTCTTGTCATAGCCATTGCCACAGCCAACCATTTAACTACAGCTGTTTCTCACATCAGTCAGATTCAATAGGTTGACAATAGCTCTACACAAGCATCATACTGGATTGAGGCAAGCTGAAATCGATTGAAAATAGCTCTATAGATATATACACTGAATTAGCTTCACACTGGATTGCAGTAGGTGAACACAAGTTCTGTGATGACATTTGGATCAACATCACACACAATGGAGGCAGGCTGATATCAGGTGTTTGACAACATGTGGTGAAGATACACACTCAATATCTTGGACCGAAGCCCTATCTGTAGTGCTCTTGTGTGTGTGTGTGTGTGTGTGTATTGTTATTCATGTGTACCTACAACCCCCTCAGCTATGGAGCATGCTGTGACTTCTTGACACGTAACAACCTGTTGTCCATCATCCGAGCTCACGAGGCCCAGGACCAAGGCTACAAGATGTACCGCAAGAGCTTGAGCACAGGCTTCCCCTCCCTCATCACCATCTTCTCTGCACCTAATTATCTAGACGTGTATGGAAACAAAGGTAAGGTACTGTAAAACGCTCTGTGTGTGTATGTGTGTACATTGGTGTATTCTGCTGGCGTGTGAGTGTATTTTGCTGGCGTGTGAGTGTATTTTGCTGGTGTGTGAGTGTATTTTGCTGGCGTGTGAGTGTATTTTGCTGGCGTGTGAGTGTATTCTGTGGGTGTCATTTGTGTGTTTATATGTATGTTAAGGTCTTATAAGTGATCCTCGTGTCATAAATGATGGTGTATGAGAGCATACGAGATTTAGTTGGTTAGTAATATATAGTTTGAATTCTCCCCATTCTTTGCACACTGTTTCAACTCCACACTGGGTTGAAGTTGGTTGATGAATAGCTGTATGAGTGGGCTCAGGGGTGGAGGTGATGACAATGATAATGTCATATTGCAGCTGCGGTGTTGAAGTACGAGAACAATGTGATGAATATCAGACAGTTCAACTCAGTGGAGCATCCATATTGGCTGCCCAACTTCATGGACGTCTTTACGTGGTCTCTACCGTTCGTGGGAGAGAAAGGTATGCTAATTTCTGTCGTGTGTTGGTGAATGGGTGGGTGGGTGCATAAACAACCCATTGTCCATGTACTGATTCTCTATGGACAGCAATAGGCAACATTGCTATGTTTGCTGACAAGCACCAGTTGGCCTACAACACCTTCCATGGGTGTGGTCTGCCACAACTCAGTCTATTAGAGCACTCTTGCCACAAATATTATTATTATCCATGGGTGTGTTATGCCACAACTCAGTCTATTAGAGCACTCTTGCCACAAATATTATTATTGCTGATTTTTAAATATTTGATACTTTTCTTATTATTATTTTCAACACACTTTAAAAAAAATGACACTATCCTCTCCTTTTTTTCCACTGCCAAATTTTAATAAAATATATTATTGGGAGGATTTAGCACTCATTTGCTGTTCCAAACTCTTTATTAACACTATTTCTTCTGTTGGGCCTTGTTTAAAAAATATCACTGAGCAACATTTTTGTGTCCTTAGTTTCACATTATGCACCTGAGTGCACTTACTCCCCCTCCCCCCACATGGAGCTTCTTTTTTTCTTCTTCTGCACCTATTCCAGCAATGTCATCACCATGGTGACATACTACTGTATGGATCTATTTTCTTCCCTTATGTGATATCAGCTCAAATAGTGGTATGGCTGTTCTCTCATATTCTCAATAAATGCTCTCACAAAAATGACAAACCAACGTTTAATATATTTTAACAACGTCTTTCTCTCTCATGGCTCAACAGTGAATAGCATGGCTCATCAAATGATGCATTTAGTGGAGTGGAATTTTTCTTTCTAATTATTTTAACTTGCTTAGCAGCACTTGGTTCCAGTTCTTTCCTCAAACAGAAAAGAAGAGAAAAGTTGCAGTTTTGAGTAGTGGAGGGTGTGATGATCAAGAATAACTGGTCATTCTAGAAAAACGTTATTATTGCCATTGATCTAGAATTAGCTGGAGTGGAAGAGGAAACATAACTTATGAGCATCTACAAGTTGTGATTTCCTGAGGACGTCCTGCCATAAACCGAGTGGCTGAATCAAGAATTGTAATGATGTTGTGCATAGGTTTATAAGCACTTCTAATTACATTGGTCTACTCTTATGAAAATAAATTTCAAAGAAACTAAGCTTTGAATTGAAACTTAACTCTCGGAATGTCATTTTCCTTGGCAGTTGGTGACACCCCCATATCATCATTGCACTCTTTCAATACCTCAGTCATCATTTCTGCATACCATTTTCTGTGCCTTTCCTCTTCTAAGACCTGCATGATAATCTTTATTAGGCAGGTCTAGGCAGAGGAAAAGCACAGAAAACATTAGTGATGTTCTCTCTTGTCAGTCAGTCTTCTCTCAGCAGGCATATTTTTGTTAACCTGCAGACCAACTCCAGGAACTTAACTGCAATCACAGATCCTACTAAGCAAAAAGCTTACACACACACACACACACACACACACACACCCTTATAGCTACACACTTTTATGGATGGATAAGTGTTACCCCATGACTATTGGAGTTGGTGAGACAATAAACAAATCACAGCTTGTTATAGCATCATAATAAGTTTCATTAGACTGAAGTTGAGTGTAGCACTTGACCAAGAGCTGGCTCAGAATAGGTGATTTTCAAAAAGTTATTAATTTAATAGCAAGGAATGTTGTAGAACAAAGAACTGGAGTAATCATACAACAAATGTTCCATGGAAGGTTAATTCTAGTGTGGTTGAGGTTCGTGTCCCCTTCGGTAGCTCCGCTTTGCTCTGGTTGGTTATTTTGTTTGTTTCCAATAGATATACCAGGTCTGCCACAAAACAGGCATGACTCAGTCCTTGATACTTGTGGGAATCTCATTAGTTGAGCAGTTCCTTTGTATGGTGCATTCAACAAATATTTCAAAATGATAAATTTGTAAATAAGCCACACACTTTACTCCAATGTCACATAGCCCAACACACACTCACAACACACACTCACTCACAAAACACACTCACAACATACCAAACACACACTCACAACATACCAAATACGCACACGCGTGCGCGCGCGCACACACACACACACACACACACACACACACACACGTTACCCCCATACACAGTGGATCAATTCCACCTGAGACTGTTTCGCCTAGCAAACTATTGGTAATTGAACAAAGCTGCACATCTACTTACTTTAGATGATGTTTATGGATTGTTTGGCTAGCCCCCCCCCATGAAGGGAGTGTGAGTTTTTTTTGTTGTTGTTTTTTGGTTTTATTTTCTTATCTTAAAAATATCACTTATGTTTTGATCTTAGTGACGGAGATGTTGGTGAATGTCTTAACTCTGAAGGGCGGGTCTGATGACCTGTCAATGGACGACGACAAGGATGCATTGCCCGGTTCTTCTGAGGATTCCAGCATAGCTCAAAGGAAGGCGGTCATCAAGAACAAGATCAGGGCTGTGGGGAAGATGGCACGTGTCTTCACAGTGCTCAGGTGAGGATGCAGATACAATGGGAGTGAGGTGAGGGGTTAGAGTTGTGGAATGGAGTGGTGGGACGAGGTGTGGGAGAGATAGGTGGAGTTCATTAGACATTTTGTACTTGTGTGACTCCATTTTGTTGGAAGTGGTCCGTATGGTAGCGAGGGAAATAGTTGGCATTTTAGGAATGGAATAAAATAAATAAAGATTCATTCTTTGAGTGATGGGGTTTCTTGTGGAGTTGGCAGAAGCAAAATCTCCTTTACTTATCAGATTATTGGGCTAGTGAGTTGCATGTCGTAGTCATAAGTATTTCAATATTGACTGTCCACAGTCCATTAGACTATCAGTTGGCAACAGTTGTAGTGAAGGTTATTAACCATGCTTATAGCTCATCACTGGGGATGGGAATTCTGGGTACTGAAAAAAGTCATTTTATGTCGTGTTTGGTGAAAAACCAATTCCAAAATATGTGGTAATTTAAGTTATATTGTTCAATTGGCCTCAATTAGGCAATAAACTTCTATCAGAAAGGAAGGTTTCTAATAATAAAAAAAAATTGTCTAAGATCATGATTTTGTAGCACTGTCCACATATGTAATTTACTCAGGCTGATTATAGAAGCAGTTAGTAACCACAATCCTCCAAGTTGTTGTTTTACTAGGGGCCTGTTATCTGCCAGATGTTTTTATAGATGGAGAAGCTATGTTTGTCATCTATGCTGGCAGTTGGACAGTATTTGAGGTCGGCAATATCAGCAAGCTGCATTCCATTAGAAATATCATTGACAGTTCAATGAAAATATGGTAAAGTAGCGGTAAAAGTTATTGTACTGCAGCCACATGCAACCTACAGGTGCCTAGAAACTGATAAAATCTAATAAAATTTTTAAAATGCAGTGTTGTTTTTGGCCAAATGCCAAAATTTTGTTATTTTTTTTGCGGCCAAAACTACCATTTTATGTGAAAATATGTTCAGGTTTTTACCTTGGACTATCATCCTTACTCAGCACTATGTGTACATTTGTGATGTGTGAATAGGGAGGAACGTGAGAGTGTGATAGCACTGAAGGGTCTGGCCCCGTCTGGACAACTCCCTATGGGTGTGCTCGCTGGAGGCAAGGAAGGTCTTAGCACTGGTGAGTAATGTAGAGTTCAGTTGGTAGCTTGCATGTGTTGAGTGATCTGACGAGGGGTGGGGGTGATAAAGAAATCAGTTGGTCATGCTATTCTGCTATTCATGCAATACACCACATTAAATTGTACAACAAAAAAGTAGCAACAAAAGTCCATGTGTCTGGACATAGAGTTTACAAGGGGAAATTTTTTATTTTCATTATACTTGTTAGATCCATCATAATGAATAGTCCTTAGCTGTGAATTGTTTTACTATGTATATATTTGATTGTTATGCACTACCATTTTTTCCCCCCCCCCCCCCCAAGCTATTACGGAGATGAAGAAAATCACGAGCTTTGCAGATGCCAGGAAGTATGACCGTGTTAATGAGCGTATGCCACCTCGACGAGACTCTGTAGTCAGCATGACCAGCGAGACAGACAGCCCCATGGATGGTGGGGGGAAAAAATTCACCTACGAGGGAGGGATGTCTCGCAGTTTGACCTAGTTAGGGAGGAGGGCAGGTGCATAATTGTTTTGATGTGAACTGCAGTGCGATACTTAGGTTGTAATATTCTAAACACTACTCCAACATAGTTGCAAAGATATAACTTCTTTGCGTCCATTACCTTGATGTCTGTATTATATGGAGTTTACTCCAATTCTCATTCTTTAACTATGACTTTTCAGTAGATGTGAGCATACACACAATTTTATTTTTAAATTTATTGTTCAAATTATGATGCTTCTTCCTTGAACAAATGAGAGGTAGTGATCTGTTGCCCAAGCAGTACTAAAGTCTGTTTGTGCTGAGTTGAGCCCCAGGGAAACATTAATAACGTGGCCAATACTCAATGGATTTCCAGATTTCAAGGACCAACAGACTCATGATGCTCCAGACGTTCTTTTTGGCACTATTTCAGAAGAAGTTAACCACCCCTAGGCAAAGTTAGCTGTATGTCCCATAAGCAAGTACGCAACATTCCACCGAGCATTAATTGACCATAGGGAATGCAAGCACAAAAATATCCCAGGGAGGCTAACGTCCACTGCAGAACTCTTTAAGTTCTTCGAGTGGAATACATAAAAGGAAGCACAGAATTGATTCTTCCTAGTTTCAGCTGGACTCTAACTCCAAGTAAGCTTATACATCTCCCTCGCTAATCATTCCAAGTGCAGTGATGAAGTGTCCAACTTCAAGAAGTTGGTCAAGAAGAGCAAGGAAGGCTATATCCATGCTTTTTGCAATTTGTTCCAGGGACATATTCAGAGGAAAAAAACAAACTTTTTCTTTCTTTTTTAATTTTTGTTGAATACATGGGAAATGAAATCAATAGCAAAAACCAATTATGGGATACATAATTAGTGGACAAATGATGAGGTGTAAGTAGCTAAATTTAAGATACATAAATTAATGGATAAATGACAATGTGTAAATAGCTAAATATAAGATATATGAAAACTGTACAGTCCGTTATATAGCTTCTTTGTCAAATGAATCAGGGTTAATTGAAATTCTTGGTTTAATGCATTGTTTAGTTGGAGTATTTCTTTGTCAAATGAATCGTCTGGTAGATTCGTTTAATTTTAGCCTTGGAAACTCCTGTTGCCATTGCTGTTCTGTCCAGTGGTCTATTCTTCATGAGTGACTTCCCAGTCCACTTTTCTTCTTCAAAATAGCTCCTAACAGAGGTAAGGATATGTTTGGACTGGGAAGTCAAACGTAGGCCTCTTCCTGGCTTTTTCCTTGCACTCCACAGTGGACCTCCAGAGGAAGAGGGTCCTTGCCCAGTATTGCATATATTATTTAATGCACATTTTAACACCATTAAATATACTGTTTTGTCTTATCACAAAAATAAAGCAACAACAACCAGCCACAGCAAACAATAACAACCAGCAATAGCAACGACAACAAAAATGCAAGCATTGGCATTAGCTAACAGAGTTTTGCATGATTAAAGACTACAATAACACAGCTTACTTATCAGTTCAGAAGTTCCAAGAGAAGCCTTAAGAGCCTTAAAAGCCTGGGATGCCTTACAATTGCAAGTTTGTAAACCTTGGAAAAACTACAGCCTCCACGCAGCACAACTGCAATGGGTTATTGTGGGTGTGCTTTTTTTGCGCAAGCATACCTTAAACATCTTGGCGAAGTTAATAGGTTGATGATTAATGATGACATACAGGATATATCAAAAATATGATATGCTTTGATCAGATTATAGGGTATCAGCCATCATTGGAATAGAGGAGGGATGAAGAGGTAAACTTGATGAGGGACACCAAATCCACACACAATAGTAATTGATACACTTCACAGGTAAATGCAATACCAAGGATTCTTTTTTAACGAAAAAAACAAAACATTTTCTTTCCAGTCAATGGTTGTACATTCCAAGAGTCTAGGCTATTAGAACATAAAAGGCTTCTATATTTAATTACACTTTTTCCTGGAAGATGTGTGTTTATTGTTTGGCCACCACTAACCAATTATTGTCATACTAGAAACAAAAAAACAAATGCTCTGGAGACACAACAAAGGAATTCTCATAACAAAGAACTTTTGTAATACATATTGCACATACAGCACTTTCCTACATGTTTGTGGTGTTACAGTTCCTTGTCCACAGTTTTCTTCGCTTCGAAATTTGGTAGAAGTCCTGCAATATCAACATGAAACAAAGAGCCACAATTCAACAAATAAATAGGTAAAGTCACCATGTCACCACTGACAGAAAAGAAAGTTTTCTACATCTTAAATTCATCATTTGCGTGTCTACACGTCTGTCTGTGCATGCCCTATTTCCTCCCAGACACCTGGACTTATTTTCCTGAAATGTTTAGGGATTGCCCAAGGGCAAGTTTGGCGAGAGTTTGTCAAGGGCTAGAATAGGTCCAGTAAACTTCCTTCACTTATGAGTAACCACGAAGTTGTGTTTACAAACTACACTTCAAAAGGATTCTAACAGAGGAAGTTGTGGTTTCAAGCCACACTGTAATCTGATTACAATACGTATATATATATATATATATATTTTTTTTTTTTTTTTTTTGTGGCCGCAACTTAAGGTTACCACAGGGCGGCAAACTCCTGTGGGTCGCCTGAGTCAGCATACACTTCCACTACACCATGTGGGGCGACAATTAATGAGAGCTCCTTCACCAGCTTACCTGGTGGCTCACCCTCAACTAGTGAGGGGAGCTCATTTTCTAAGATGGAATGCTGGGAACTCAGTGCCATTTCCCTAGAGACACCAATGGAAGGCCATCTAGGTGGCACAGGTGTAGATGGAAGGCAGCTGACTAGCGGGTTGGGTTGCAAAGCATTTGTGCCCGAAGGCCGCCCTCCCTGCACCAAAAGGTGCCCGGTACAATGCGTTGTAGGGAGGGTCATGCTGGAGAACCAGCACTACCACTGAGGACTGCCAGTGGTCCACAGAGTCATGCATTAAGGGGCAAGGATGACCATTTCCCTGAGCAGAGCCCCTCATCACATACCCCTTTATATATATATATATATATATATATATAACCCTAGTGAGTTCAAGAGGGCACTAAGCAGTGCGTGCATCCACAGTTCTATCTTCCTATTCCAGTAATCAAACAGAACAGGTTTGTACCTGCAGGAGCCTAAAGGCCAATTGAAAATCCACCGGTAGGGCAGGGTTTTTAGGTAGTACTCAAACGACAATCTATGAAAAATCAAGTGTGCAGTTGAGTTCATCATTTATGCCCCCAAAAAGTGAGTGGTAAAGACCAAATTATTCACTGTTTCCATGACTACAAAGCCCACAATTAAATGCTACAACGCAATTATGCCAGACATTTTCTTGAAGCAAAATTGAGTGTCATTTTCCTCTGTCTGACTTAATCTCATGCCTGTCCCACCAACCACTCTTACTTATGTTTCAGGTGTACTTGAATTGACATTTACAGGATGTGGAGTTGTGGTATATGAGAGAGTGATGTGCTGCAGTTCACACATACCAACTACAACGTCAACATTTCATGTACAAGTAAGGAGAAGAAAAGGGAGAAGAAGGAACATTACTTACAAATGCATGTACATAAAATGCTCAAGAGTTTGCCAACCAATTCAGCTAGCCCAATACACATCAGGATGAGGAAAAGATTGAACGTAGCATACTGGTGAATAGTTAGTGAGTGTGTGAGTGATTAGTAATATCACTGGGCTCACCAATTGTGACATACTATTATGTGTGACATTCTACGTAATTTTGGAACCTTCCATTTAAAATTAATTTTGAGAAAAAAGCCAATTTAAACTTGCTACATATTTCCTGGCTAAATCATTGTGGCTTTTTGAAAAATAATGTGGTGATAGAAATAGAAGTGTTCTTTTATAAGAAAAAGTTTAATTTAAATCACGGATGCTTTGCCTCCTGGGAGGCTTCAACTTTTATTTTGGCTTCCAAGGCATGATTTTGGACCTTACCCAACCGGTTACACTACTATGTAGCTTACAACCCTTACCCATTCTCCGGGATCTTTTGATACACCTGGCCAGTCTGCGCTGAAGTTTGGGGCAGACACGTGTGTATCTGCGACCAATTAAATATCCCTCAGGATTTATGAACTGTCTCAGGAGAAGAACATCTCGGTAGCCAAAATATTGAAGACCTGCAAAATGAAGGAAAAAAAGTTTTTCCATCTCAAGAATAACATGTAATGAATAATGAAGATAATGGTCTAGTGTAAATGAGTGACGTATTAAGGCCAACATCAAGGTGGACCCTTTACCAGTTTAGGAGCTGCAGACTATTACTTGCTGTTAAACTGTTCAGGCATGGATCAACTACTATCTGCTAGCAATAACTGCTCAAAAATGTATTGATGGCATCATGTTTTGTGAGAATATTTAATTTAAATGTAACACTTGCAAATTTGTGTTAACTAAAAACCATCTGGGGATTAGGATTTTAATAATATGTCCATGCTGTCATGGTAACTCAGACTGTCCTATTGAGCCTTGCATTGCATCAGGCAAATCAGTCTAGTCAGCTCTTCTGCAAACTATTGGCTCTGGCTAGTTCAAATGACATATGGTTCCTGTATCAAAAAAAAAAAAAAAAAAAAAAAAAAAAAAAAAAAAAAAAATTGGACAGGCACAACTTTACCTTACAATTAAATTAAACATTGATCGCTTTTCTCTCAGTGTTGAAAGTGTTGAATGAATTACCACAGGCACACTCCTTTCACCACTAACAGATGGAGGTGTGGCCTGGTGGAACTAGTGGATTTCATTTTCTTCATTATCATTTTTTTGGATTTTTTATCCACCATTTTAAAAACAGGATTGTGGCTTTAACCCTTCACTGCTTCACACACAAAATTTGCCAAGAGTACCATTTTGGGTTGGCTCCAACCTTTTTTTGGATTTTTTCCTTTGTTTTTTTCGAAGACTTTCTACAGGGACAGGACAAAGTAGGGAGCATGAATGCAATTTGAACAGTGATAGTGGGATTTTGTGGTTCAAAATATACTTTTGACAGTTCTGCAGGCACACAGGCAGGAAGGGAGTTAGTACAAATGACGTTAATATCTTAAATATAAAAAGGAGTTTCCAACATATGTTATGATTTGGTGCCTGGCTAGGTTTCTCACAAAATTCGAAAAGTGAAACTCCTGGTGGGGAAAAAAGGACTTCATATTTTCTATACAAAAAAAAAAAAAACCCTACAAAAATCATGGCCAGTTTAAGCACAGGCCCCCCGAAGAGGTAAGTGGTGATCCAAATATGGACTGGTCATTTTCTTCTCTCTTTTTTTTTTGCCCCCTTTTTTTCTTTTTTCCTTTCTTATTCTTTCCTTTAAATAACTGATTAAAAGGGCTTATTGGGTCAATCCTGATCACACCTTACCACACCTCTTTCTAGTTTGTACATAAGTGGATTGTATGTATATTGGTATGCATCTACTTGACCCCCAAAGCACCAAACCAAATGAAAAACACTCGACAAGGTATGAAGTATGGTTTTTAGTCTCCAAATATTGGGCCACCTGGTCACACCTCTTCCAGTGGGCATGTCAGGTCCCCTCAAAAAATGTATTTCGGTAAAAATCCAAAAACTTATCATGCTGCACAACATAACCATGGAAACGACATGGGCTGGGTCCCACCTGGCCACACCTCTTCCTCTGGGCATGTTAGGTTAAAATTTGTATGTTGTGTGTATGTATGTGTAAACCCACATTCCTGCCAAGCCAAAGTACTAAATGAACCCCATTCTCCAGAATAGAAACACCCTACACCGAGGACTGCTTTTAAACCAAAACATTTGTGTCACCTGAATAAGACTCCTCCTGTGGGCATATGAGGCTACAAATGCCAAAAATGGTACTTGGACAAACTATTGGATCTGGACACCTAAAACTTGAAATGCATGGATCGTGACTCTGGGATGGACCTGGGCTGGGTCCTATTTGGCCACACCCTTCCTATGGGCATTTCAGTACCTATCTACTCTCCTACCAAAGCACCATACCAAATGAAACTCTCTCTTCAGGACAGATACAACTTACTGTCCTACACTGAGAATGGTTTTTAACCACCCAAAAATGGGCCACCTAGCTACAGCACTTTTTTGGGCACGTGCAGCTAAAAATGGAACTTGGACAAAGCCTTGAACCTAAAGACACTAAAACTTAGCATGCACAGACATCATGACTGTGGGAATGACACAGGTTGGGTCCCTACCTGGCTATATCTCTTTCTTCTGGGCATGTCTGGCTAAAAATACCAACAACAACAACAACAAAAAGGTATCCCGTTTAAACCATTGGAGTTAATGTGGTTTGGTTCCCACCTGGTAATACCTCTTCCTTTGGGTGTGTCAGACTAAAAATACAAAAAAAAAAAACTTAAGCCAAATCCTTGGACGTGGGCTGGTCACACCTAGCTACACCTCTTCCTGTGGGCATGTCATATCCCGGGCAATGTTGGGTACGTCTTGGATATGTATATAAATATATACATTCCATAATTAGACATATTATACTTCCCTTTCTTTGTCACCCAATATCAATTACAAGGCAGGTGTGTGGTCATCATGGTATCCATGGAGATGAGTGAGACCCACTGTGGGCACACAGGGGGGGGAGGCTCACTTCAAGCAGTTGCAATCACTGGGTGTAGTTTAGGGTCTGCACTAACTAAATGTCTGAGTTTCATAACAGGTCAGTATATATGCACAGAGTTGAGGAGCGACAATAAATAAAACAAGACAAACTGTTGATGATGACTCCCGCTTGATCGCTGGAATAATCACTACAATCAGGTCAGGTCAATTCAGTTAAATTCTAGAACTTTTGAGAGTAAATGGCTTGATAGTTTTCCATGTTTCTGGACACCATAACATCACATACATTTCAAAATAGAACCTATTGGCCCCAATAGTTGTATGAACAAACACATATGCATGCATGCACACACACAACCAACCAACCAAAAATAACCATCATGTATTTTAAACCTGAGCTAACCCATACATATAAACTGTGTGAGTATTGAGGAAACAGGTGTTGAATGTGTATACTGAGAGTACTGTCTCCCAAGGAACACGTACCTTGCCTGCACACTGGACAGCCGGAGTCAGAGGGAGCCTGCAAGTGAGGGTAACCAGTTACTAAACAAGAATGGGGGAGGGGGGGCAGAAAGGCAACTCACAATTTCCTTGCTGATCTTTGGTATGGCAGGAATTTTCTTCACAGGAAGGTCTTTTGTTATTTCTGCTCATTAAATGGTCCACATAAACAATGATATAATTAGTAGACATGTAACAATTGTTATAAATGCTCTTAACAGACACACAGTCTACTGTGGATATATACATATCTTTATTAAATAGGTGTTCTCCAATTGGTTGGCTGAAATGTCCTCACGTACGCTACATTACGCTCTGATTTTAGATTAGAATAACCTCTAGTATAACCACTCCACTTATGGTTGTGCAATTATACTTCAAAAAATATATATCTTAGGGTAGCTCATTTCAATGTAGTGAAGCAATATTTCCAATATCTGGCCCATACATAAGAAGGGTTAGTGTAATAAGATCATCGAGAAACTCCAAGTGACTCTCAGAGCAGTGGCCTCAATCCCTTCCAAACAACTGTGCATTATTGAAGATTTTTGCTACCATCCCTTTGAGCTCTTGCTCGTGTGAAAGGTCAGCATTAGCTCTCCCGATGACTACACAATTATTTATGGTGCACATTTAACTTCCTTTGCAAGATTTACAGCTCACAGTAAACAAGCAGCCTCCCTACAAGGGCTTTTGCGTGCAAACATCAATGCTTAGCAATCATATATATATATATATATATATATACTACACAAACTTATGAACTACGAAACCATGATAGTAAAGTATAGATAATATTTGAAAACATTTTCTGCCGAAGCACCTCGAAAATGAGAGAGTGCTAGCTTGGCATTTAGAGTTACATTGTGATATTGTTTACCAATTGAAGGATGTGATTTTTAAGGTAATAATTACTTAAGCACCAAATTAACTTAGTAGAAGTCCTAAATTACAGGCCTGGACCTGGACCTCTGCAACAAAAATGTCTTGAAATCACATACTAAATTGTGCACCACCCCCCCCCCCCCCCCCCCCCCCCTTTAAAAGTCTGTGTATGGGCCTAAATATATGCATTCCCAGTATTACATGATCTTGTTTAAATATAGCATTCTATGACACTAACAAATCTCACTAAAGGTCAAAAGCACACACTTAACTTCTGTCTAAATCTTCACCTTTAGCATAGCAACATAAATTAACTATCCCACACAAACATAAACCATGTTACACACAATGTAACACACCAATAGAAGAAAGTCAGCTAAAGAGCTTACCAAATAACCTATTGGTGCAGGTTGGTGTTAGAAATTGCACAAGTTGGAACCCAGCAGTTATCAGTGTGATCTACCTCAGGAAGGTAAAGGGTCACCAATGCCAGAAAACATAACTACACATCTCTACAGTACACACAACCCTTCACGGATAAATTTTTGCAATCATATTGGACCTAGCTAGATAGATAGCTATATGTACCCACATTTCAACTGAGGGGAAAAAACCTTACAACAAAATTCTTTTGTGAGGCTTATGACAGCATCACAGTAGGTCCAACTGAGAAAATACCTGCAGGTGAAGTTTTGTAAGGGTTACCACGGTAAGTTCTGCAGAGGATGAACCTTGCCAAACCCAGCACACGAATGCTGTAGCTTTTCATATCTAACTTATAAACGGAGTGGAAAATCACCGAGCATTTTATAGACGACCATTACCAGTTAAACTTTACAAGTTCACAACTGAGCAAAATGGCTTCACCTTGAAACCCTTTACCTATCATCCTTATGTTCGCCCAATGAATGGAAGATGAAAGGTCCACAAAGTCAGACCAGATTTTGGAAATCTGGCGAAGCATCAGTATCTGGTAAAAAAAGGAGAAAGATCTGACACCAGGCACAGATCTGGTGAATATACCATAAAACTTGGTGAATTTTTCATGGAAAAACAATAAAATGTTCATTTCATTTGATGGTATTGTTTTTCTTTTGGTTTAGCCCCCTTTGTAGCTAACCTGATGAGTGATAAATGAATAAAGGTATCAAACCACTGCCTCTAGAAAAATGTATTTTTGGAATGTAAGAAATTGTCTAATGAGTAAAGTTGTGATGTCATGACTTTACGATGACAGAAATGTGCTAGTGATATGTATGACTTGGTTAGAACACCTTTGAAAGTCACCAAATCAGCCCATAGAAAAAATAACTGACAAGTTCAATACGTTCCATTTTCCTCCCAGTTTTAATCAGGTTAAACTTAACCAAAATTAGGTGCCATTGGCAGTTTGGAACCTGTCCACACTAGGTCAAATTATGGATGGGTTACTTATTAGTACTAGTAAAAAACCTGCCCTATGGGAGGTTTTTCGGCCCACCCTTGGTGGGTTGCAGTCACAAAAATATCTACTTGGAAGACATGTTGTAGACTTTTAATACAAAAGTGAACGTGATTACATCGAATTATTTTTAGAAGTATGATTTTTAACATTTGTAGCCTTACACACAAAGAGAAAGAGGTGCAGCCAGATGGGACTCACCCCATGTTATTCACAGTCAAGTGTGCATGCCAAAGTTTTAGGCCTGTAGCTCTATTCTTTTTTTCTTGAAAAAGTACCTTTTTTGAATACAGAAAGGGTGTGGCCATATAAATCTACTTGTGACGTTCCCCTGGTGACAGATTCTGAATATATATATATGTGTGGGTTTGTGGGTCTAGCTCAATTCTTTGTTATGGCAAAAATATCATTTTTGGCTTTTTTAAACCAGAAAGGGGTGTGGCCATATAGACATGCTCATGACATTCCCCTGGTGACACTGATTCTAAATATATATGGGTTCATGGGTCTAATTTCATCTATTCAAGCATGAATCAAGGATACACGGGCAAACAGACACACAGACAGACAATTCACACTTTATAGTATAGATGATGCTAATTAATTATCACTGATTTTTATCTGTCGTACTTGTTAAAACGATAAAAATAATTGTACTGAACCAAAACAAATGAATGCAGAAATATTTTATGTGCACACAAATAATAATTTAAAAATTCTATCACATCAATAGTTCAGTCCTTGTTGTTAAGAGTATTGCACATGAAGATCACATATTCAGAGCAGTCATGTCATGTGACCACATGCTTTCTCTTCTTTGTATCCATTTCCATCTCTCGTATATCATGTCTTTCCAAAAGTTCATCAAAAGTTCGGTTATCTGCACGATCTTTCTTAATCTGGGCCACAGCTTCCATGGCCAAAAAATTTAATGGAGCATAGAGCACATCATCACTGCTCTGCACACCCAATGAGTTCCCATTGACATTAGAATTTGACATGGACTCCATGTGACCTGAAGTGACGTGGGGTTGAAAATGAGAGGACAGGTTGGAATCTTTAGAAGGGTCAGTAGGAAACACACAACTTGATCGTTGATGGTCAGATTTAGGATGGATCTTGGGTTTTATGAACAAAAGTGTTTTCTTTGGAGAAGGTTCATCACCGTTGCTCAGAAATGATCCTTGTGGATTTGGCACTGATGATGAGTCCTGCCAAATGATGGCAGGTGGGGCTGTTTGAAAGATCTCCACTTCAGTATAAGAGGTGCTGCTCTGTGGGGACGAGTTAGCGTGATCCACTAATGGAAGGTTGGAATAGAGGTGAGAATCATCAGCATTGGAGTAGGATGGTGCTTCCATTAATAAGGAAGGAGGGGCACCAACTGGATGCGAGCAGCTTTTCATTTCACCCAAGTTCTGATACAAAGACTTCGATTGAGTAGAGATTGGGTTCTGTTTGAAAAGGTGGTCTTTGCCTTTGTTCTGTCTTTTGATAGTAGGAGTCTGGCTGTGCTGTGGTCGTGTTTGAGCATTGTTCTGGGAATCACATGCATCACGGCTGTTTAAGAAGTCACATGAGGAACTTCGTGTCAATCCACTAATGTGTTCAGAATTGATATATACATTTCTCCTCCCCTCCCCAGTCTCTTCATCAAAAGATGATGGACCGTCAATAATGTGGTCCACAGATATCCTCTTCATTTTCTTTGATCGTTTGCCCATCAACAGACTCAGTATTTTGGTTCGTGATTTTTCCTTGGAGCTGACATCACCCGAAGTGCTATGGTTTGGAGCAGTAAGGTCATTCTGTGATGCCTTCCACTCTACCATCTGCTCGGATTTGTCTTCTTTATTTCTGCTTGGAGAAGTATTGCATCTTTTTTGGTCTGCTCTCATTTTTTGTGTGACTGAAATGTCACTAGTGCTGACTGTCCGACCATGAGATCTACCCTCAAATCCATCATGGCGGTCAGGTGGTGCTTGTTTGACCATTATACCTCTGACTACGTAGGGTGGACTTCTAGTGCTGAGTGCTGTTGTCTGCACTGGTGGTGTAATTTCCGTGCTAAATTTTGTCATGTTTGGAACCTTGCCAGTTCTCATTTTCAAATTTGAAACGGTGTCAATTTCGCAAAGATTCTTGTTACTCTGTTTCAGGATAGAAGTGTGCCCTGGGTCTTCAACCAATGACAGAGGGCGACCAACATCTTCAGAAGCTAGTGCACTTGAAGGCCTGTCCCCTTGCTTGCCCTGATAGTGAATATTTTCAACAATGATTTCATGAATCTCATTGGCTCGAGCCGAGGAAAAAGCATAAAAGCCTTGCCCACCTGGACATCGTCTACCAGCCTCAAAGGAAAATATTTCCCCCTCATAACCATACTTGCGTAAAAACTTAAAAGGCCATTTCCACTTCTCGTCTGTGCGAACATCAATGTAGATGAGGTCAGTCATGGTTACTTCCAGCGTGCCTTGTCCCACCTCATGTTTGTCATCTCCAATGTTGCGTACGTCAAATATTTTCCGTCTCAGATCGTGAATTGAAGATGCACGGCTGACATGGGAGTCGAATCGGCTCTGGATAGGTGGAGAAAGACCCTTGGGGTTGTTTTTCTGCATATGTTTAGGGCTCAAGGACTGGTTGTTGCTGGTAGATGGAGCAGTCACAGTGGAGGAGAGTGCAGGCTGATGAAATGGTCGAGGAGGCAGTGGATCATGTTTAGGGGAACGTGAGAGTGGGGAGTGTGAGGGTGAAGGAGGGAGAGGAAGTGGAACCGGTGAATGAGGAGGTGGTGGTGCCCTTTGAGTTGGAGGAGAGAAGGAGAAATGTCGAGTATGCGCTTGCCCTCCTCTCTCCACAGGAGAATTCTCTCTTGTGTGTCCTGCACTGGTGGCTCTGATGGCAGCACTCAGCTCAGCTGCAAGAGAGGTCTTGAAGTTATGAAGCCCCTCCCATCTGGGAGTTTTTCGACCAAACTCCAGCGTGACGATGTTACCCTCGTATCCAAACCTTCGAAGGCATCTGATTGGCCATACCATTCTCTTCCCACTTCCTCCATCACTCACAGATTCAACGAAAATGATCTCATTCTCAATTACTTCTATCGTTCCATGTTCCTTCTTGGAAGAATTTTCCACAATTCTCTCCACCTCAAAGATATCTTGTGGAGTCAAAGATGTCGCGGAATGAGTCGGGCTGCTCGTTGAACCCGAGGAGGAGGATCCCATTGATGTTCTTGTGTTCAATTTCCAGTGTGCCGGTTCTACCTCACCCGAGGATTGAGGAACGGGGGGAGCCATAGCTGGATGTGTACCACTGTGAAGGTTTGTCTGCTCTGACTGAATAGCTCTCCTATAATACGAGAACAAATCTTGCAGCTGTTTCGCTTGTGGCATAGAAAAAGAGAAATATCTCATGTCTGACAAGAGGCCAACCGTCTCGATCACCAGTTCTGCATCGTTGTTTGCCTCAACCCTTAGCAAGGACTTTATTGGCCAGGACTTCTTTGTTTGTGAGATGTCGTCTGTGAATGTCAATGAGTTTGGTGCAACTTCCAACCAACCTTTGACCTCAGTGTTCCCTGTAGTCATGCTAACTTGGAACGAGGTGGCATCTGCATTATACTTCCTTCTGCCAAGCATCGTGCAGAGTTGTTTCAAGATGAAATGTCGAAGTGTCTATATTGTGAAGTTAGGCTCCTTCTGTTAATCGGTTTTAACCAAGCAAAGGCAAACAGTATACGTATGTCACGTCCTTCAGCTGCAATTATAAAATAAGGCACAACAAACAATGTGGCATTATCACAGTGTACAGATCATGTTACACACATAACCTTTAACCTTGCATTAGTGTCACATCACCAAATAGATTTTAAACACCATCACTATAAATACCAAATTAATAACAACAAAAACCTAAGTAAGTTTGACAATGAACTGAACTAATTAGAACCAATTATCTATATAAGTTGTGGAATGCATTCCTGCAGTGTCAATGGATACTTCACTTAGCAAACAAAATACACATGATAGACAAATTGTGATTGAGGACAGCTGTCAGGATAAATAACACTCGCATGGCCAAAGCAGCTCAACCCACTCTCTCATAACTTGAACCATTTTTACTTCTCTTTCAATGATCTGTTCCGTCAAACACAATTCCAAATACTTTTCCAACATAGGCACTGTTTAGTACTATTTTCTAACCTTAGTAACGGCACAAACAAACCAAATCTGTACCATGCTTGTGGAATGCAGTGGAATTCCGTACAAATATTATCTTACCAGTTGCGTCTGTGCATGCAACAATCACCTTTGGCTGTTGCAGAGCATGTGGCAACCAAACCCTCAACAAAACAAGAACTTGGAACTGTATAGATAACATTACCAAACTAAACTTGTCAACAGACTCCATCCTACATGTAAGCAGCTGCACTTGGGAACACAACCTGCTTCCCTTCTATAGCTTCTGTTGCAGTGTGTGCATATTCCATCAACTAATGGGTACTATGCAATCTTAAAAAATCGATTTAGAGAAAATCTTTGTCAACTACTCCACCACACCATCCCCCCTCCTCTGCAGAGGTCATAGAGCACAGGCAAGGGTTAGGTTTGGTGATGCAGCAGGTCATGGCTTCTCTGTCGCTCTGTTGCACATGCTGGAGTTGCAGGGCTTGGAGGGACACACACAATGCAATAAGCAATCTTGAATCTGCTGGTAATTACTGGCACATGTGAGCAGAATCAGAAGTAGATGAATGATACTTGCAATCTTATGACTAAGTAATTTGTCCTACATGAGGTGTATTATTTTAAAATTTACTTGTCATGAAAACAACCATGAAAAACATGTGTTTGCAACCCATTTATTTACTCCTCCCGCACCTGATTTGCAGTGCTGGGAGATATATTCAGTATAAGATCAAGTTCAACATTCCGATAAGCTGAACTTTACATTCCATTTATTTACTAGTATAAAAAAATTAAAGAAAATATAGCACCTTTATCTGGACTAGACTGTTAGTCTGAAGATACAATTTGAAGGTTTGGTCTGCCACTTCTATATTTAGAAGTAATCTCATGTGTCTTGTTTCTATCTAAACATAATTAATAAACAGTACACATCCCCTGATGCTCTGAGAAGACAAGTTCCATACAAGCATGTTGAGTAGACGTCAATCCTGTCAACATGCAGTTTCAGCATGTAACTGTCAAAACTATGATGATGGCTAAAAGTGTTTAGTGGAATATGTAGCAATCATGCACTACTCGTGTTTGTTAAATGTTCTCAATCTATGTTTTGCCATGGTTGTTTTGATCTTAAAAATTTAAGGTTCACACTTTGGACTCTGTAGCCTGGAAACTTGTTCTAGTCCCATACTAATACAATGGGAGCCTCTCACTGTGGACTCTCTGTGGTAAGAACACCCTCTATAGCCAGGACACTTGTTCTAGTCCCATACTAATACAGTGGGAGCCTCTCACTGTGGACTCCTGCAGTAAGGACACCCTCTATAGCCAGGACACTTGTTCTAGTCCCATACTAATAGAGTGGGAGCCTCTCACTGTGGACTCCTGCAGTAAGGACACCCTCTATAGCCAGGACACTTGTTCTAGTCCCATACTAATAGAGTGGGAGCCTCTCACTATGGACTCTGTAGCAAGGACATGCACTAATTGTAAGATACTTGATACACAGTATACTTAATTACATAGGCAACAGACTGATCTAGCAGGCCGTGACCACAATACATGGGACTGGTAGCCCTGAAAACTTCCTACAGTTTTTCACCACTTTTAAAGAGTAATGTCATAACAACAAACTATTTACTGACTCCTCATCCCTCCCCTCATTTAGAATTCTACAATCCTCCCACATTTTAAGACAAGCTATCTATCTATTCAAAACTAATTTTGGTGTATCAATAGGTTATATAAGGCCTGCCAACCTTTTTGGACCAAAATGAAGGACACATATAGACACTGGACATGCCATACAAGTAGCAGACCACCCTTCCCCTCCTCACACACTCACCAATTATATAATTGATTTAACCTTTCCTTTAAAAAGTATTAGCTGAAATCCTGGCTGATTCAGAACATCCACAGAGGAAATCTAACTGATCTTTGGCTGAATCAGACATAAAGGATGTCTGATGATGCGCTTGATAATAGCTGAACATTTAGCATGTGAGCAGGCAGGACAGTAGAACCAGACTATGGATGGATGAAGGACAATGGGCACAGGCCACAACTGACTCAGCTGTGCAGGTTGGATCCCCGCAGGTTGGATCCACACAACACACAACTCTAGGGCTAATGTCCACCACCAGTAACTGGTTATCTGCACAGATCACCTCATGCCCCCACTGCTGCACAAACTAGATCAGATCTCCTGTTAACAAGAGGGGATAGAACGTTTGTCTGGCCATCCATTACTGACTCTGTGGATGTGTGAGGTCAAACATGGGTGCACGGCATTGAATTACTGGTGAGTAACAGATTCTATAGTTAGAAATGCATATATTTCCGTTTTAAATATGAGTCCCAATATTCATAATTCCCCTCACCCCTCCTCCCACGCTATGTTCTAATTAGCTTGGAGGGGGAGGGGGGGGGGCCTTCCCACAACTACTTTGGTTTCATACTAAGCAATGAAATTATTCTCCCTGTGCACATTGTTTTTGGTGAGCTTAAGTGGAGTCCTCAAAGAGCATGTTCATGTCTAATTAGTGGTGGGAACTACTTAGGCAATTGTTTTGAAGTTGCCAACCTGGCCTTTTACAGATTAACAGCCAAGGTTCCTACCCGACCTTGTATTCCACCACTGCGGGAGACTATCACAGCACCTAAGATAGCAGCCTCCATCTGCACTAATCTTGGGAACACACTCAACATTAGCAAAAATTAGTTGGAAATGCATCTGACTTAACATATTAATGATTAAAATTTATCTGATAACTGAAAACAACCTCAGACAGCATCTAGAGATGGCCTCAACACAATTTACCAAGTCAACTTCAGTAATCTTGTATTTAAAGTAACATTTGATTCTAGCAAAAATTCCAATACTTTCTAGACCAACTGTGTGAAGAAAGGAAGATAGTGTTATAGGTGAGACAGATAGACATGCATGTCTTCCCATGCTCTGCAGGTGTGCAAGGAGGATGGGGTTTTGTGGTGAGTCATGTGAATGGAACTGTTTGCTGTCTATTTTTCATTGATAGACCTTGAAGCCAAGCAACTATAGGTACAGTTCCTGCATAGTAAGTGGCCAGCTCCACTGTGACACCTTCAGCAATACCACAGCAACCACCTGGACAAACATATGGTGTCCTGGGCTGAGAGAAGGCATGCAACAACTGGAAAAAGAGTCCAGAATACACATGTGGACATTTTAGAGTAACATGTACTTGTGCTAGCGCAGGAGGAAAAAATCATACAAGAACAGATCCGGATTGCATGTATACTTGTATGTGGAGGAGGGGGAGAAATTGTTATCGGATTCTAGTATGTTCCCCCAATAATTAACTTAGAGTGGTTTTTAATAATTTTTAGTAATGAAACACATAGGGAGATAATGTGTTACCATGCCTGCCTATATGGTCATAATTCAGATTCATAATAATAATATTCATTATGATTCAATTATTGTATGTTTATCCCATAATAAAATATAAATAGATAATCCGTCTAAAAAAAAATGAAAAGGATGGCATATAGTTATGTACAGCCATTCTGGAAAGTATGACCACCCTCACATACTGCTTTTTTAAAAAATATATATATTGATAGCAGAAAGAAGAGGAGAGAAGAAATGCTATGGTGATGAAGGAGGGGGGGAGGGGGGAGGATATGGCTGAGGGGAATGATATAGAAGACCAGGAGGACAGAGTGTGCAATGGATGGACACACTCTTGCCTCAGGGGAAAATGGTAGACTGACTGCAGCAATTCTTTGGAAGTTGAGCAATGTTGTGGTGAAAGGAAAGGTGTCAAACTGAAATCAGAGCAGGTGTGAAACAGGTGGCAAATCACAAAACTCGTGACTGGACATCTGCGATCAACACACTGATCAAGTTACATCTCAGAACCTTACTAAACTGGGCGTACACAAACAAATACACTGTGACTAGTGCAAGTTCATTTGTGTGTGTGTGTGTGTGTGTCTGTCTGTTTTTCCTTTTAATTTGTAGTTAAAATCCTAATTTGTCTGCTAACCTATCAGAATAACAACACATCAGATAACTTGGAGGTATTGTGCATGGGCTGCACATAATCATGGCTACTTCACCTCTACACCAACCAATGATGGCAACCAACTATTATATAGGCTTGTCAATAACAGTGATAGGCTTAGGAATGTGCATATATATTTTTAAAAATTGAGTTTTCTTATCGCTGCTTTTTGCCCACCCAATATAATATAAGATCGCATTATCATGACGCCAACATATAACTCATGTTTAGGAGGCCATGAGAGGATTGTTAGTAAGACACATGGGGGGATAAAGTAAACGCAACCTCTCCTTTTCCGTCTCAAATCCAAATCAGGGTTACTATGGTAACAGAGTTATCTCCTTAAAGATGACAGCCTGAACTGTAGCTTCTTTATAAGACAGGAGACAGTGGCACAGAATGTTTCACAGCTCCTATTAAAAAGGTGACTAAATCTTATATTTGCAAACCACTCAATAGGCCCCATATTCCCAGTAACGCCCACAATCATGTCTCAAGTCACCAGACTCTTCACTGGAGCATGATGGCTGCTACACACATGATGTACCAGCATGAGACAGAGCTATAGCCTGTGGCTACATCAGCTTAATGGTAAACCACATCTCCACTGACCAGCAACAGGTGCAGCAAGTAGAAGTTGCAGTGGACAGGCAAGCAATGCACACATTGTATGTCTGTCTAACCACATGTTCTAACACATGCCTCATTGACTGAAGAAACTCAACATAATAAAATTAGCAGTAACCCTAAAATTAACACTTTGAGATATTCTATAACAAAACATACTAATTGCCTTTCTCCCAGCGGGTCCTTGTTGTATACACAATATAATGTGAGAGGGAAAAACTTCATACCAGCAAAACTTGACAGAACATAGATAGTAGTAGACTGTCATTGCTGACTGGCTGAGTGGTGTAGCCGGAACGATGTGTGTATGTGTCTACACGCTCGTGTGTGTGTGTGTGTGTGTGTGTGTGTGTGTGTGTGTGTGTGTGTGTGTGTGTGTGTGTGTGTGTGTGTGCTCTCGAGTTCGTGCAGCTATTGTACTTTATGATTAGAGCAAGGGGTTGTGTTGAAGCAATGTGTTCATACATAAAGAATACTTTACGAGTTACAGGCATGATGCTGGTCACCAGAGCAGCGTCAAACAGGTGCACATGGAAAAACAAGAGGTGTGGTTTGTGTGGAGTTTGTGGGAAGGCACCGATAAAGGGTAGTGATTGTAATAGGGTCACAGTGTAGAGGGTGGGAAGGTCAACTAGCCCGCAGCTGCACGCATCTCAACAGTGTTGGTGTCTCTCAAGTTTGACAAGGAGATACATGGAGTGGAGTGCATGCTTGTAAAACATATTTATATGTATGCATATGCACGTGTTAAGGTGGTCAACAACACATAATTTGGAAAAAAAAACAATCAACCCATCTCTATCTTCTAATCCTTGACTTAAACCTTAGTCAATTTAAATATTCTTACTGTTCAGGCAATTGGAGGCAAAATGTATTAGATTAATTTTTATTTGTTTCATTTCTAAATAAAAGGTCAAATCAATTTTGCACTTTCAGATACTTCAGATTGCTATATAACTAGCCAAGCTAAATCCATTTTGCAGAGACAAACAAAAACTTGGTTGCCTTCAATGCTTTCTGGTTGTCCATATTAGTACTTTTTCAGAAATCCTATCCAGAACTCTGACTACAATCCTTCATATATACATACCCTGGCAGGCATACCAGAGGAAACTTCTAGAAATCAAGTTAGCTGATGATGGTGTTGGAATGATTAAATCCTTTGTATGTTTCACAAAATTGATGCTAACTTCCATATAAGGTAAAATGGGTTAATTCTGCTGTATTTTAGTTTATTGTACCCCCTCCTTGGGGGTAGATGGATGTATATTTTAACTTGCTCCTGGCCGATCCATGCAAAATTCACTGGATTTGGTTAAAACGATGTGGCTGCCATGCAAAGGCTAACCACACAAACAGACAGCCAGACGGAGAAACACTGCCTCATGAACATGTACTAGATGTTTGGTGTCAATGGTTGTGGTCAGAAAATTTTATTCTTCTTGGTTCACCTCAAATCCTACTAAAAGAACTATTTTTAGCTTACACATCTTCAAAGACTCTCAGACAGCTGTTGAAGTTGTTCAAGAAAAGAAGAACAAGCTGAAACTGAAAGTCTTGCTAAGTGTAGTGACTTTGCAGCTCTTTCAGTACATGAAGATACACCTTTGAAGCTGGGAAAAAAAAAACCACAAAAGATCTTCAGAATTTCAGTGAAGAGGGGTATATTTGTACTAAGAGGAAAAATGACGTGCAAATTTCATATCATTCACTAATCTATGCACTTATGTATGAAAACATTAATTTTACAACTTCGTACATATACCATCTTCCCTTTGACACCAAAACTGTCTGCAGTGGAGTGTACAAATGAGTTGGGAGCCTTGGGCTGATTTTCAAAAGTGATTAAAGCACAGAAACCTATACCAAAAATGCTATGAGTTCAATTCCCACCATTCAGAGTTTGATTCTTGTTCATTTGGTTAAGGGTGAAAACCTGAGGATGAGAACCTAATGCCTGAAGACTATGTTATTTGCAAGGACTAGAAGGAAACATGAATCATCATTACAAGTTATAATCAATGCCTGATAGTAGCTGCACTGACAGTTGATGAGAATGTAGTGAACTCATCGATGAAATGGAATCACCACCAATACGAACTTGTCACAAATATCTAGCAAGAAACTAAACTTATATTTGATGACGAGGCTAAAGGACCAGGTAGCAAATTATATTCCAATTGTAAACAAAATTGATCATCTACCATCTTTCATTTAGATACAGAAACGCTTGAGGGTAGAAACACAATCCAATAACGCATAGAGATCTTTGAAGAGGTGTTTCTCCTATTGGTGTGCCTTTGCAACAAGCAGTAATAAATGTGTTCTATTTTGAGTCTTAAAACGTCATTATTGCACTGTGAAATGCTCAAGGTAACAATCAATATCATGAGCTCTACATTTTTAATGTTTCAATAACACATTCCTCAGAAGTATATAACTCAACATATTTAAATTGTCCTCAACATGGCAAAGTACACACACGCACACACACACACATACAGGGCTTCATGACATCAGAACAGAGCAACTATGATGCTACATTCCATGTATATAGACAAGATTAACCTGCGGTAGTGGATTTTAAAGCTATCACCCTAATAGGCTGCAACTCGGCAGCAGATATAGAGACAGCATATGTCTGAGATTAATTATTACTAAATTTAAAGCCTCTAACTGAAATATTACACACACATCTAGTGCTAAATTAGGTTTTACATATATCAAAGAATATATTAAATACATTTAAGAGATAAATTAGTTGTTATACTTACAATATCAAGTATAATAAAAGACAACTATGTAGCATTGACAATTGTTGCCATCTTATTTTGAAGGGGGAAAAACACAAACAGGTTGGGTGGTTGCTTGTTTGCATTCTGACAGCTTGCTAGATAAGGCACTGCTTCTAAACCAACTAATAATTCTACATAGACCATAGTGTTGATATGATTGGCTTATCATGTGTGTATAAAAATACTATATTGAAGATGTTTTCTGTTTCATCAAGTTTATCTCGATAGAAGTTGTTCCATTCAGCACTGTATAGGTTTATAAGATCAGTAATTTTGACAGGGCGCCACACCCCCCCCCCCCCCAAAAAAAAACAAAAAAAAAAAACAAAAAAAAACCTTCTCTTTGCTCAGCTCAGCCTACAAACACTGTTTCAGGATTTCTGGACAGATGATCTTAAGAGATATCATTTTCATACAAAGTTATGCCACAATATTAGTAAAATAAAATGCAACATTGGGCATACATCTCTAAATACTAGATCACTAACAAGAACCCCACCCAAGAAAGTCCAGTGGGCGCAAGCTGTCCTTTATGTAGTGGCACTTGCTTCATAGCTCATACCATTCTGCCCTAACAACTACACAGACTTGCATCTGGTCTAATAATTATTTCTGCTTATGAATCAGAGTACTCAAAAACAATTGGGGAATGGAAGCAAGCTAAACCAGCAATGGATATTTGCAACAGTCTTATTCACTGCTAATTCCTTCTCTTGCACTACACCACAGGCCAATCACGGAACAAATTAACTTCACCTACACATGTGCAATGCATACACATCTTTTTAAGCTTCAGCTATTACATATTGTTGGAAATTTTGGTTCCATGGAGGGAAGCTGGGACACTTACAGGATAATGGCAGACAACTGGTAGGTTAACTAAGACATCTCATGTCCACACTAATCACGTCTGTGGAACAATAACTGAATACATGCTAGTTGGAGCTAGTTACATGTGATCCACATGATTTGCCTGGTGGCTATAATACAAGCAGACCAGAAAAAAAATGCTGAAACATGGATGGGGGTGAGAGGTTAAAAACAAACAGCTTAGCTACATAAACACAGTCTACCAACAAGTTTACTAAATCTTAGTCATTGCTAACAGGTTGAACTTTAATTGGTTCCAGTCATACCTTGATCCCGCAGTAGTTAGCAGTAAAATTCAGCAGAGCAGAGAAGCAGCGAGTAGCTTAAAGGTAAAGCCCGCTGAAAGCGTAGTAAGTGCTGGAAATCAGGAAGGGTCAATTCAAGCTTTTCAACATATGCGTAGGACTAGTCCTCCAGAGGAATTTCAATATCACCTTGCGCAAAGATTGAACTTATGACATGCTCAGTTCCATGACTGCCAATTTAGTGGCCAATTTGACCAATTTGAAAAGCTTTGGCCATAAAAAAAATGTGGGTGGACATTTTCCTGATTTATGGTCAAATGGCCACATCTGGACAAGGAAGGTACCATGTAATTGGTACAGTATTGGATCAGGACTTCATAATTGTGGTCCCTACCAGAAAAACTATTTTCTGCCATTTGTTCCAAGTACCCTCAAAATCATTTTCAGCAAAATAGGAACTTTTAAATTACTTTTTGATAAACCACTATTTTCCTAAAATCCCCCCTCTCTATTTCGTAAAAAATCAATTTTCCTCTGAAAAAGTATAATATATTAACACTTGGCCATTTTTGAGAAAAAAGTTGTGGATTTCCTGTTTTCAAAATCTGGCAACAGTACACTGATCAGTTCAAGAATTGACAGGGGTACCTCTCTGTGCTCTAGCACCAACCACAATTTGGGGGCTTTAGTTGTTTTTGTCCATTGACAAACTATCTCTTAACTAAATGATGAAATATTGTCCTGCCATATATAAAATATTTTTATCATATAAATATAAGTGCATAGCTACATTGATTTGTTTTGCAGACATTAAAAGATAAAGGCAATTTCGAATGAAAACCAGATATTTGCAATACACACGAATTCATGCACACACGAAATTGCCCATGCACACACTCTGAGCAAAACATATACTCTCCGCAATATTCTTTCCCCCCATCAATAAAAATTTTTTCATGAAGTAATATTTATATAAGCAATCACAGCTTTCTCAAAGCAGTTGCAGCTTCTGAATGTTGGGGATCCACTTGGAGAGCTTTCTTGAATAAACTGTCCACTTCACTCCTCTTTTTGACTCCACCCACATTGTCCAAGTAACACATGCCAAGGTAGTAGTAAGCATCTGCAAACAACACACCATGTCTCACTGCAAACTCCAATAGTTCCACTGCCTCCTTCTTTCTCTTCAGCTCGTAGAGGAGAGCTCCTTTATAAGCACTGACTATAGGGTAGTCTGGATAGGCATCTATGGCTTGGTCCCAGAGAGCTAGTGCATCCTCATACCTCTCTTTGCCTTTTCTGAGAATGACTTTGTTAATTAAGAACTGATATGTTTCGAGCACCACAGTGACTGTGGAATCCTCCTTTCCCAATTCCACTGCTTTCCTGAATCCCTGAAGGCAAGTAATATAATGGAAGAGTCAACAAAAGTAATGGAGGTTCTTTGTGTTATTAGAGCATGGCCAATTGAACAAATAACAACAAGAAAATGATTTGCAACAGAAATGCATACACACTTGTACTGATAACAAGTATATTGAATGGTCAGTAATTTGGAAGTGCAACATATTATCAGGGATACTATATGTAAAGATGGTAATGCAGGTGAACTACTGGGGGGGGGGGGGGGCGGGATATTTTACCATTACGGAAAATTAATCAAGAGAAAAAAAAAAGTCAAGGGTGTTGATAAAATGATTTATGGGACAATGGGTGATAATATATATTGGAGCAAAGAGGAAGGGGAGAAGATAAATTTATTAAGGAAGATGAAATAAAGAAATATTGTAACATAAAATTTACTAACTTCTTCAGCTTCGTCGTAGCGTTTCAAAGCTTCCATTAGCCCTCCAAAGCATGAAAAGCCACGTGAATGCTGAGGGGCTTCTTTCATTGACCACCTGTACAATTTCTCTGCAAAAGAAAAATTCTTAATTCGTCCGTACTCTATCCCTAAATTTGACAACATTGGTCCATTGTAGGGGCTACACCGAACTCCTGAAGAATAGAGGGTTAAATTGCTCTTCCAATCTTCATTGCGCAGGAAAGCTCGAGAAGCTAGCAGGCCCAAAAGGGATAAAGCTGATGCAATAATCATGATCCGAAATAACCAATTTCGGCTGTATTTAAATAAAATAGTTATCCCATAACCAACCAAGTAGCAGTAGCCCAAACTTGGCAGGTACAACACTCTCTCAGCCACCACAAATCCCACGGGAAAGAAGAGGTTAGAAGCAGGGAGAAACGGAATTACCATCAGACAAATACCAAAGATCAACTTTTTAGACTGCCTGGAGTCATGATGGAGTCCCCACATGGTAAAGGTGAGAGTACAGATCAGTGTCACCACAGTAAGAATGTTGCGAGGGTCGAGGATGGAGTTGATAAGGGGAACCGTGGCAAATCTCCAATCCGGGCAGAGAAAGTAAGGATTTAACAGCTGCCACATGTTGATGAACGTAAGGTACAGCCAGTTTAGCTGTCGGTAAGGGATATCCATGAACATAGGTGGATTAATATTGCTATAGTGAGAGGACATTCACATACAAGGAAAGAGAGACATGAAAGAAAAGGAAAGAAAAAAAAAAGAAGAATAAAATTTTTTTTTTTTAAAAGTGTGAATGCATATTACAAGTCTGCTCTCTGAAAATAGCACACACACCAAACCTAAATAAGTCACTTGGGTCCATTAACAACAGAATAAATACAAACTACAAAATATTGAAGAAAAAAAAGAACAATCCCAATTTCAACTGCAAGATTGAAGCACAACTAAACAACCACTAGTATATAACTCACTCACACTCACTCCTCCCTGCTTCCCTCCTCTAGTTATACCAACTTTTAAAAAAAGAGTGGAAAGAACCTGACATTTTATCATTATCCATCAACTAGTCAGCATTTAGTTGTTGTTCTTAACCTGTACTTATATTTAGCCTCAAGGTCATGACCCCGACCATCTCTCTGCCCTCTCCAACACAGTGCATGAGAAAGAAGAATTGTTCTTTGAATTGGTTATAACCACACTCAGGCATGCCTGCACACCCATATAATAAAAAATGTTTACATTTTATATCTGCTTGTTAGGACCACAGGTGGGAGCAATTAGTCGTTTATTTACGTAGCAACAAAGCAACATACCAAGTAATCAACACAAACTCCTAACAACTAAAATAATTTGTTAACAACTAAAAATATTGTTAGAAACCAACACATACACATGTAATAGGCACTAGTTACCAGCCAGAATCCATCACCATATAGATTGAGTTATGCAGTAAGAAGGGTATTAGAGAGATTATCAGTAATGGAGAAACATCTGAGTGCAGGAGAAAGATTGTGAGAGATAAATGTACATACCATGTGTAAATATATGATAGACTAAAGGAGCAGCACATTATAGTTTTAATTTTCTTTTCTTTCTTTTTGTTGCTACTATAAATGTGTAGGAGAAATTGGAGATGAATGGCTCACAATTTTAATGTTTCATTAGAAATTTTATGGATCTAAAGAATACATTTATACATCTTACCACAAGAAAAGTCTACTTCTTACATTTAGTGATTTGAAAAATTTTAGATAGAAAATAAATGGTAAATTTATTACAATCACGTTCAGCAGAACATAAAACTGCAAAGGCACAAAATTTAGGCTCATATCTATTAACCTGGTTGCTCGAAGAACATGTTTTGAATATAATCCTTTAAATGCAGTTGATTCACTCACCCCTTTATATTAGGTACATCTAGTGGCTAATTAAAAAAAAAATTTTTATTTATGCAGAACAGATACAAGCTCTGGTGTTTTAAATACAGTATGTCCAAATATCTTTGTTACCTTATTATAGCAGCAGCAATGGTAGAAATTCTCCTGTATTTAGTTAAGTGCTATATACTCATTAACACCACACTCAAAGAGTACAGAGCAGGTTCTTAACTATCATAAGGTTCTATAATAGTAACTGGGTGTCTCTAAGTTCTATAATAGTAACTGGGTGTCTGCAATCTGATTTGGCTCTGTCATATGTCCAAACAGATGTCACTGCCACTACAGAAGTTCATTACATCAGCATAGTCTGTGAGGACATCATTTTGCCATGGGCAAGGCTCAGGGCTAAGGTAATGCCAAACATCGAGCTTTCTAATAGATACAACTGCTGACGATGTCACGAAGATGATGTAATGCAAAAGAAGGATAGTAGTATTCTGACACCCATAACTTCCAAATATGCCATGTATGGTTTTAATTACTTTTCTTTGTTGATCATGCACACATCTCAAGTTGGTTGAAGCTCTAGACAAATATCAGTGCATGTGTTTACTCTGCTGGTCCTGTTGAAGGGGGAACTTCTTGGTGGGTTTCCACACCAGACAAACAAGGTTATCGCAACTTTAAAGTTTTCAAATTGAAATTGTATTTTGTTTTCATTATGATCTCAATGGTGGCAACGCTCTAGGAAATGTTTCTCATACAATCCTTATTTGTGCAATTTTAATACTAAACCTTTTCGGTCACCTGGTGAACAGGTTTATTGGCACTGCCCTGGTAAAAATACTCCAACTAGGCAAATAAAAGATTCAAGAATGCTAAATATTTTTGAACACTTAGAGAAATCACTCTGCAACATCAGTTGCGTACACTGCCCCTACATAGACAACTGATTATAAACAAAATCCTGTACAAAACCATCCAATTTAACAAGTTGCTCTGCCATGCAATGCTAACATGTTGAGGCCAAACATTTTCTTACCAAGTATTTCTTAACAAGCAGGAACTAGCCTAAGTGGTTCAAATATTTAAAATTGATATTGAATTAGCTAGCATCCTCCTCCCATTGCTCAAGGTAGATTAGTCATTAGACTATGTACTTTTGTAGCACCTAATGGAGCGTTAAAGTAATGTGGGGAAGACAGAGAAGACTGAACATGGTGGCCATGTCAGACATATGCCTAACACTTATGCTTTATATGGCCCACATACTGGCTTCTGTTGGCTATGCTGAAGTAGCCAGTAACAGCTGTGTCTGTGCTAAACAATCGTCCTCTCTCTCAAGCTATCAATTAAAGAAATTGGAAATGCCGAGAGAAGAGGTTACTAGAAACCTGTGATGAAAAGAGATCATCTGTGAACTTTGGTTCATATAATCACCATGTTTAGCCCTGACACAGCTGTTGCCTGCACTAGAGCATATCAAACAGAAGCCTCTGTATGAGGGCTATGTATAGGGCTATGCATAGCCATTGTTTTTTGACATATGTCCGAAATTTTTGTAGGGAACATCAGACCATCCTATTTATTGAAGGACCATTATTGGTGCAGAACCAACAGTTGATTAATTACAATCTTTATTTCCTTGTGACCATCACCTGCCAGTGTGGCAATGCAAGTGCATGCCCCGAGTATGCACTGACCTAGAGCTGTGATGTTCAACTTTTTAAAACTCAGTCATAAAACTGGAAATCATGAGATCAAAAGTTATAGATGTGATAAAAAAACAACATACAATCCATTACAATTATATTAGTCATGTAAGGGAAAAAGCCTACACCTGCTGTCCCCAGGTGGTCACCCATCCAAGCACTGAGCAGGCCCAACCTCACTTAACTTCAGGGTATGAAATTTGAATCAAAATTAAAAAATGTCTGGATAGAAAAATAAAATGCTGCCACACACGCACAAGCACACACAAAACAAGCAATTTGCTACTCTGCTTGTAATTATTTTACATTGTAAGTTATAACTCTTGTTCATATCACTACTTTGTTTAGCACTGATGTGACAAAAAAGTTGTGTATTAATTTAGCTATTAAATAACCAGTTGTAGTGATTGGACAGTCCGTACAAGAAGGAATCAATGCTGTGATCTATCAGAAAATGATGGAAGTTGCATCATATTTGATCAGGAATTAATCAAGTTGTTATTTCTGATGTCGTTTGTGTTCGTCAATAAAGTTGATTCAGCAGAGTATGATTTATAAACTGCATAAGATCATCAAGCTCGTTAGCTCAGCACACAATGCCACACATTCATTACATAGTATCAAACAGCGATTAGTGGGGAGGAAGGTGGCAACCTCAAGCATGCCCATGTCACTAAAGTCCATTTGCGTTGACCTGAGCCCAAGGAAAATCGTAATGACTTTGCAAATATACAATGGATTTCCAGATTTCAAGGACCAACAGACTCATGACACTCCAGAAAAGCAAGGCATTAACTATGCAGTTAGCACTTTGTTCTAATGACAAAGATTTATTGTGGATGGATGGTAACTTTTAAAGCTATTCAGCCATATATAAATCTTACATAATAAGTAATTATTATTTCTGTGTATAGTCATTATTAATTTTTGTTTATTCTTATGATTTTAATGAATTGATAAAAATTGTGTTGATAAACGTGAAGCTAAGTCTCATTGTACTGTGTACACATGGCTCCCCATGCTCAAGGTAAGTAGTTCTTGATGTCACCCATTTTCACTTTATTGAGGTGTACTTAATGCTGTATCAATAAGTTATGCCCATGTTTGCTTGGTCAAGGTGTTCAACCCCCCTAAAATTGTAGGCAGATAGTTCTCAGTGTTGCCCTCTTTTTTTTTATTAAGTGGGACTGATCTCTGTATTTGAAGGACAGTAGTTCATGAGGATGTGTTCATCTTCACAGTACTGAACGATTCAAATCTCCTATGTTCCTATGTTGAAGGAATAGTATTTTTTTTTTACCCCATGGGCATTGCCAGGATTCGATGAGGAGAAGGGGGGGGGGGGGGGCTTTCCAGGCATAATGCGCCAAGGTAACATAAGTTACTGGCCATGTGGGAAAAATAGATATTAATGTCATCCCATTCGAGATGCTTTTTCAAAAATTAACATGAAACCCAAGTACAATTTCAAATACTCTATGATAGACTGACATTCCCTCTATCAACCTTGGGCGGCCAATAGAGGTGTCTTTCTATGAGAACAAAATGGAACATTTGGCAATTTATACTTCAGATTCTGGATCGCAGATATCATGTTGCAGTGGTAAACAGTTGAAAGGTAAAGAAAGTGCTCTCTCTCTACCTCTCTCTCTATATAATGCTATTATTTTATGAGAAAACTATTTTCTACTAAAGAAAAATGATATTTGTCTGGATTTTGATAAAAGAGGATGAGCTTTTGGTGAGATTCTATTTACTACACGAACCAAACCTTAGGAAGGCAATGAAATTGAACATCTAAACAAAATTAAACCTATAATACTATGCATCCATACATGCTGAAATATAACACCAGAAGATATAGAATAGCCCTTGAAAATACACATAATTAAACTAGCAAACAGGAGGAGAGTCATGTATTACAAACAGCATTAGAATCTGATGCATGTGAAAGTGAATCCTGGACGGTCCAGGGCATGAAGTCTGAGCTCTGAGCTTGGCTGTAGTTGGAGCTACAGTTAAAGCAAAGGAGAGGTAGAGGTTGTGTCACCACAAGTTGCCTAGGAGTATGGATGACAACTTTATATGGCTAGCTAGCATCTGCATGGAAGAACAGGTCCATAATTATCAAAGTTTAAGAGAACTTTTGGAATATTCTCACTCCAGAATAAATTGATCTTTTACCAGGTCATGTAACATCTCCAACTGCACCCTAAGCTCAGTACGTGGGGACAAGGGGGAGGGGCAGCTATGGTTAGGAGACAGTGCATAAAAAAAAATTTTTTTTAAAGAAATAATTCGTCTATGCTGTGACTAGAAGAACAGACTAATACAAATTCCAGTTTCCTCATCATGACATCATCACTGTGACAGGTGTGAAGTTTCATTCCCTGTATTCTGTACCGAGTGTTTCATGACAGGATGTTGTATACCTAAAATAAAGTGGGAGAGTTTAGCTGTGGGTGGTGCAGGTGCCTCTTGGCTGCCTCAGAGTTTCCACCATCGGGAGACAACTGGTCTGTATGCATGCAACACTTGTGCACAATACAGGAAATGAAACTCTGCAGCCTAATTAACAATGATGATGTCATAACGAGGAAACAGGAATCTTGACTGCGTCAGTCAGTTCTTCAATTTACTGACAGATAGACACTGCAGCCTGTTAATAACAATGCCGTAATAATAAGACAATTAGTAGCAGCTGTTTACACCAGTGTTTACCCTTGTGACCATAACATCACTTCTAGTGGATCTAACACTTCCTGTACCGGTTAAAGTGGCATAAACTGCATCAAACTTCCTGAACTATTGCATGAACTCCAAAAGACTCTGCAATCATTACATTTTGTGTCACATGCTTCTTTTAGAAGCTTTTTTTCTTCAAAGATTATGTAAAACATACATATATTTTTTCTCAAGCATTACTGTGTGATAGATTCTGCCTGTGTGCTATGTTGAACACTTTGGATGCCTAGAACCTGCCAATATGGAGTGAAGATATTTTAAGAGCACTTGAAAAGTAAGTAAAGAGGTTTATATCACCTGAAGAATAAATTTGGCTTCTGAATTCCAGTAACACCCACTGACTGTAGTCTCTATTGATATTGTGGGTGTGGTTTGATGTGGCTATAGTTGGGTAAAGTTGCCAAGTTAGTTATATGAGACTAACTGTATGAAGTGGGAAATATCAATAAATAACATATGGTACATGATTGAAAGACATAACTCTCGCAACCTGCGGCACTGAACATGATCGTAGCACTACTCAAGCTCTCTAAGTGAATGTTGAGGGGTGGGAGGGGAGAGGGTGCTAGACAGTTCCTCTGCATGGTAGCATCTGTGAGGTCCAGTCCCAAGGGCAGGGCAGCACTAGTTGTATTGTGCAACCATTCCCATGCATCCTGTAGATGCTGTTGCTATGCAAATGCTAACACATGGTCTGTGCACATGGAGAACCAACAGACATGGACTCTTCCTCCAGTTCAAACATTTCTCCCTTCAACAGCAGTATAACAACTATTCTCAGCAACATTTGCAAAATAGCTGCGCAGATGTGTCACAATGCCCATGCTCACTAGCACACAAACAAGTGCACTTACAACTGCAAGATCCATACCCACCAAGCATGTGACATAAACATTCCTCATGCTACTACTCAAACTAGGTAAAGGTTTACTTCATACATACATCATTTCTTAACGTGAAACCTACAAGGTGAAAATTTATAAATCCATACTTTCCATATTTGATGAAGGGGGAATGGAGAACACTGACTAGATATTAAATTATGATTAAACTTTAATTGCATGTATAATACACACTACACCATATTGAGAGGTTGTCATAGCAACTCTCATTGTTGCATTTGGATGTGTACAAAATTAGCAATTTCATAACACATCTCACCACTCCCCCTCAACACTATTGATAGACATGTTAGTAAACAATGACTAACCTGACTGCACATGACTTGAGGTGACACACACAATACACACACATTAATATTTAGCAAAGTATCCGTCCTATGGACGGAAACAACAAATACATTAATATACTCCACCTCGAAACAATTCATCCAGATTTGTACTAAGTTAATGGGGTTTTAGTGCTTCACATATTGTGGTTTGTAGTGCTCATAATGCAGCTTGGTGGTTACTCATGCATAAATTGAACCCCTCCCCTCTAAGGAAATTTTGAATGGAAAAAAAAAAATCAACCCTAGCCATATGGGCAGAGTTATACTCCAATCCTAATCAAACTCTTCTAAAAACATCCTTGGGTGAATCCCATTAACACCTGAAAGTTTGAGCTCCGTGGGCACAAGCGTCTGGGAGGAGACAGCTAACAAACAAACAAATCTCTAATTATAGTAGACAGTAACAAATTTTTATCTGTTTTATTGAATGAATAGAATCAAAACATTTGAAAAATTTTCCTCCAAGATGTCACAATATCAAAAGCTCAAACAAATAAGAAAAAAGGGGTGGAGTTAACTTGCACCCACAAGTGCACAGCACACAGAGCAAGGAGATCCTTCTCCTTCCAAGTGGTCTATTGAGTAGCCAGAGATACAAGTTTAACTAAATACCTTTGCCAACACTTTTAGGACTGTGCCTGATCACCTAAGTGTTCATGCAGTGCTTCAACATTACATTTCACTGCTCTGACTAAGTTAACCCGAGTCAGGCTGAGTTAGAGGTCACTTAGAGACTTCTTACTCCCTTTAGCAGATATATACTGTAGCCGCATCTCTACAGGCAGTTTCAAGCTACTGGGACCTCAGCATGCCATAACTCCCACACGCCTACCTGCCATCATCGAATATTGCACATGTGCACTTGCTGGTGTCAATAGTTGGTAGGTGAAAATTAGTGTTCTCATTAAAACCAACCACAAGACCAAATAATTGAATCACAAACACCCATTCATTAAATCATCATCTACAGAATTAAACCGTAACCACACAAAAAAACTAAGTAAAAAATTAGTGACTAACCGGTTCAAGGTTAATGGTTTTATGATGAGGCCAATTAGGCGTGACCTTAGGACCAAGATGAGCAGTGTGAATGCGATCAGAGTGAGACAGCGAACAGAGAAGTAGGGAAACCATGCAGGAAGCTTCCGAGGTCTAGTGAGAGCGGTCTTCAAGATGACCACACCTCTGCTCCAGTTTACCTAATCAGTTAGAAAAAACAAACAATTTACTGAAAGGTAGACACTTCTGTGAGGCTTACAAGACCACAAACATAATTACCTCTTGATGTTAGTTGTCTATCAAGTGACTCTAACTTACACAACCATGGAGGCCTCTATAGGAGAGACTCATCACCTCTACCTGTGCTGCTAGAACATGCCATTTCTATTTCAGCACTTTCATTTGAAAAGTGATTCCACAAGAAGCATGGCAAGTTATTGCTGTTTGCTGATTTTTTTTTTATATCTGAGCATGCTACTATGAATGGCTGGAAATTCTGATCATAGGTGTAGATGTGCACCTTCCTCTGCCATGCTTTAGTTCTTGCCACTCTCACTTTTCCTGTTAGAATCACTCTCAGATTACTGGCCATGTGTGGACAATATCCACAATGTATCCCAGTGAAAGTACTGGCTTACCATGTCTACCACGACAACACAGTGGATGGACACGTACAGGATTTAGTGCTAGTGTAATGCCACTCAGGCAATTGGACTTAATACAATTATTAGATAAAACAACAACAAAAATATTAAAGAAAAGGGCATAACTTGATGTATACGCATACCAAAAATATTTCCAGCAAAAATTTGCTATACTAGAAAAGTACCCATCCTATGGATGGAGACAACAGTTTACTGACCTATGTGTCTACACAATTGTGATTTGTAGTAAGTGGGATGGTTTACTCGTAAAGGCATAGAGTTATGAACACAACCATAAAATTTTGAGAAAAAATAGCCCCATAGGCAGGATTTTATTCTGATCTTCACCAAACTTCTGTATCCACTCCAGGGTGATCCATCAAATCCTGAAAATTGAAGCCCCTTAAGCCCAATTGTCAGGGATGAGTTAGAGAACAAACTGATCTTCACCAAACTTCATTATAACGTCCCCAGGGTGACCCCCATCAAATCCTGAAATTTGAGCCCTTTAGGCCCAATCGTCTGGGAGGGGCTAGAGAGAGAAAAAAAAAACGGCTCTTCACCAAACTTCGTTATAATGTCCCCAGGGTGACCCCCATCAAATCCTGAAATTTGAGCCCTTTAGGCCCAATCGTCTGGGAGGGGCTAGAGAGAGAAAAAAAAAAGGCTCTTCACCAAACTTCGTTATAATGTCCCCAGGGTGACCCCCATCAAATCCTGAAATTTGAGCCCTTTAGGCCCAATCGTCTGGGAGGGGCTAGAGAGAGAGAAAAAAAAACGGCTCTTCACCAAACTTCGTTATAACGTCCCCAGGGTGACCCCCATCAAATCCTGAAATTTGAGCCCTTTAGGCCCAATCGTCTGGGATGGGCTAGAGAGAGAAAAAAAAACAGCTCTTCACCAAACTTCGTTATAATGTCCCCAGGGTGACCCCCATCAAACCCTGAAAATGTGAGCCCTTTAGGCTCTATCGTCTGGGAGGAGTTAGTGAACAAACATCTTCATCAAACTTCATTATAATGCCCCCAGGGTAACTCCTATCCAACCCTGAAAATTTGAACCCCCTTAGGACCAATTATCTGGGAGTAGTTACCGAACAAACAAACAAATTACAAATTATTTGGCATATGTACCATTTTTGGTTATTTTTTTGGTCTGACACAAACACAGGTAGGGGTATGGCCTTAGATACATTCTTAAATGGTGATACTGATGCCGAATATATATGAGTTCATGAATATTAAAAAGGTCCAAGGGTTTTATCGAAATACAATTTTTGGTATTTTAGCTTTACACACCAAGATAGAGGTGTGGCCATGTGGGACCCACCCCATGTAACTCCCAGTGTCAAGTTGTGCATGGATACCAAATTTTAAGCCTGTGTTCCTTGATTTTTTCTGGCCAAAATACCATTTTTGGCTTTTTTTCAGCCCTATGGGTGGAGTTTTAATCCGATCTTCACCAAACTCGCCATAAACCATCCAACGGTAACCCCCATCACACCCTGAAGATTTAAACCCTGTAGGCCAAAGTGTCTGGGAGGAGATAGCAAATATATAGACAGATAGACAAACTGCAAATCATAGTAAGATTGGAACAAACTAAAAAAATATAATGACACAGGACTGCACTCATGGAGGCCACATATTAGATGACCTTTTACCAAATTAAATTGCCTACATCAATATTTAACTAACTTTTTGGGGGCATCTAATTAGAATTGGTAATGGTTGCCAAACTTGTGGTCTACATGGTTACAGTCTTGCTTATATATTCTTACCTTTGGAATGGTGGGGTGGATACATCGATAAAGTTTTGGTTAAGAATGTTTTTTTGTTTTTTTTAACTAATTGTTTATTGTTGGGAAACATCAAAGTTCTAGGACACACTCAAATACTAAATACTAATAAGTCTTTTAGCAATGCTTGATCAAAAAAAATAAATAAATAAAAAAAAAAAATATATATATATATATATATATATATATTTTAAATTTATCTATTTTTTTAAATTTATTTATTTATTATTTTTTTTAAATTTATTTGGGGGGGAGGGGGAGGGGTGCATTGGTAACTTGCTTTTACCTGATGAACTATGAACACTTCGTAGACCAGACAGAGAGCCAATACAGTTATTCCTTGCTCCTTGCTCAGCACTGAACACAAGCTGAAGAAGAGACAGACACACACCCATCGAAATCCTGAGTGGGGGAAAAAAAATAATCAAGATTAAACAAATGCAAACAAGAAAGAAACAAGTCAAACTATCTCTAAAGGAAGCCAGTTACAAAAAGGCATGGTTGTGTGCTAAAGCATCGTCATTCTTTTTCTTCTTATTTTTGCCAATGATGCCAATTATCTTGACATACTTGGTTAGTAATAAACAGAAGGATAAGAAAGGAAGAAGAATTCTAAATAATCTTTGCTTATCAACTGATTGTAACTACATATCGCATTGATAAGTGATGCCACCACAATATGTAACCTCATGATGCTATTCTATCTATTGTCTACCATCGTGCCTGCTCCAGAACTCTTTGCTGCCCTGCAGTAAGCAAGCAAGGCTGAGAGGAAGAACACAGCAGACAACAGTTCAGTTCTCCCCACTAATCCTGCAACCTGTAGTCAACAAGGTCACATGACAAACAGAAATTGTTACAAGTGTGGGTAGAACAGAAAGAAAAAAAACACCCCTTAACAATAAACAACCATACTGTGCACATACAGGTATCTGGGGGAGGTAACAAAAAGGGAGTTGATTTACACTTAAAATATTTGTTCATTTATCCTGACATAACAGAGATTTTATATGAAGAATAGAAAGTTGGTGCATGCAACCTTATTAACATACCAAGGTACATACTTGGATCCTTAATAGTCAGAGCATAAATTATACTCCCCCCCCCCCCTTTCCCTTCTCTTGCTGCATTGATAGTGCTATGCATGCTCTAGTATACATATTTACTAAATTTAGAGGGGAGGGGTGGGGGGTTTAAGTTGTAGCAGTTTATAGTAATACTGCTTGGCAATATAGCAGAACATGGTATAGTTTGCTACTGTAATTTTCAGGAAGTAGTTCTAAGCATGGTAGCTACAGCAATAGATATTATAATAAAGTTCTGGAACACTTACTGCCTCTGTGTGTATAGGATGCACTGCAAACAGCATTCCCGCTATCAAGGAAGGCCAAGCATTGCAGAAAATGACACCACAAAGAAGAGTGAATATTAAACAAACTAAAGTGTGAAGAAGCATGTTCACAAGATGGTACCCAAAAGGCTCAAGCTCGTGTAGAAAGTAGTTCAACCGATAAGTAGCCACACAGAGAGGTCTATAGGACTTGTGACTGCTAGGGCTGTTGATATCAGAACCCCAGAAATCATGAAAGAGTAGATCTAGCCAGGGTGAAGCTGGCCTGAGGTCCTTGTTCTTTTTTATAGCTGGTTCATCATCGAAGACTATGCCTGCCTGGAGGGTGTTAAGGTACACAGCACACCCAACCGCAGCACACACAAGTGATGCCACCACCAGGTGAGAGGACATGACTCACTCAATCTGGGCGAGTACAGTTAAGATGGCAAGGATCAGCAATCGCATAAACTACATTACCAGGCTCTGGAGTCAATACATTAGTGGTTCTAAAAAAATTTTAATCACAAGTAACTATGAGGATGGAGCGTATAAAATGTTCAGGACTACATTATTCTTGGGAAGCCTAGACATCCAGTGGCCTCCGGGAATGGTCCACCTCAAACGTAGGCTTCGCGCATGCTAAAAGATAGGTAGAAATGAACACAGGATTTGCGCATGCTAAAAAGTAGGTACAAATTTAAGTACGGGATACTTAGATAGTATTGCATCATGGCTTCTCTAGTATTAGTGTGGGTCTCTCTCTTACTCCTTTCGGAGGGAGGTGGCGTGCAGACTTCAGGTATGTGCTGCAGTTATTGTCCATGCATGAAACCTAGTTCAGGTAGCTTGCTACCAGTTGCACATTGAAGTACAAAGGTGTCACATAGCTAATATGTCTTCCAACGCAATCACAACATGGCAATGTTGTTGATTTCCTTTACAATTAGTACTCCATACCCTTTATATTTATCACTCAGACTGTAGACCTGAAGTAGCTGCAAACCTGCTGTGGAACTTGGAAGATGCTTTGGCATTTCCATGCCAGGATGTGCACCCTTTATTGCAAGGTGAGAGAGTACCAAGTATTAACACACACCACAAATATTCTGTGCCTTAAATCAAGAAGATTATATTGAAATTGTTTGGTCTGTACAAGCTTAAGAAGCATATACCACAATTGATGAAGTAAAAATAGAAAATCATCATAAAAAAAAAAAAAAAAAAAGAAATCTGAACACACAAAACCTTATTGCAGTAACAATATGTTAAGTATTTATTCTCTGTATTGAGCATATCACATGAATGGTTGGTTTCCCACCCATCCATATGATATTATGTGAGTTATGTGAGTGGTTCTAACAATATTGAATGTAACCTTAGGCTTGTAAATATTTATAGACAATGCTCTTATGCTGATAGAAGGGATTGGAAACCAAATCTTTCCTTTTTCTTTTTTTTTTGTAGAACATGTGCATAGCTACATAGCAAGAAAAAATATATATCTGAACTTGACTTATTGTGTGTGTGTATGTGTAAGTGTATGTGTGTGTGTATTTCATGGGACTTCGAAACTGTATTGGAGTGGGGAGATTTATCCATATTTCACTATCTGGAACTGAACCAAACCTTAATTCTTTGTTTATAAACAAATTATTAGTTTTTTTCTCCAGGAAATTTCTTAGCCCTGAGCCACACTCTGACCCCTCCCCCCTCCTAACATGCACACATGCCCATACATTTCCCCACTTTAAATGGCTAGTTGAATTCATCTGGTCTTCTTTGTTTTAACTTTTGTTTAGTACACAGTGAAGTTTTATTGAACATTAATAAAAACTTAATCCTATTTTAAGCCATTTCTTCCACACATAAACCATTGCCATGTCTACAAGCCATGATAAGGAAGTTGCCTATCTTTTTATGACAGGTGCATCACTTCATGCAATTTTTGCAGAAATTATCGTATTATTAACTTTTCTCACATGAAACTGGTGATAAGTGTATAACAGGGGATTACAACACGGATTAATTATAGTTAATTAACACCATCAGTTTAAAAAGATTTAGCAAACACTACACTGGAAATAATTCTTGTGACAATGCTTTACCTGTCCTATTCGATAATCTCCGATTCTGGAGGGTAACCTGATGCCATGACTATCATTACAGTGCCCAAAATAATTAAATGTAGTGATAGCCTTATCAATTGAGATCAAAGCTGCTGCATTAGATTCAGCCATACACTTAACTATGACAGCCTGAAGCCTTTGCAGCTTCAGGTAGTTGCAGGGTCAGTTGGATGTCAAGATTTTGTCTTTCTATCAGGATATCACAAGCATAGACTCTGTGTCTATGCTTGTATCTATGTTATGGTTTGCTTGTCCTGAGCAGTTGACAAGATACGAGTTCCCCAGAGCCATCTGTGACCCATTGTGTGTGTAGTGACTCCTTTAACTGCTATTGGCTGACTCTAATGCAGCAGCTTTGATCTCAATAGAAGCAGTCATCACCTTATTTGGTCGAGCTATGATGATATTCACAGCATCCGGTTACCTTCCAGAATCAGTGGGATTGAAATGGTCAGGTGTAGGGGAGTCACGAGACTCATTTCCAACGTGGCATTTGGTAAAGGGTGTAGCAAGGCAAGACTATCTGTAGTGTTGTTCAACACAGCAGAAATGGCCATGTTCAATTCCCAAGGAAACATGTTCTCTTTCCTTTCTGTTTTTTTTTTATTCCTCTCACAATGTAGATTAAATAAGACTGTGAAAATACCAAAAATGTGATAGTGTGATTTCGTACTGCCATCTTCTCCTCTTCTCCCATCCCCTTCCCCAGCCCTTTCCCCTCTTGTTAAATCCTGCATCATCCCTTTGGCTAGGGCTTGAATCAGATATAGCTTGGGCTAGAATTAAGGCATGAGTACATTGTTTAGGCAAGTGAGAGCCACAACTTTCAAGTCACATTGACAGTGGCCATAAAACAGGGACAAATTTGGTACTTATTGGACGCACAAATTCTTATTAGGTGCAGCATGACATGCACATACATGACCCACAGCAGATGTGGAATAGAATGCCAGCAACAGTACACCTAATGTCCAAGTTTGCTTTCAAAATAGCTGTAACATTTAAAAAAAATTTATAGTTCAAATATCATGGCATCTAGTTATTAATTTTATTGTTTATTCTCAGGAGGGTTGGTCAAAAGGACATGTAAAGGTGGCAACTGGTCTGATGTGGACTTCTTATCCTGCACGCTAACCGATAATACGACTGCCTTTGTGCTGCTATGGCTACCCATCCACACTGCGAGTGAGAACGTGACGGAGCAGCTAATACTTGTAATTCACACCTTACATCATTAAAAATGATAGCATAAATATTGCATGACATCACATTACCACTAACACTACACAATATTGGAATTAGATGGTAATCATAATTATAATGTTGTGGTCGTAATGGTAATCGTATGATAATTTAATTTTTAATAATATTTGCGCTACACTTTCCAAATTAATTAATAGCAATAGCACTAAATATTATAGTTGTTGTTATTGTTATTACTATACATATGTACATATATTTATATATATTTTGCACAGGTAAAAGCAACGAATTTTTTGGCAGAGTTAAGGAATAGTACCAGAACATCTGTCACCCTAACTCTCTCAGCGACCAGGAAGATTTCTGAAACTGTCACTAGTATTCTTATTTGCTTGAATTTCCCTCAAATATACTATCCAAGTGTTGATTTCAGAAGTGCTGTAAATAGATCTCTTTTTTCTATCCCTCAACGTTTCTTGAGAGCTGATAGTGAAAGAGCTGATTTTGGATATGAGGGGTTTCATCTTCAATGTAAGTGTATGCATGTTAAAGCATACTTAATGACTTATTCCCCATAAGCTATTGTGCCATGTGAGCAACACATGCCTAGTGATTTTATATTAATTGTCACATTTTTTCATGAATTTTTAAAATTACTTTTTGAATAAGATATAAAACAATAGTTATCCTAACTGCCTAGCTCTCATTATTCAGGGCAACATTAGCATTCTGAATAGCCTTGCAATATAATAGTAGAGCTATATCCTATCATTTATTTGATTTTTATGGATTTACTTTATTGTAAGAAATGTCACACAAACATGCATACACATGCACACACGCGCGCACACACACACACACACACACACACACACACACACACACACACACACACACACACACACACACACACACACACAGCTTCTTGTTCTTGTCGGCTAACTGGCAATCTGTTTGAGGGTTATTGTGTTGGAAATCTACCAGTATCCCCCTGTGACTGTTCCATGGAGAAAAATACATGCCAGGTATAATATTTCATGGGCAGCAAAGATGCAACTGAAATTAAGTGTAGCATACTTGTAGCCAATCTGTATATCGCTCTCTACTCCTCTTATAGGTCAGCTCTCTTTAGTAGTGAATTAGAAATGTGATGCTTATTTAGGGAGCATTACTTGCTCCTAAATGGAGCACCTCAGAATATTTTTATTATTTTGCCATAAACAGGAATAAATTCCCCCACCCACTCCCAAATGTGTAGAGAAGTTGTATTTATTGTGTTTGTTTAGGGACGTTTTTATAAGTTATTGTAATTAACTACATTAAGGGATTAAATTAATTGAAACAGTAAGAGGCAATTGGAGAGGGAAGGGGGCTACACCAGTCTCACATCAAGTATCAGCGGTTACACAGAAAGGAGTTCGTTTTCTTTCTTCTTTTTTTTTTTTGGAGTATCTTAATTCGGACTTTTTGAGATTTGCTTTGTTTATTTATTTTAACGTTTTGAAAAGTTAGAATTATCTCAATATTCTCTGACAACTAGAATTTCTGGTTATGTATTTTATGCAATGCTTTAATACATGTGTCTATCTTACCATTTTTGCACTGTGCATGATCGATGTGTGAAAGTGCTAGAGTCACTATGCTTAATAGTTGGTATTCAAATGCCTGAGGGCACTAAAGGTAATTTCATCACATAAATTTGTAACTGGCATGACCAGAATAGTGTTGTGATGTTTATTTTAGAGTAATTTAATCAATAGTTGACCTTTGATCTTGGACTAGAAAATTGCCTCTCCTATGAATGGAGACAACAGAAATATCTTACTATAATTAAAAAATTTTTTTGTTGATTTGTTTGTTCCCTGTCACATGTAGCTTGGTGGCTGGTTACCATGCATGAAATTGAGCTCCCTCCCCCTTTCCCCACCCACCCCTCCTGAAGAATATTTTAGCATAGCACCCGTCCTATGGACAGAGACAAGGCCTCTTACTATAGTTGTAAATCTGTGTTTGCTATCTCATCCCAGATGCTTGGGCCTACTGGGCTCAGAAAAAAGGAAAGAAAAAAAGAGCTGGAAATGGTTTTGGCACAGTTTTGCTGACCTATGTGTGCTTACACAATTGTGGTTTGTTGTAAGTGGGGTGGTTGAGTCAGGCATAGAGTTGTAACTCCAACCAGGAAATTTTGAAAAAATAGCCCCATCGGCTGGGTTTTACTCTGATCTTCACCAAACTCCCTTATGAAAGTTTGAGCTCTTTTGATCCAATCATCTGGGAGGAGTTGTTAAACAAACAAGCAAATGAATTGAAAGTTATAGCAAGATTAGAGATTGTAGAATTTTTTATTATAAAATTTTTTTTCTTCTTATTTTATGATAATGCTTACACCCAATATCAACCAATCAGATGAAGAAACAATCCGTATACACTACCACTACAATGTAGTGAATCGTATGCTTCCCAAATGTGGACCATCTATCGTTAAAAAAGCTAATCAGATAACCCACACCCTGACACCAACACTCTGACAATTAGTGTACCTCCAACTCAACCCATTTCCACTAATTGGACATATTCCATGTCCTTGAATAAATTATATCAATAATATCACCCTTTTTAATTAAAAAAAGGCCAGTAGCCAAGTTTACTTGAGGGCCTACTTTCTAAGTTTAAAAATAGTTATTAAACTATTAGTACTGTCACTTTGGACTTCTAATTTGATTGGTTGGTGTGGTCATGTGACTGACATAGAACTAGAGTTAAAGTTTATTCCAGCATAAAGGACCCAGTGAATAATTACATTATATTGGTTGGCATATATGTGGTTAGTTGCATCAGCCTGCCTGTTGTACTCCTGGCACAATCTGTCGTGAGTGATTGTATGTATGACTATTTGATCAAGTATGGACCTGATCTTGTACCCTTGGGTGAAGATCAAAATCTAAATAACTTGGTTGCTGTTCTAAACAATGCAGGTAGTAAAAATTAACTGTTAATTAATTATATCACCTTATTTTTATCTGTCTGTCTGTATAATAATAACATGTATAGAAGATTAAAATCCAAATAACTTGGTTGCGGCTTTTTGCAGAAAATATGAAACATGTAACAATGTAAGTAGTAAAGATTAATTGTTAATTAATTACATCACCTTATTTCTGTCTGTTTGTTTGTATAATTATTACATGTATGGTTTAGTGTCACGCACCGCAGTATGTGGGTGATGGAATTCTCTGCACTGTTGATGTTGATCAAGACTCTTATCCGGCAGAGCCACTGAGCTCTTGCAACACCAACTCTATCCCACCATCCTCAAACAGCTCCCCATCGACTGGAAATAAACCAAATTACTGTATTCAGGTATAAATTTTATCATCATGTTTTCTGTGGTCTACTATAATGGGTTATTCACATAGAATTGGCCTGAAGATATATTTGGAAAATTTGGAAAAAGACCTGTATTAACTTGCAGCTTTTATCTTGGTGGTGGTGTAATGATTAAATCATCCTGAAAGTTAGAAAATCAAAAGATGTGTGTGTTACTAGTGCCACTTACCTTGATACCTCAGGCATTATGTCTATGTTTGTGCTTGATTTGGTCTGGAGTCAGTTGAGATTGATAAGTATATGTAGAAGGTTCACAATAATGTCTTCTGGTCACATGACTGATGCCTGATGGATGGAGTCCAATGGATGCTAATCTTGTAGCAATCTTGTACTAGAGCTAATGAGTGTTAGGGATGTTGTTTCATTATTGTTTTGTATTTCAAATCGAATTATTTCACTTTATTGCAGGACAACTGTCCGCTGCTCCACAACCCAAAACAGAAAATCCTGGCCTGTGAAGCTACACCAAATTTTGATGGCTGTTCCTCAGTACGTAGTGCTCATAAAGACTTGGTCTGGGCCAACACAAAGAAAGGAAAAACTGACACACAAGTTTGTCCTTCTTCTGAAGGTGAGAAAAAATTTTTTGTATGTGCCTCACAACTAGACAGTCAACTCCACATAACAGCTTAAGTACATATATACATGTTCTGAATCTTGAAACTTAATATATTAATATATTTGAAATATTCCTCCTTTCTTCCCTCCCCCTCATCTCCTCCCATGTCTCATCACTCACCCACCAAAATATAAACAATTGTTTGATTGTTGCCTTCTCAGCATATGCCATTAATCATGATGTGTACTAGCTAGAATGCAGAGCTATAATCACCATGAGCTATAGCAACATTGATCTGGTCAGCTGGATTATGATGGTTCAACAACACAGTGTGGTGGGTGAAAACTGCATATCTAGAGGACTTTTATGGCATTTTGGGAAGGGACAAGAAAGAAATTTTGCACTCAGTGGAAAGTGTCGTGTTATTTTGTTTAAAAAAAAAAAAAAGTTTTTTAATAACCTGTGATGTTTTTCTCTCTGTATCACTCACATTCTTCAGGGTTTGCCATGAGGAAATGCAATAAACTTGGACAATGGGAAAGAGAAGATATCTCCATGTGCATTTCACTTTCGTTTGAAACTGCCTTTTCAGCTGTAAGTCTACAATATCATTAGCTAGACAAGTTGTGCCTTCAATATGATTCATGTTTATTAGTACAGTGTGTACCCTTTACCCTGGGCTGACACACAGATTAAAGAGTAGGCTGAGTATAGCTTTGTGTGGGGTTACATTGGGTAACAGTAACAGTTCTAATGGGACACACCCAACTTCAATGCATGAATGCCATCAGTTACTTGATAACCGCAGACTCCACTGAATGACTGACAGTGTGCTTATCAATAGCCTAAGCTGTTATTGTTGTTATTCTCATTGTTGTTTATCATAGTTGTTATTTATTCAAGTGGGAGAGCCACAATGACACTTATATCCCAACAGGCTGTTGAAATTTTTCAAGATGGTAATTCTAGCATCAATAGCAGGTTGTCCGTGGCAACCGATGTTATCGACACTGTGGCATCCTTAAATCAAGATGGTAATTTTTCGCTCCTGCCTTCTGATCTCAATTTGACCAATTTGGTGATTTCTGAACTTCTATTCCTCTTGGAAGACACTCTGTTGTCTGGTGACAACTTGACAGCAACATCTGTATTGGTATGTGATAAATATTATATAGATTCTATATGCTTTCATGCTGAACAGAAATATTCAAGAACATATTATCCCCCCCCCCCTCAAAATATCTCTTTGAAATGTTTCTATAATGACTGGAAATTTGAAAGATTGATGATCCTCAGCCTAAGTAAATATAAAGTCCATGGAGTTGGCAACCCTAGGGCCTGATAGTAGATGGAGTCCCTAAGGTGGACAATCTGTCAGCCTACTTGATTCTAGAAGAAACCATGAATAGAAAAATAAAAAAAATTTTTCAAAACCAGAATTATCTGCCAAATCCTAGGGAACATTCTTGCCAATTTTTATCAAAATTAATTCACTCGATTGCTCCATATCAGTGCTTTAGCTAGATGACCCTTTTCCAGGAATGACTAAATTGCTGAAAATGTATGCCCTAGCCTGATCTGAACACACAAAAAAAGGATACTCTTGAACCCTCAAAATTTTGCGGTGGGTGTGGAGTGTTGCTTATTGGAGAATTCTGTGGTTAATTTTGTTATCCATGTATTAATTTTAAAGTGTGTGTTGAACTGCAGAGAGAATGCAATTTCTTTAGGGCTTTTGTTGCAATACAGCTGCTCCAATCACAGCTACAGTGCATTATAGCTGCTCTTATAAGTTAGCCTGAAGGGGGAAGGTACCCATTCTCATTAATTATTCATGAAAGGTGTGATTTTCTGTTTTGTTGCTTATATAGTTGCACATCTGTAGAAGCTGTCTTTCAAAATGAAGCAATTTGAATGATCCATTGTTGAGTTATGGTGGATTTCAGGAAGGTGTGCTATGGAGGGGGCGGGGGCTCAAATCATCGTGAACACATTAGATATGTCAACATGGATTACATCTTACAGAAAGTTCAGTTAGCTTGTTTTGTCTACTCTATGCTACAGCCAAAATCAGAATAGAAGAACGCAGGGGGGGGGGAGGGGCAGATGGGGCTTCATCCCCCTAAATTTATCACGGGGGGCCCCCCAAACTCAAATCACATATATAAAAAAAAAAAGAAGTTTACATTAGCACCAATGCTGTAAATCTCATGTATGATTGGTGTCCAAGATAAATTATTAGGAAAATCCCTAGTTAATATAGAGAATAATGTGCACTTTTAGTTATAGATGCACAGATATCCATTCATAAATACATAGAGAATCACACAAATAATATACTATGACTATACAGCTTGCAGAAGCAAAACAAGTATAGTAATTTTGCAGCGGCAACATGTTACTCATTGAAATCATTGCTGATGAATCATTGGATGTAATCAACAGTAATCTCAACAGTGAACAGTAAAAATTTGTCCATCAATTGGGTGAATTCAAATTAGAATATCAAGTGTATCTGTTGGTTTGCTTAAGCTTCAAGACACAAGAGCAACCTCCCAGCATCATTATGTCAAGGACAGGCTTATGATGAGGCTGCAAATATGACGAGAAGAAGATCTGGTGTGGCAGCAAGATTTGGAGAAGATAATTCTGTTAGAGTAGCTGTACATTATTGTGCACATTCACTTAATCTTTGCTTTAAGATATTGGGAGACAGCTTCTATGTATTTAGGATGCTGTTGAAAGAGTTAAAGAAAGAAGTAAACTAATTTATTTTCCTCCTAAATATTGCATATCTTTTCAATCTAGTAGTAAGGCGTTGGTAGAGGTGTAACTAAACTTGAATCATTTTGTCCCACCAGATGGACTCCAAGAACTGTTGCAATGAAAAATTTCTTTTAGAGGCTTTGGAAGGAATCTATTTTATGGAATGATGAATAGATTTGAAAGCAGATGGTTTACTACAATCATTGGAAAAGTTTACTGCCATGTTTTGAAAGAGGCTAGTCACCTTTATTTTAGTGCAACTGAGCAAATTTACCTCATATTGCAAAAAAAAAAAAAAAAAAAAAAAAAAAAAAAAAAATGCAACAAATAAACGATATGGTTTTTGCAGGATACCCTTCCTGCTGTTATTGCTACCAAACAATTTTACAAAATAATATGGTATGAAAATAATTTCAACAGATTTTATAAGACTGTGACCTATGCTGAGGAGCACAATATTGACCAACCAGAATTGCCTCGTTACCTAAGACTTCAGATTGAAAATGGGAGATAGCCAAATCTATTTACATCTGCAAAAGTATACTTTCCGGCAATCTTATATAAAGCATGTGATCTACTCTATTGTGAGCTAAAAGTTCGATGTAATGAACACATTCCTGTCAGGATATTTGCTCCACCAATACAAGTGTCTGCAAATCCTGCCATGCCAACCTTATTGAGGGACTTCCCCTGCCCCACAACCTCGGCTAGCCAAAGTCAGCAAGTAACTCCACTTGCTGCATACCACTCCCGAAAAGTGAATAACAATTTAGCAACTGAACACTTTTAAACTCAATAACTGACATACACAATAGATGCCAACAACCAGAACACTACTTGCAAAAAGTAAGTTCTAAAGAATACACAGAACCTAGTCTCAAACTAATAGGTCTAGCGAGCACACAGCTCAGTTCAGTTCACTGTTTTTTCTCTTCTCTCCTTTCTCCTGGTTCTGCAAATTCTTTTTATCCATCAGTACCCGCCCTGCCGACAATTCTTTGTTCTCCAGTTCTTTGTTCTCCTCCGTTTCTTTGTTTTTTGCGGTTTCTTTGTTCTTCAACCTATTTTTATATATCAGATCCCACCCCTCTGACACAGGACTTTGCCAGCCAACACAGACTTGCGCTGTGTTCTTCGGACTTCTGGATGCTGGTAGGGTTTCCAGTTCAGTCAGGATATCCATTCCTGACAATTCCCTCAGTCCTTGTGATTGAAAAACCCCCTGATAAATGCAGAAAATGGTCATGAATGAAAGAGTTGACTAAATCCTTCTATGAAGATGTTGACATGCTAGCATTAGCAAAATACCTCTAACTTTACAAATATAATTAAACAGTGTAACTTTGAAATAAAGAAAATTAGTTGAATAGAAAAAAATTCAGTCTAGCAACAAAAAAATATTCAAACTAATGTTAGCTACCATACACCAGCTCTCTCATCTATATTTAACAATCCTAGCATCAAAAAAAGGTCCTTTTCTGGGAAAAAGTGTCCTAACTTCTATGCAGTCTACAATGACAAAGATGTGTCTTAATAATTGAGTGTTTTTATATATTCAAAAAGATTGTACACTTTTGACTTTACATTTAGTTTGGATGGTAAAAACTTTTATTAATGATGATGAGAGAAGGGTTTTTTTTTAAAACAGTTATAGCTTGTAGATTCCATTTTTATTAAGTTTTTTTTTTCAATATCAAGCACACTTGTTCCAATTTAAAGTGATTTCCCACCTTTTAATGCTTTTATAAATATTGATCCTCAGAAGTAGCATAAACTTTAGTTGTAACTACAGGTTACAACAATTTTGGGTTTCCTTACAGTAACAATTTGTAAAAAATCCATTCTTGACAAAAACTTGTCGATGCCCCTCCCCCCCTTCCACCCACCCCATCCACCATTCCAAGTGTTCCTAGACCTGTGTGCCACAGGTAACAATGAACAATAAATTTTGTTGTGCTTTATTTCTTAGGATATGCTGGAAGCTCTCAGCACTGACATATTCAGTAACCTTCTGGACAGTATGAACCTTGATGGGTGGATGGAACTTGCAGAGGTATATTAGACATTCATTCTTGTTTGAAAACAAATTTGGGAAGATAAAAAATATCCTAGTTCTCCACTTGTCCATTTTGGGGGACAACTCAGCCACTTTGTAATGTTTATTCTATCATTACAGCAAGATAAAAGCAGAATATACTGAATACTACAAAAATGTTCCTTAATCTGTCTTTTTCCCGGCAGGTTATCCTTGATACTAGATTAGTTCTTATGAATATCCTTACATAAGATTCATTCAGAAATAATAATTGTACAATGTTGCTATGAAATATTTATATATGAGCAGTTTACCTTGTGAAACTACCTATAAGATTTCAACCTGGCAGCCTGACAATGCTGAAGGGAATAATGACAAGAGAAGAGATAAAGTGACTAAGTGAGGAGGAAAAAGAGAATTTGAGGGAGAAAACACAGTACAATCTTGAATGGTTGTTGTTTGATATTTCCCAAGTTAATAGTAAAAAAAATTACCAACTCTGAGAATAAAATAGATGGATAAATATAAGATGGGAATTAATAGTCACCCAAGGAATATAATTAATGGCTATGGAGAGATCAAACACATTGTGAGGACCTAATTGTGGTAACGAAGACGTAGATAAAAATGTTTTTAATATTTTATTGTATCAGGTTTGTTGGGTTTGTTCTTCAAGACTTGAATTTTATATTATTTTGATTGGTGTTTTAAATCTACACATTTAAATCCAGACTCAACGTGTTTAGATAGCTGAATTGAATATTTGCCCTGTGTTCCAGTGTATTCTCAGCATATGATGGATCAATTATTTAAGCTTAATCAGAATTTTTATCCAATATCTTGTTATAAAATGAGAATAAAATTTGTATTATAATCTACATTAGTATGTTTTTAATTTTATTCAAACTGATTATTTTTTATTCATTTTTCAACTTTTTTTTGTGTACACAGATTTAGGAAATGACACACCTTCCCATGTAATTAAATTAGTCCTTATTTTCATGAATCCTTTCTTTCCTGTTGTCCTTTAAAAGTTCAGGTGGGACTATTTATTACATGAACATGACTAAAAAGAAGTAAGTATCATAACACTTAATGACTGACTTATTCATGTACAAATGCAGATTGGAGATGAGGCTCCCAAGTTGCTAGACAACTTAGAGAGGCTTACCCTTTACCAGTCACAGAGGGTGGATGATGATGACACGATGGTGCGAATATTGCAGAGAAAAAACCTCGGTGAGGATGTGGGACAGGGCTTCTTTAAATTTTTAATTAAGAGTAGCAATGAAACTTATAAGTTATTATTGGAGTTGAATTTTTACCACTGTGCAGCTACCGTCTAAGAAATTTAAGTTTTTGTTGTGAAATTCAAAATCTGAAACTGTGAAATGTATCAACTCAACATTCATACCAATTTATCCAAGACTTTTTTTTTTGCTCCATATTTATAGGCATACCAACTGAATGTGACCACACTCATTAGGTAGTTCAAGTATGGTCTACATATTCTATTCTGACTATAATAAATAAGGATTTTGTGCTAGAAGCTCCATAGCTGCTGCACAATTTATTATGATTTCAACATGATTTATGGCTCAAAGGATGAAGAGCTTCTCTGCATCAGAGGTAATTTACTTCTGAGAGTAACTTAACGTTCCCCCTGTAGGGCTGGCTGTGGAGTGGACGAGTTTATAGTGTCAACTATCATCCCTACATACTACTACCTTTTTAAAAATTTATATTTAGCTGTGATAGGTAGGATGGCAAACAAATATTACTGAAGTCAAGTCGGGACACATAGTTATTATTTTTTTATCAGTTCATTATAAAATTGGAAATGGTTTGACTTTTATTTCAGCATTTCTGGAAGGGATTAGGGAATTTGTGTCTGGCATCACTTTGTGAACTGGTTCATCACTACCCCATAATGGGTTAAAATATATGATTGGCAGTTATCTATAGAGTCCACTCACAGTGGCAAAACAGATGTGGAAAAAGAGTTACAGTACCTTGATAAATTATCTGAACTCTGTCGTAGTAAGGTATATTTATAATTTTAACACAAGTTTTCTGATATTTTGTACTGTCAATTTTTTTAAAAAGAATACTTACATCAACATTCTAATACAAAAGATAGTGTATGATAAAGCAACTGTTTGAGCTGTATATGAAATTCATGGTATAAACAACTGCGCTGCTCTATGGAGTTCCAAACAGAGGATTTGCAGTTCTAATTTTTATATCTGCATTCCCCTAAGTAAAGTTTGTAATTGGAGGATTAAGGCTACCTTAAGAGAGAGTATAGATGAGACTAGACCTAAATTAGATAGCATCATAATCAACCATACATTAATCCACTGTATTTCTCTCCCTTAGTCATTTCATTCCTCAAAAATCCACTGGAGAATGCCTCTTCTATTGTATTTCCACCTTCTGTGGATGGCATACCAGGAGGCCTGGACTTGACCTACATCCCTGCACAAGTGGAGCTGCCTGCTGAATTATACAATAGAAGGAAAGAGAATTTAAGTAAGAGTACAGTGTCTGATTTTATCACCAAAAAAATTATTATAACTGAATACCATATCCAAACAGTTTCTTGTTTGTTTGTTTTTGTTGTAATTTTTTTTTTTTTTTTTTTAATTGTAGAGTGAATAGGTGTTATTGAAATAGCTACTAACTATAATATAGCTTGCTCTGCAGTGTGGTATGGATATCTGTCTCTTATGATGGTGAGGATCAATATGTTAAAGGCAATTTCTTTTTGCAGGAAATTTTTAGCATTACTTAAAAAAGTTACTCACAAATGAGTACATGCCATTTCAAGATAAATCTTACTTAATGGTCCTACAAAATATCAAACTATTGCATGCAGGAACAGAATTCATCCTTGCAACTGTTGCAGGAATAGAATCCATCCTTGCATTGCATTGTATAGGGGCAGACCATGTTTTAGACCAAAAATAGGGAAAAAATTTTTTTTTTAAATGGATGTTTACTGATTCATAATGTTTTAATCATCTTCCTGTAGGACCAAGTGTACCATCTTCAGTTTTTGTTGCAAGAAACATGGAACTGATCATGCCAAGTAAACTTAAAGATGGAACTAATGTGCCAGGTATTGCATCCATGATACTCTCGGCTCAAGTCAGTGGACGAGGCTCCTCCATTCCTGAGCTCGCCAATAATCCTGTCATGCTGATGTTCCAATTTGATGCAGTTGAGAATGCTTCCAATTATAGCTGTGCATTCTGGATGTTTTCTGATCCGTAAGTTGTCTGAAAATAAAGTCGCGGCAGTGTTGAGAGCAAAAGGTTACTTAAAACACATAGGAAAATATCCTGACTATAAATCAGATTATTGGCCAGCTCTTGCACAATCACACACTTGTTTGTTCATCTTATATTTCCCCCACACTCTCTTCAACCCTACGCTTTCCATCTATTGCCAATCTTCACCTCTCAGCCCATACCTCTGTTCCTCACCTCTTATACTAGTCTCCTATTCACTCCTAACCAACATCATATATGCACATCTTTCCCTCTCTCTCTTTTCTCTTTTATGTCTCCTCTCCTCACTCAGCCACCATTTTATCCCTGCTCCACCACCATTATATTCGTCCTCTTATTCCTCTTCCAATATTTTTTCTTCCCTGATTTCCCCCTCCTCCCCAACCACTCTCCTCCTTACTCACCCTATATTTTACTCATCTATTCCTCTCCTTTCCTTTTATATCCTCCTCCCTCTCCACTAGCATTGGTGATGGCTACTGGGCATTTCAGGGTATAGAGACAACATCTATAGAAATCCTTGATGGAAGGATGATGGTAAACTGTTCTTCTAATCATCTCACAACTTTTGCCATCCTTGTAGACGTGTCAGGAGCTCTCAATACAATAGCAGAATCATAGGCCTAAAATTTAATGATACAAACAGAAATAGCTATAATAGCTACCATTTAAAATAATTAATCGAGCATTTCCAATCAAAAATGTTTTTTAAAGTGTGTAGATCCTTCCAGTTTTTTTTTCACATTAAAAAAAAAAGAAAGAAAAAAAGGCTGGCACTCCACTACACTTAATTCAGAAACAGTGACTAACACCAAGGAAGATTGTGAAATTATCCTATGATATTCCACCAAACAGAAACCAGGTGATAACCCTCACCATGTCCAAATCTTAGACATACTGTTAAGTCCTGACCTCAGGTATAACAGCCCCTCTTGCCACATAGCATAACTAGCTGTAGCCTTTTCCCTCCCTGACTTCATTTAGCATTAAGTCAAAATTGAACCTTAGCTCTGGCCCTACTAACCATATCCTAAAGCCCTGTCCACACTGCAAAATTGAACCAGTTTCACCATGTCTGGAATGGGTTCCATGAATCCACACTACACCCGGTTTCATCCCAATGGGTCCCATCTGGTTTCACCGAAACCTCCAGAAGGGTAGGCTTCAAGTGGCTCAGATTTATTTAACATACCTGTGGCTATATTGCTAATGTTTGCTATTAGAAGTTTAGCTACAATAGCTCTCTCCCTCTTCTTGATCCTCCATTTGAAAATAAAATACCCCGTTTCTATACGATGTAGAGGAAAACCGATAAATCCACCCAGCCAATTATTCGGCCCATGCAGAGCGGGTTCAGCACTGTGCTAGTGTGGATGCAAGAAACTATTTGGAACTGGGTGTTGCTATAGAGAGGTACAAACCCATTTGTAGTGTGAACAGGGCTTAAGCCTCTATGAACACCAGTTCAAAATCTTGACCAAAACTCCAACCCAGACCTTATCTATAATACTACCCCTAGCCTTACCTTAAACCAGATCCTGCAATACCTTCACCCTAACCTGTAGGTCCTACATGCCAAGCTTATTAGCTACTACTGACAAATATGAGGTGCAGGTTGTTAGGAACTTTCTCACTCTAACAGTAGCTTTCCTGTGCAAATACCTTACAGCTTCTGCCACCAGTAATATCAGTTTCCTTGTACCTAAACTAGAATAGCCACCTCTGAGAGCATCCAAGCTTCTAATGAATTTAAGTTTCCAACAGAACTTCACACCACAAACACAAGACTCCAACTACTCTAGTTCTCCAACTTCTCCAGAGATCACTTTCCCTAAGTACACTTGCTTCCCTCCAATGAGAGGATCATTTTACAATAACAATACATCCCATGATCAATCATCTAATTACACATACATATATTGCATCAATTTACATGATCACTATCTATCAATAACAATCTACTCAGATCACTACACAAAGGACGATGTAATGTTGCAAGCCAAGGAATTGCTGGCATTATCCAAGCTCAGAGAATTAACCAGGGGAATTGTAAAATTTTTGTTGCCCAACCCAGTGCAGCCTATCAACTATTTACATAGATACCAATCCAACTACCAAAAATCAGACTTTAAAAATTTGATGGAAGATCAAAAGATGATTTCATTAGTAAGGTTCCTCTGCAAGTAGCCATGGTGATTATGGTGTCCTCCACGAAGATGACGGTGGGTGGGTGGGTGGGTCGGTCGGTCAGTCGGTCGGTCGGTCGGTCGGTCGGTCAGTCGGTCGGTCGGTCGGTCGGTCGGTCGGTCGGTCGGTCGGTCGGTCGGTCGGTCGGTCGGTCGGTCGGTCGGTCGGTCGGTCGGTCGGTCGGTCGGTCGGTCGGTCGGTCGGTCGGTCGGTCGGTCGGTCGGTCGGTCGGTCGGTCGGTCGGTCGGTCGGTCGGTCGGTCGGTCGGTCGGTCGGTCGGTCGGTCGGTCGGTCGGTCGGTCGGTCGGTCGGTCGGTCGGTCGGTCGGTCGGTCGGTCGGTCGGTCGGTCGGTCGGTCGGTCTGACTGACTGTCTGTCCACGATTCATGCTTGAACGGTTGAAGTTAGACCAATGAACCTATATATATATTAAAAATCAGATACACCAGGGGAACATCATGAGCATGCCTACATGGACACACCCCTTTCTGTATTAAAAATGCCAAAAATGGTACTTTTTCTAGAAAAAAGAAAGGAGCTAGACCCTCAAACCCATATACATTTAGAATCAGTGCCATCAAGGGAATGTTATAAGCATATCTATATGGCCACACCCCTTCCTGTATTTAAAAAAGCCAAAAAATGGTACTTTTGTCAGAAAAAAGAATGGAGCTAAGGCCTAAAACTTTGACATGCAGACACAACTTGACTCTGCGAATAACATGGGGTGGGTCCCATCTGGCCATACCCTTTCCTCTTTGTGTGTAAAGCTAAAAATGTCAAAATGGTACTTAAAAAAACAAAACAAAACACTTTGTCCTTATCACATATTCACTTATGTTTTAAAAGTACGCAACATGTGTCTTTAAAGAAGGTAAATTTGTGACTACAGCCCACCAAAGGTGGGCCGAAAAACCATCCAATAATATCATATAAAATCAACAAAATTATGAATGGTCAAAGTTTATATTGCATTGGATTCACTTGGCATAGCAATATAAGTTTCTGGTGGTGTAATCTGAACAATTATGAAAGATTGTACAATGAACCCTGAACAAATATTATTTGATTATGCTCATATGTGTGTTATGTATGTATATAGCTATATAGTATGTAAATGTTCTGACCGATATTTGAAACCTTTTAGAATTCTACTGAGATTGAAGCACTGAAGTATATCTCATACATAGGCTGTGGTATTTCAATCTGGTTTCTGTTTTTCTCCATCATCTTCTTCCTTTCTCAAGGGTAAGTAAAGGTCTTCATGGTAATGTCTTATCAAAACTAGCCACAGATTTACAACAAACCAAAGCATACATGGACATGCCCACAGGTTGAGATATTGCCTGGGGCGACCCAGCCTGTGTTAATCCAAGAGTCACAGTTGTGTATACATACCAAGTTCCATGTGTGAAGATACAAGATTTAGAGTATTGTGTACAAAAATATTTTCCCCGAAATGAAATGTTTGCTCCCCACTGAGCCATTATTGGAAGCTTTACTTGTTTTTTTTTGTAATTGCAGGATTTGATGCAGGATTCTGTAAAGCCCCCCCTTCCCCTCCCCTCTTTTCCATTCTAGGAAAAAGTAATTGCATGCTGTTGTGTGCAGGAAAACTTTATATGCCTCTCACACTTTCCTCCATGATCAAAGTTTTTGGTTATGATTAGTATTTTCTATTTTACAGAGTTACCTCAGATCTGGCCCTCTTATGCTATCTTGAACCTTCTGATTGTCAATGATTCAAAATGCTGCACTTAGATATAACTATTGTCATGTAGTATAAGCAGTCATATATTACTGTTAATATGTAATTTAGGTAGAGGGTAAATGTAAAAATAATTACTATACAAAATTTACTAATTTTTTTTGTTGACAAAATTTTTTTGTGTGTGAGCAGTGCAGTAACAAGATAGCATCAATTCCTCCCAGAAGACTCTAACTCATGAGTTATGAGTCCTATGACCAAGTTCCCTTATGAATATAATCAATTTGACCAAATGGTTGATATTGTACAATCACATACGTATTACAATTAAAGTGGTGACTGAACAGGGAGGGGAAAAAGCTTCGTTTTAATTACTGAACTATATTTTCTTTTTCTTTTTTAAAGCTAAAGTCTAATCTCTAAGCTTATTATAAAATTTGGTCAACTGAAATACGTGAAGCCCAATTGGCATGCACTCCCATGTTCCTGTAGTTATGGGTGTGATATTTGGTGGCACTGAAATATTTGGTAATTATTGTTTGTTGTTTACTTCCCCTAGACGTGTCTTGTTTGAGAAGGTGCACTACTTCATCCATCTAAACCTGGCCATCTCCCTCTGTCTGGCCTATACCTTATTTTTAGCTGGAGGAACAACCGCTATAGCAGTGAAGGTGTGTTGCACGTTACACATTCTCTCTTACCAACTCTCACTTGTAAACTCTGATTTATTTTATAACCATTTGATCTATAAACATATACACTATATTTTGTATTCCTGCACTTTAGTCAAGTCACCAGAACAGATTTAGCTATTTTTATAATTTTTCTAGTTAGATTGCCAGTATTAAAAGAAAGTCAATGACATTGGTGTATTTTTGATGACCAAAAAAAAATTGGTTTATGATGGATTAATGAGCTTGTTTCTTAATGAAAGGGTGAGAGAAATTCATAAATTCAGAGGAAAAATATTTCCTATTAGGATCACAGTTGTGGTGTTATTTTCTGGACATGGTGGTAATGTGACTATAATGTCTGTAAAAAAAATTATACAGCAATGTGTACATAGCATTCGCAATGCATGCAACTATTGGTACAGTTGTTCACACACATGCAGCCAAGCATGTACACACACACACAAGATATGTAGCCATAAGCAAATGTTCTCGCAACATAAATCTCAAAACATTTTCATAAAAAAGCCCACACAACACGATATAGTTAATAAGGTTGGGAATGGGTCACTTCATGTCCAGGGACCTGAATATGAACTGAAGTTCGGAAGAAAAAAGTAAAGTTAATTTGACTATTGATGGGAAGAGTATATATATATATATATATATATATATATATATGCATATACATGCCATGCAAATGCATGCAATATATCCCTGTGCATGCATCAATGTAATCAATTCATCATCCCACTGCTGTCTTGATGTATTGTAGGAGGTGTGCATAGCAGTGGCTGTGTTACTGTACTATCTCTTCCTCTCCTCCTTCTGCTGGATGCTGTGTGAGGGAGTCATGCTCTATCTTCTACTCGTGGTCATCTTCGATACACTGTCAGAGAAGCCCTGGTTCTTCCTGCTCATTGGATATGGTATGGGACAGGTTGATGGGAGTGGGAGGTTGGGCTTCATCTAAGATTTCTAATATAGGTTGGGGGGGGGGGGGGGGTGGGGGGGAGTGGTGTGACAATATCCAAAACAACAGATGATAATAGGGGAAGGATATGGATGGGGAAGTAGTGAAGAGTGTAGAGGTATATGGTTGCTGAATATTGTTGGTGTAAAGTTCTCTAGCTCTAGCTTCATTATTCCAGTTGAAGGAAAACTAAAGCTATAAACCATTACAGTGTGTGAGCACCTTGAATTGACCAGACTAGATATAGATTTTAAAATTACTTTATGATAGTAGTCTAACATTGTGGGAAGGCTGGAAGTATAAACATGTTGACCATTTTTTTCAAGAAAATTAATCCAAGAAATTAAAGAGGTTTCATGGATTTTAGCTCTCCATGTTTTGTTAAAGGTAACTGTGGTAAACTATACCACTCCAGTATAATGATTATACCACTCAAGGATGATGCTTAATGACGTCATTGATTATGCATTCATTACCAGTATATTGTATGTATATAAAACATTGCAATTGTCTTTGTCTTTGTTCTTCCACGTGTTCTTGCACTTCATCCGTCTGCAATACTTGTTGTTGTCGTCTTACGTTGAAAGGTTCTGTTAACTTTTATAAGTGAGTATTAAGCGTGTACATTTATTGACTGGCTATCAATAAAGCCAGTATTAAGATATCACATAAGATACTACATTGGCGACGAGTTGTAAATGGCTACTCACGGGACAGTCTCCCAGTATCAACAGAGCAAAGAAACCTGGACGACTTACGTTGAAAGGTTGAATCATTATTTCATAGCGAATGACGTCGCTGACGAAGGCAAGAAGCGTTCCATTCTACTCTCAGCTTGTGGCTCCTCCACTTACAAGCTCATACGAAGCCTAGTGGAAGTAGGACAACTGGCAACTACGCCATACTCCGAAATCACGAAGCTGGTAGCGGGATATTACCAGCCGATTCCCTCGGAGATTGTTCAAAGGTATAAATTTAATACCAGAGTCCGAGCCTCAGGAGAGTTGATAGCTACCTACGTAGCTGCTTTGCGTGAGCTCTCAGAGTATTGTAATTATGGAGACAAGCTCCATGAGATGCTACGTGACCGTCTAGTGTGTGGTGTGAATCATGACACCATACAGCGTAAGCTTCTGGCTGAAACTGATCTAACCTATGAGAAAGCTTATACGCTAGCTCAAGCGATGGAGGCATCCGAGAGAGATACCCTCGACCTCAAGGGCAGCAAAAATAGCAGTGCTCCATTGTTGCCTTTGCCAGAAGTCAATTACTCCAGAACATTTAAACATTCTAAAGGCAAGATTCCCACTAAGAGAGGAAACCCAACCTGCTACAGGTGTGGAGGTCCACATTTAGCTCCTGCCTGCAAGTTTATCAACTCTGAGTGCAAATTCTGCAAGAAAAAAGGTCATATTGCTAGAGTGTGCAGGAAAGCCCAGCAGGAATCTAAAGTTGGCAAGGAAACTAATTTTGTGCTACAGGATATGCCTGAAGACCAGTGTGCTGACCATACACACAGTCTCTGCATTGTCAGGGATCAAGCAAGTGATCCACTGCATGTTCAAGTTGCCTTGAATACTGTTCAAGTTGAGATGTTATTGGACACTGGTGCATCCGTTTCCCTGATCAACCTTCCGACTTATCAGATGCTTCAACAGCACAAGGTGGTCGCTCCTCTACAAAACTCCTCTATTCAGCTAAGGACATATACAGGTCAGCCAATCCGTGTTCTTGGTATGCTACCAGTGCAAGCAGAATACATGGGAAAATTAGTTGATGTGTGTGTTCATGTGGTTGAAGGGGATGGACCTAATTTGATGGGTAGAGATTGGCTATCTCTGCTTGAGGTTAATTTGGGGGAAGTGAATCTTTTGAAGAATGATTGTTTACTCCAGACATTGCTTAATAAACATTGTTCAATATTTAATGATGAATTGGGTTGCATGAAAGACATGAAGGTCAGATTGCTAATTGATTCTACTGCCAAGCCTAAGTTTTTCAAGCCACGCAGTGTTCCATTTACACTAAGAGATAAGGTGGAAACTGAGCTCCAGAGGCTAGAAAGCCTTGGTATTATTTCTCCTGTGAAATTTTCAAAATGGGCTGCGCCCATAGTTCCTGTGGTTAAGAAGAATGGTACTGTACGTATATGTGGGGACTACAAGGTCACTGCTAACAGGGCTACTCTCACAGAGTCCTATCCACTTCCACTAGTGGATGAGTTAATGACAGACCTTGCTGGAGGTAAATACTTTACCAAACTTGATTTATCCCAAGCTTATCTACAGTTGCCCCTTGATAATGAATCCTCTGAATTATTGACAATTAATACCCACAAGGGATTGTTCAAGTACAACAGGTTACCATTTGGTGTGTCTAGTGCACCAGCAATATTTCAGCGCAGCATGGAGACCCTCTTACGGGGCTTGAATGGTGTGTCCGTTTACCTTGACGACATCCTAGTTACAGGATCCACACATGAGAACCATTTGCATAACCTTGCTGCTGTGCTGGAACAAATTGAACAGGCAGGCCTAAGACTTAATCGCTCTAAATGCTTCTTTTTACAACCCAGATTAGAGTATTTGGGACATGTCATTGATGAAGCTGGTAGACATCCTACTGAGGATAAAATTAGAGCCATTAAGGAGGCACCAGCTCCTACTAACATTACTGAGCTTCGTTCTTTTCTTGGAATGATTACCTACTACAGTAAATTCCTACCTAACATGTCCACAAAGCTAACACCCTTATATGCACTGTTGGCAAAGAAGAAGAGGTGGTCATGGCACACCAAGGAGGAGGCTGCTTTTCAGTTAGCAAAACAAGCTCTTCATTCAGATGCAGTTCTTGTACATTTTGATAGTTCAAAGCCTCTAATCCTTGCATGTGATGCTTCACAGTATGGCATTGGTGCTGTTTTGTCTCATGTATTTGAAGATGGACGAGAAAAACCCATTGCATACACTTCTCGAACTCTGAACCCTGCTGAGAAAAGATATTCACAGCTGGAAAAAGAAGGTCTAGCTATTGTCTCAGGGATTAAGAAATTTCACAATTTCCTGTATGGTAGACATTTTATTATCGAGTCTGACCACCGTCCATTATCCTTCCTGTTTAATGAAGCCAAAGGAATTCCCCAAATGGCATCTTCTCGCATACAGAGATGGGCAATTACACTCTCTGCTTACAATTACACAATCTGTTACAAGAAAGGCAAAACACTGTGCAATGCAGATGCATTAAGCAGGCTCCCACGCCCAGTCACCACAGCCACTGATGATACATGCACAGAATTGGTTAACCTTGTACAACACATGTCCTCCACTTGTGTTTCAGCATTGCATATTAAGGACTGGACCACAAAGGATCCTCTCCTCTCCAAGGTGCGGAGATTTATTCAGCTTGGTTGGCCAAACAACGTCACAGAAGTTCCATGCAAGCCTTACTTCTCTAGGAAGGGTGAACTAAGTGTGTTGGATGGTTGTATCTTATGGGGTACTCGTGTAGTGATTCCACCGCCTGGTAGGCAGCCCCTACTTAAGGAATTACACCAAGCTCACCCAGGGGTTACAAAAATGAAAGCACTAGCACGCAGTTACATTTGGTGGCCTAACATGGACACTGATATTGAAACCCTGGTGAAAACTTGTACTGAGTGTCAAGAGTCTCGACCCTCACCACCTACTGCTCCGCTCCACCCATGGGAGTGGCCGGCAAGTCCGTGGAGCCGCCTCCACATTGATTTTGCAGGTCCTTATTTGGGACACATGTTTCTTGTACTGGTGGATGCCCATTCTAAATGGATGGATGTGAGACTCATGCATTCTATTAAAGCCCATAGCACGATTGAACAACTCAGAATGATATTTGCTACACATGGCATACCACAGAAAATTGTTTCTGATAATGGTCCTACATTTACTAGTCAAGAGTTTAAAACTTTCATGACTCAGAATGGAGTTCTCCACATCACATCTGCTCCATATCATCCGTCTACGAACGGACTCGCAGAACGAGCTGTCCAGACTTTCAAGCAAGCTCTGAAACGCATCCAAGGCAGTTCAATTCAGGAAAAACTTTCTAAGTTTCTCTTCCAGTACCGGATAACCCCTCACACTACGACGGGGATTGCACCTGCTGAACTCCTCATGGGACGACGACTTCGCTCTCGCCTGGATTTGCTTTTTCCTACAGTTTCACAGAAAGTTGAGAGTAAGCAACTGAAACAAAAGAAGGAACATGATGCCACAAAACCAGTGCGTACATTTTCTATTGGAGATCTTGTGTATGTAGAGGATTTTACAGCCTCACCACAAAAATGGATCTTGTGTATGTAGAGGATTTTACAGCCTCACCACAAAAATGGATTCCAGGGAAGATTGTTGAAGTTACTGGACCTCTCTCTTATTGCATTGAGCTTCTCGATGGCAGTACAGTTCGAAGACATGTTGATAATGTGATTCAGCGATGTCTAACCGATGTTCCCACTTCACCTGCCGTCCTGGCTCCGACTCCAGTTTCCGTTCAACCAGTGGATCCACTTGCACTTCCAGATCTCCCATCAAGCCTGGATCTGACTCAACCAGTTCCTCCACTTGATCCTCCACCTGCTCGTACTCCAACGCCTCCAAGACGTTCTACCCGTACCCGGCAGAAACCTGCGAGGTTCAAAGCATGATCATTGTCATTCTCATTCCCTTAATACAATCCTTAATGAGGGGGAGTGTGGTAAACTATACCACTCCAGTATAATGATTATACCACTCAAGGATGATGCTTAATGACGTCATTGATTATGCATTCATTACCAGTATATTGTATGTATATAAAACATTGCAATTGTCTTTGTCTTTGTTCTTCCACGTGTTCTTGCACTTCATCCGTCTGCAATACTTGTTGTTGTCGTCTTACGTTGAAAGGTTCTGTTAACTTTTATAAGTGAGTATTAAGCGTGTACATTTATTGACTGGCTATCAATAAAGCCAGTATTAAGATATCACATAAGATACTACAGTAACAATTAGTAATGCATTTACACAGTGTCCCAACTAGGAGTATGACTGTGTTACTGTTTCATAATCATGTGCAGCCCTGCCCATTGCTCCTGTGCTAATATCTGTCGGTATCAGGCATGATAACTTTCTTGTGACCAATGATGATGGAGATATCACCTTGTAAGTCAGGGATAGTATCACCCTGTAACTCTGAGACAATGTGTCATCTTGTAAGTCATAGGCATAAGGGGGGGAGGTGAAGCTAACACTGCACCAATAATTTTCACCCTTTCCTTTCCTCCCTCACTTTTCATATTCTTTAACAGTTTCCCACTCCCTCAACATTAATTATAGTAGCATTAGTTAATTGTTTTTGGTGTTCTATTAATTTATTATAATCTTATATAAACAAAACATGCACAAGCAATTTTGATAGTCTAATTTGCTGTGATGAATTTTATTGCCATCAATTATTTAAAGTCTCTATTTGATAATAGCTATACAGAATATGAAAACAACTGTCTGTACCCATGATATTACACCTTTATAAATTCCAATTTTGTAAGATCTGTGGTTTAAATTTCTCCATGTTCATTAATAAATTGAGTGTCATGATATACCTGTCAAGGTGGATCACCAAAAATATACAGATTACTAATGTGTCCATATGTCAAGTGCTGATTATAAACTGTGTGGTGGATATGGACAGATGTACTGAGTCAATATGTTGGTAGGTTATGCCAATAGGCAGACATGTCTCACAGCATGGCCGACATCTTATAAAGGTCCTCTCAGCGTGTCGTGCTCAATGGTAGCTGATTGATCTGAAAAAGCAATCTCCATTGATCTTCCTTCTGTTAACCAAAGACCAGAATCCTCAATAGCATTCTTTCTTTTCAGGATCATCTCACTTTTTCTTCAATAGTCAACCAACAGCAATTCTCTTTCTCTGATCCAATTAAAAGAAATTGAAAACTCAGTGTTTGACCACTGTTTCAATTTATCTTAGTATTTTTTTTTTTATATCTTTTCTCTTTTCTTTTTTTATATCTTTTCTCTTTTCTTTTTTTGTGTGGCTAAACCATAAAATTCCTGATTAAACAGATAGCCAGATTTATAGATGCATAAATTCTCACCAGATATTGCTTCTACTGGCTTCACTTGCTCAACAAAAAGATCTTCTACATTTATTTTATGATTTCACATTTTTGATTTGTAAGGACTTTACTATGAGTGAGTACATATGTAGCAAGTACCCTCTATACCCAACAATCTCCTATTATGCACTTTTTAAGGGAAGTGAGAGTGGTTGAGTGCAAAAAGTGCTGACTGCACAATTGACAGTACTTAAACTTTAATAAGAAATTAATTAATCAGATTAAAGATGGTTGTGAATGTTTACTACAGGGCCTCCAACCAAGAACTCAAAGTTACAATACAAATTTTCAGTATATTTTTTATGGATTTTCTGTGTTGTTTAAAATAAAAAAAATAAAATAAAATAATTTTTTTTAATTTTTTTTTTACTGAAATAGTCCTCATTTCAATTAATGTAGGGATGATTGATCAAAAAAATTATTTTAACACTGAAACAATGAAAACACTTATTTTCTTATTTATGGAAGATTTTTTTGAAGTGTGGATGTCTTAGCTTTTAATAGTAATGACCTGCCAAACTTGCTTGTCCTTAAATCACCTGGTACAACTTATTTTTCTCTTCGTATCCGGGTCAAAGTTAACACCCATCTCACAGTCAATACTTTCCAGATCAGCAGTGTCTAAAGCTTAACTTGAAGTGGTACAGAAATACCAAGGTTACAGGAAAAGTCAAAAAATTCATTTAAGCTTAGTTACAGCAACTCGTAGAGAAATTTGTCTCACTAGCTATACCCTTTATCTATAGTATTTACCGAAAGAGTAAGATCTGGGCAAAATCAATACTCAGTTGTTCTGCACAGTCTTTAAATTTTTTGATGCTCTTGCACTGTGATTAGAGTTTACGTTACAAAAACATGTGCACAATAGGAAAGGACAAGTCAAAATATGTTGTGAGGAGAGTGACTTGCAGTCTGTGGGATGGCTTGCAAAAACTATGGAGAAATTACCTAAATTGGCTAAAGGTGGACAAAGCCAGACAATCAGTATAAAATCACTTCATTTCCATATGCTTTGAAAACTAAGATATTCCGTTGGATTTTGGAAGAATGCATATGGTTGGGGATACGTTATTTTTTCATCATTGAATGCATAACACATTATGATGCACTTCGACATTTCAATGTATGATTGGAGAATGCATACTATTTAAGAGTCCTGAAATTTAAAAGTTTTTTTAAAACTTCAATACTTTTTATTATAGCTGCTGGCTCTCCACTCAGAATGGATTAATCTGGGCATTTGTGGGACCCATGCTGGCCATATTGCTGGTGAGAAAATATTTCAAAACTATATGTTATTTAAACTTCAATATCAGTTTAGATGCTGGGCAGCAAATATTTGTGTTTGGGATAGAGAAATGATGATAGACATAAAGGATAATGAGACCTTATGAATTTATAAATGGACTGTTACATTTTCACGATAAAATGTTTGATGTGCATGATTATATTTAATGTTGACAGTGCATGTTATGTTTGTGTGTTTATCTCTGTCTGTCGGTCGGTCGGTCGGTCGGTCGGTCGGTCGGTCGGTCGGTCGGTCGGTCGGTCGGTCGGTCGGTCGGTCGGTCGGTCGGTCGGTCGGTCGGTCGGTCGGTCGGTCGGTCGGTCAGCCGGCCTCTCTGTCTGTCTGCCTGTCTGCTAGTCTGTGTGAGAAATTTGTGTGCGTACTTGTGTTCATGTGTATGTTCAATGGATACGTAGTTATGCTCTCAGACTAACAACCCAGGGTTGTAAGTTCAAACCCCAGCTATGCTAAGCAGAATGAGATGTGGTATGTAGTTATGTAGTTGGTTTTTATTATTAACAATTCTTGATAAAGTTCTAATATTCCTGAATAATGATTTTTTCTTTTTTTGGTGTGTCTTTCCCAACCAGATCAATTGTATTTTCCTATCCATTGCTGTTACCAAAACATACCAAACCAAAAAAAGGGAAAAAAGACGAAAGACCATGAGAACGTTAGTCAAAGAAGAATCCTCAATGTCAAGTATAGGGAGTGACATCAATATGGATCTTGCCAAGTAAGTCGGTCAGTCAGAAACAGTAAATTACAATCAATTTATTAGCTTTTCATTTATGCAAGTTGACTTTTTTCTTTAAATTATCATGTGTAGAATAAGATGAGGTTAAATATGAACACATTAAACCGTACTTTCTTATTTACATCTTTGTTTAGAACTTTAGTGATTTCTGTGCTGGTGCTCCAGCCCATGCTTGGGGTGGCGTGGATGATTGGTGTGTTGACTGTCAACCAAAATACAACCGTGTTTGCTTGGCTGTTCACTGTGGTCAACTCCTTGCAGGTGTGTTGTGGTATGCAGGCAGCTCACGTCCAACTCTGGCATCCCTCCACTTCTCAGAACCATTTAAACACATTGGGGTTTTTTCTTCATATATTTAAATTACTTTAGTTCATTGAATGAAATTATGGAAAATATTCTTTCAAACCTCATACAGTACAGATATTATAGAATAGTAGAAATGCACAAGCACTTCCTGACATTTGCTTCTGCTTGAAGTCAGCCACAACCTACATGCCAGATTCGATAATATGACATCATAGCAGATGAAATTACTATTTGCAATAGAAGCTTCCAGGTTGGTCATTTCCAAGGATTATGGAAGCTGGAACTATGTTTGTTGCTGTAATTTCTCACCTAGTTCTTCTTCTGAACTGGTAGTAGTAACTTTGCTGATAAAAAAAATGGAAAATTTTTTTCCATGCAATATTTTAAAACTTAATAGTTACTTGTTTGCACTGTCTTAACCATAATGTAAACCAAATAAAAAACAGTAACAGAACAGACAGCAACATGAGATGATATTAATAGAAGTTGGCCTGTACAGCCTCTTCGTGTTGCAGTATTGTTGGTAGAGGAACTGGTCCACGTCATCCTATTCCAGTCACTACTTGATGCATTCTACCAGCGATATGCTCAGTACAGTATAATACAAAGGAACAATTATTTTTTATTTAAGAAGGTGTGTCTGCCTGTACAGGTTGGTCTAAGTTGTGTCTGACACATCATGGTTGCCACTGCAAGCTGTTTCTTTTGGGCATACATTTAGAATTCTTCCATGTGTGGTATTGCTATGTGTTTGTGTGCTTAATATTCTGTTTAGATGATGTCAGTAATTCTCATGAGTCATGACTACATATCAAACTTTTCTATTTGCAGGGTTTGTTTATCTTCTTCTTCCATGTGATGAGAAATGAGAAGGTATGTACATGTAAACGACATTGATCTTTTGTCTTGTTGATTAGGTGATGATGATGTTGTTGTGTTGTTATGGTTATTGAAATTGAATAAGAAACAGTGATAATTTCATTTTTGTATTGAATAATTAATTTTTTAACAGGTTTGGAACAACCCCAGACTAGTTCATATACGTTCCAGTGCCCTTTCTTTCATGTCACGTGACTCTACCATCTCCTCTGCTTCCACGTGTACCACCTCTACCATCATCCCCGCAGGTAACTATTGCTACATCAAGTCCCCCCACAAATTTCTCTAAAACTCTCTCTCCTGGATTATAACAACAAGAACAACGCAAGAACAACAAAAACATGTTATTGTTTAATAATCTTGACTTGGGTGGGGGACTATAGAAGTAACTCTCTCCTTTTTTTTGGTCTCTCAAGTCTTTCTGTCCTGGGAATGTACCTTGAGTCTTGTCCCTGGGTAAAGTAACACATTTTGGCTTTTGTGATCTGACAATTAAATGCTGAGGCAGATCAGGGAGGGATTAGAAATGTCTTTGCCAAACAGACCCACACTGGCTTATTAAGTCACTTCTTTCAATGTACATGGGCTTAATACGCATTTTTGGCTAAAGTATTTGCCTTCAAGGAAGTCTTTAAAGTTTAACTGTTAAACAGTGGGATTTATTTTCTCATACAATTCTTATGTGAATAGAACTAAATAGTGATAGTGGTTCAATATCAAGGCAAGGGTGTTCTAATCCATCATGCAAATGTGCTCTAGCTCATTCTAAAATTCTGGCAAGTATGTGAATGCCCACATAGTTCTGTTCCACATTGCTGTTTCCTATGTGATCTGGCTGAAGTTGAGATACCTTGCTGGCATTGCCAGATTCGTTTGTCTCTGATGTTGTCCATTTGGTGCTTATTGAGAGACACCAAGACTTTATACAAGTTTAGGTTGGCCCATCATTGTGTAGCCTTGTATTATGTCAAGCTCACCACCATGTGCGCATTCACTCCTCAAGGACAGTCAAAGATGCATCATTAGTTTGATTCCTAGCCAATTTTTGTGCTGCCAAAAGATTAGAATGCTCTTTCAGCTTGCTTTGCCAAGCCTAACATCTGGGCATGCCTATATACAAGTTGATTTGTAAACTGATATTGTGCACACAGTGTATCTGTTCATATACTGTAACATTGTTCAGTTTTTATCTGAACTGTATTGAATCAACTCCTTTCCTTGCAACTTGTTTCATATTTTATATTTTTCACCTACATTTCATACTCTTCACCTATATTATATATTCTTTACCTGAAGTTTCCACTTGGAAAAGTAATGTTCCTACTTACCTGATGTACTGTCTGTTAGCTTTATTGTTGCTGATTACTGAATTAAAAGAGGTGTTTATTTCACTGGTGCTGAGAAACTTTTAAAACCGCATAGCTTAAGTTAAGGTTAGCACTGTTTATAAGACTGCTATTTCATCATTCCTTACGCATACAGCTATACAGGCACATAAAGTGTGAGAAGCAAGAAATATTCACTCACTTCCCAGTCATACCTTCACCCACCAAATATAATGTAGTATTGTATATATGTCAGTGCTTGCTTGTGTACATAAAATCATTGATAGGAGAAAAAAGTGTGTATAAAAACAACCCTAACCATAACTCCCAACACTAGTATTATAGCTAGGTGATGTATGTCGGGCTCCTGCTCTACTTCCCTTTGATAGCCATAGCTATTGCATTAATATAAATACTAATTTTATATATTTTATGTATATTTGGCCTTATAAATTATATGTAATATAATCTATATTTCATTGAATATGTATATTTCATGTATTATGCGGTATATTATATTTTATATTCATAAGTCTATAAATCCTCTTTGTTTCTCTGACTGCAGTCCCAATCAGCAGAATTATAAAGGTGCGTGAGAAAGAACAGGAGACTGAAGAGATCTAACCAACAGCTATCTGCCAGCAAAAGCCAAAGTCACTTCTCATAAAAATTATGTGGACTAGTATAGAAAATAGTTATTAGTGATTATAGATTAGCTTCATAATTACTGATTCATTCTTGGGCAGTAATAATAACCCTCACCTATTTTCCACTGATTGTACGACTCATTGCTATGGTGAGTCTCCATTGATAACAAACTAAATGTCATGCTATGCCTGAGCAAATACCAGACATGGTTTATCAATTGAATCAAATCATCTGCTCCCCACCTGCAGTATAGATTACCACTTGTATACAACTGATTGTCTGCCGTCATGTCTGCCTGTGTGACAGTGGGGCTATTGTGTGGAGTTGCCCATGGAGCAGCATGGTATGATTGACTGCAGCCACTCCATTGCTCTAATCAAGATTTATCTTGGTTAGACCTCACTCCCACAACCTGAGGCAATCCACCCATCAAGAGAAACAAACACAAACAGCACTCATAAATGAAATTAAAAACTACTTGATATAACTTAATTCAACTAATGAACATTTTACTTTTCTCTAACCTTCCCACCCCCCCCCCCCCCCCTCCTTCTTTTCCAAATATTCCTATTCCAGACACAGCATTGTTGTTGCTACTATTGAAACTGATCATTTATTTAATGCCTCACAAACGAGCAGGGACAACAAAAAATCATGACACTTGATTATATCAATATATCCAATATGCTTATGATTTCTTTTTGGTTTCATTTACTAGTGATATATATTCATAATATCTTGTTTTTCTGCTCATTTGTACGACAGTCTCTCAGAATTAAAACTGAAGAAGCAAGTTACATGCAATGCTTTTTCTGTATGTAGGGTCTAGTAAACATTTGGGGCCAGAGGCTCGGATTACATGATGGTCAGTTATGATAATAGTATTACCAAGTTGTAATAACTCAAGCAGATTGTCCACAAGATCTATTAAGTTCATGAGGGGATAAGTACATGCCAAGTTTCAAAATTTTGTAGGGAAACTCCAAAATCTTCTTTCAACAAAAAAAAATTACTTAGGATATTTTGAAACACTTATGTGATTGGCTAACCAACCAAAAATGTTATTCAGAAATTCTTTGCCATGTTTTCCCACCATGTCCTTAACTGAGACATTCACAATTGTCTCCCATTCATCCAAAACACTAAAATCAATTATGATAAGGCAACCACTTCAACAGATAGCAGCCTCAACTCTTGAACTAATCAGCTTTTGATGTTAAACTTCTTCAAATAGAGGGCCACACTTCTCTGGTAACCCATATACTGCTATATATAATTTATAAAAGATAACTATTAACACCACAAAACAATTTAATTAATCCTAATTATCCATCTTTAATGAGTATAACATTCTGTTCTTACACAGGACTCATTCCAGACATCATTCATAGCCCCTCACCTCCCAGAGAATGTGCACAAGAGTTCACATGTATAATACATTAATAATATTATTATTATACACAATTATTATTATATATATATATATATATGAACAACAAAGTGCAGATGTTGACTGTTGAATATTCATACAGTGTAGAGTTTGGACAATAACACAATAAATAAAATGATATCTTTTCAAGGTTGAGATATAATGCTGATATATATTTTGATGAGGATTATAATGAAATGACAGAATATTGGCCAATATAAAATGCTGGGCTGCCATCATGGTTGAGAGTAGACAGGTACATGCAGTCTTTGTGCAATACTGTACGGGCATCATTGTGGTTTCCCTGCTGTTGTCATGACTATATAGCCATCCTTGCCAGACATAATTTCGTTCACAGAATATGTCCCTTGGATGACTCTGAGGAGACGCATGCGATGCAATCTTGAAGTAATTTTCAGTTCGTCTTGGAGGATCTGGTCATCACATGTTGAGAGGATGTCCCCATTAATTTGCTCCTGCTTGAAAATAGGAGTGTACTGCTCCAACCCCATCATCTCAAGCAGGCCGAGAATCTAGATGCAAGTAAGGATTACACATAACAAGTTAATTAATATTCGTCCACTGAATGTTGGGAGTAATTTGTGTGCGGTTGCTGCTACCACTAAGAATGTGTGATACTATTGTATTTGGGACCACAGGGATATTAACATTAATCACACATTAAGTGAACAATTGTTAACATCAGTTATGGTGCTGTGGTTTTGATTATTAACACTTGGCTACTACACATTATATCCTCAATTGATCCGTGAGTGCATGGGATAATTTCCTTGTGGCACCTGTCGCTACAATGAACTCCCGCACTGCACTACACACATCTAATCAGCTGACAACTGGCAGACACATTCCATAGCACAAATTGTGCTGTACTTCCAAGATTTATTGTCTAGCCTCTGTGATTTCACTCCTCCCACAACCTATCAGTTTATCTACCTCATGTAAATCTGGACACCTCATGTAAACCTGGACACCTCATGCAAAGAGGGACAGCTGAATTGCAGCCACACCACACAAACGGATATTCCAGTTAGTTTAGAGCTACAATTCCGATGTGACCCACGAGGACCATTTGGCTGAGATGTGCCAATCTATTCATAGAAAAGCCGCTAGCCTGAGGGACAAATTCCTAAAAATAATACACAATCATTTTGTATAATTGCCTTCGATCATTTGCATCTGATGGTTGAGTTGTCCAAACAATAAACATATTTGGTCTAGAGCAGCCTGGCCTAGTGCAGCCTGGCCTAGTGCAGCCTGGCCTAGTGCAGCCTGGCCTAGTGCAGCCTGGCCTAGAGCAGCCTGGCCTAGTGCAGCCTGGCCTAGTGCAGCCTGGCCTAGAGCAGCCTGGCCTAGTGCAGCCTGGCCTAGTGCAGCCTGGCCTAGTGCAGCCTGGCCTAGTGCAGCCTGGCCTAGTGCAGCCTGGCCTAGTGCAGCCTGGCCTAGTGCAGCCTGGCCTAGTGCAGCCTGGCCTAGTGCAGCCTGGCCTAGTGCAGCCTGGCCTAGAGCAGCCTGGCCTAGTGCAGCCTGGCCTAGTGCAGCCTGGCCTAGTGCAGCCTGGCCTAGAGCAGCCTGGCCTAGTGCAGCCTGGCCTAGTGCAGCCTGGCCTAGTGCAGCCTGGCCTAGTGCAGCCTGGCCTAGTGCAGCCTGGCCTAGTGCAGCCTGGCCTAGTGCAGCCTGGCCTAGTGCAGCCTGGCCTAGTGCAGCCTGGCCTAGTGCAGCCTGGCCTAGTGCAGCCTGGCCTAGTGCAGCCTGGCCTAGTGCAGCCTGGCCTAGTGCAGCCTGGCCTAGTGCAGCCTGGCCTAGTGCAGCCTGGCCTAGTGCAGCCTGGCCTTGAGCAACCTGAGAGCAGCCCAGTCACTTCAAGTTGCTCAATGTTCACCATATCACAATTGCAGTTGCAATCGTTTCAATGAATTGATAGTCCTTGCCCTGACTCTTGCCTCTGCCTGCTCATATCCTATCCCCATGACCATTTGTTGTTGAGGAAAAAGTCGGTAATTGTAGAGTCTGAGGAAATTTGCTGCAAGTGTGTAGTGCAATCCAATAGTAGCCTACAAGTCCAGCAGCCAGCTGCTTTCTCATATTAGGTTACTCCACTTGGGCAGGATAAACCTCAGAGGATCTCTAATTAACCAACAGAAGATCAACTAGTTTAGTGTAATACATGAGCCAAGGACAATAATCCCAAATATCTCCCCATTTGACCAGAATACCAATAAGTGCAGCCCTGAGGCAGTTTTAGAATCACCTGATTCTTAACTCTTCGACTATGCCAACACATGCTGCATTTGAAATTCCAAAATTGAACATCTCATGTTTACAAACAGAATGTGTGCATGTAAACAATGTGTCTATGTTCTGTACAGCACAGTCCATGTCTAACCACTTGATCTGTGTGTTCTGTATGTTGTCATGTGTCATCACATCTTTTAAGAGAGACAAACAACACTGAGAAACTCTACAATAAATGTACCTGGTAATTATCCATGGCTCTGAGGTGTGTTCGATGTTCCTCGATGATTTCGGAAGTGAACGTATTTGTCTGAGTAGGTCCAGCTACTGCTGGAGAAGATGAGGCATTACAGGGGGTGGGTGTGGCTTTTGAATCCTGTACTAGCTGAGGTTTCGATATTTCTGCACTAGGTGAAGTATTATTTTCCCTGGACTCAGCTACAAAGAATAGAAAAAAAAGGGAGGAACTTTGTTAATCATTGGAAATAAGTGATCAAAATGATTATGCAATGTCAACATCGTGTATTTATGTAAAATGCCATTACATGTTGGGAGGGGGGGGGGAGTGGCATAACAAAGCTTAGCCTCTTACAGCATGACATTTGTGATGCTGGCACTTGATGTAAATGGTTCAGCTTCTCAAGTGCTATTAAAATGTTAACTGCCAAGCAGCAACTGGGCAAGAACAATCTTAAATCGCTGGGCCACTGGCAGAGCTTTTCAAACCATAACTAGCTACTGCTGCTATGGCTATTGCATACCAACTAAATGAGATTATCCTGTACATGAACTTGTATTCATTAGTAGTCTGTTTATGGACACATAGCAACCCAGATATAATATAAAAATCCACTGCCTGGAGTGATGTAATTGCAGCACAGAGAATTGGAAACCCAACAAGATCCACACTTCACAGACAACACGAAAACAACTGTTTTGATTAGCTCTAGTGTATCACATGAGAGGTGTGAAACATACATTGTATGAAGAGTTCTGTGTCATCCAGCTCTTGCGTAATCTTTGCCAAATCGTCAATTGCTTGTGTAAGTGAATCATTTGGATCGCTTTCCTCCAGATGCCCCTCGACTGCAGCAGTGCTGACCTCAGCAGATGCAACAGGGGCACTCTCCTGTCTGCTTGTGCATCTTTGCACAGCTATGGGGGAGTTTGAACTGCTGTCGGGTCTCATTGTGAATTTGGCAGACAAGGGGATGAGTTGGGGGATGACGGGAGGCCCGGAACGAGAGCGAAGGTGAGAGTACGTGGAGTGTGAGGAGGGAGTGTGGTTGGGGGGAGGATTACTTTTGGGATAACTGTAGACACTCGAGTTCGTGGATGAAGTTCGCATGGAATGTTCCACAATTCCATCTCCACTTCCTGTTTGGAAATTAAGGAAGGGGTGGAAAATAAAATAAGAACTCACCACAACTGAATAAGGGTGTACGTTCAGCCTTATTAAGATGACATGTAGATCTAAGTCTTTTTTTATCACTCACAAGGAAGTCTAACTTACCAGGATGTGGGCATAGTTTGCCAAACTGTCTTCCCGTGAATTTCCCCTCCACGGTGCCACCACAGTCTCCTGAGACAGGTGTGGTCTGTGGGCTGGCACGGCCGCCCAAGTGTGAGGGCAACAGGTCCCGCCCTGCAATCAAAACAATAGTGGCACTGATACCAGATGTACATTAGTCATGAAGTCCTATAGAAACACATTTTTAAATAACTTCTCTAAACTGCATCGTAAAACTAGAGGGCATATTTTTCCTTCTTATTCTTAACTTCCTAATTTACATAATATTTATACAAACACTTCGATAAGATCTGTGAAGAGGTCTAGTCCCATTCTGATACCTCATACCAGTCATTTTACATTCTTGTGTCAATGTGGATGTACCAATAATTTTATTTTTCTTAAAAATAGCTTTAAAAAAACCCCCAAAACAACATTATTGTTAATATTAGTTTTCCCTTGGTTATTGTTGGCACTGATAATTGAGGAAGAGCAAAGGGAGAAGCTGGAGCCACTTCCTAGAAAACTGCTATGGCTTCTAACCAACTTAGACATTCCAGCAGACAGGGAGCTATACATAGCGGGCCTGTAGCATACTACAGTCTACAGCAAACCATTTAATTATAAAAAAAAAAAAAAAAAAAAAAAAAAAAAAAAAAAAAATCAATAAGCCAAATGAGAGAAAAAGAGGATTAGAATATCCCAAAGAACAAGAAAACTAAACATACACCAACAACCACTCAACACATCCAATAACACATCTACTAGAAAAGGAAAAACAAAAAACACTCCACCAAGAAGATATTCCAGCCATGTACCTCATGACCACTTACATCTACATACAAACACATTCCACAAACATGAAGGCCCATCCATGCTCACTTTAGTGAGAAATTTAAAAAATTTCAAATATTCATTCTAATCATTTTAACTAACACTTATCCTTTAGCACTTCTCCAGTCCAATAAAAGAACACACAAACAAGATCACATCACTTCAATGCACTACAGACAATATGTCTACTTGACAGATCTATACCACATATTTTCTTAAAAATAGTATATATTAAAAAAATTATATCATTTATATTTTCCCATTGTTATTGTTCACACTGATAACTGAGGAACAGCAAAGGATGTGGTGTGCAAAGTGAGACAAATAACTAGTTCATTACAATAACCTTTATCAGTTGCTGGTGGTCTGTTTCCTTCAGCGTAGACTTTGGCAGCCCTGGAGTTGGAGGGGTTAATGTCCACGTAGTCATAGCCAGGGGAACGTTGCTGCTGTAAGGACTGGTGAAGGAGATTGTGAAGGGAGGTGAAGGGAAGGAGAGAAAACAAAGAAAGTGGATGATCATACAGTTATGTTAGTAACATTCAAAATCCTAGAAGGAAAAGATGTAGCTACCATATAAGTAGGTATACCAGAAGTATTTGGCAAGGTTGTTTACACAGCTGTCCCATAACACAGAAACCAAACATTTCCCTTTCATGTTGGAAATTGTGCAATATCTGCTCAAATGAAGTGTCTGAAACTAATATAAATGGACAAACATGTCTGATAAGACCACCAAAAGTTAATTTTTATCTCAGGCACATATCACCAGATCCAACAGAATCATTTTTAAAGTGCACAAATAAATAGGATGAATACATAAATCCAATCCTAAGGTCAAGGTCAACTTGAAGCTCACATGTTGAAGGATCACATGATAGAGCAAAAGCTCACTTGTGGGACGACCACATAACATAATGAATTACAACTGAAAACAACAACTCAACAGAAATGGAATAATTTGATTCAGTAAGAAAAAAAAAAAACACTAAAAATTAAACAAAAAACACTTTAAAAAAAGGAAAACAACAACAACAAAACAACTTACACTCTTTCGTGCTCGGTTGGGAGGAGGAAGTGGAGGCCGGTATGAGGTTGATAAGGGGGACCCACTGTTAACGCCAGTCTTGGGAGAACTTCTCTCCCAACTGGATGGCTCCTTCTCTATGCCCCCTCCACTACCTGAGCTTCCTCCACTCCCGACACTGCCCCCCCTCTCTCCTTTGCTCATGAGGACATAGTTGCCCGGAGGGGCGTCGTTGGGTGGATGGTAGATGCTGTCAATAGCTATGGGGTCACTAGAAGTCCGTGAACTGCGAGAGCATGGTGTTTGATAATGGCCTTCTTCAAAAGCTGTTCTCACAGGCGAAAAGACACCCGTATCTGTTCTTGCTGGTGCACCACAACCAAAGTTGACGTTAGTATAGAACTGAGACTGGCCACACTCGTTCGAGATGGGTTGAAGCTGACGATCATGGAAATCAGACCCTGGTTGAAGTTGTGGAGGTCTATTGGACTGGTCAACTCGGTTGTACAGAGATGCGTCTTCGTACATGTCATTGTCGTCAATAGTTACATCATCCAATAAGGAGCTATCCTTCCTCACTAAAATCCCAAGGTTGATGGGAACATCAGTAAATTTAGTGCAGCCGGTTTCAAAGCACTCCCCGAGACCACTTGAGACTGTGACTGAGATGTCAGTAGTGCTATGCATTAGTGTAACAACACAAGCGTCCATGCCTGCTGAGCTAGCATGACTGGGTAAGTGATTAGCCCCCTCCGAGTTGAACATAACAGCTCGACAAGGGAAAATGTCTGGCATGTACTTCAGAATGTCTGAAAGGTGTAAACTCACATCGTGTGGCTTTGTGGAGAAGCTGCCCACACAGGACGTATAGAGTGTCTTCTCTTTCTTCTGTGCGAGGCTATAAACTTTCAGCTGCTGCTTTCCCATCAACCTGCTTTTTACGCGGCGAACAATCAGAAGCTCGTTAGCAGATAGAGAGGAATTGGGACTAGAGCCCTGGTACGGCTTCCGGGACCATAGAACAGGCGGCAAAACTGAAAGTTGGACCAAATCTGACACCTTTTCGTACTTGTATCCTTTTATGGCTTCATTGATGTTGTCCTTGGGGTTGTAGAGAATGGAAAATGCTCGTGTACTGTCCACAGGTATGTTTTCACACTTCCCGTTCTTATGTTCGACGTTAACAGTTGTGAGCTTCTTCAGGGAGTGAGCCTTGAAGCGGTTACCTTCGGAAAATTTCAAATCTTCGGTAGGTCCATAAAATCCCTTACAAACTACAAATCTTTTTGGGAAACTGTCTTTGTATTTGGATGCAAATTTTTCCAGAGTCATTCTCTCTCCAATGTCATTTGGCATTGATCTGCTCTTGGAATAATTGCTTGGCATGTGGGAACCATGGGCGTAAACTGCAGTGGACATCTTGAGACAGTGTTAGGAAGGCTGGAGGAAGAGAAAGAAATATTGTAACATAATGTAAGTAGAAGCTATCTGATGATGGAATCCCACAACTTTTGCTGCTGTACAGGGCTAATGTAGCACACAGTTTTAATGATTTAGTTTAGAGTTTAGAGTGACTGAGTGTGTTTACATAGTGTATAGTGTGTACAGTGCACATAATATCACTTACAGTTACTGTTATTTGTATTTCAATTACATAATTGTAATTGGAATAAGAGGAGAGTGGACAGACAAAGAGGGCACACAAGTTGATAACAAAAGAAGCCATTGCTACACAGCTTGTTACACTATCTCATATGTGATTTCAGCTTAAGTGAGTGGGAGAGGAAAAGGAATGCTACCTCCCCCCCCCCCCCCCCAACCACAACTTGCAGTACTGTAGATCAAAAGTATGGCAGCACATGAAGAAGATGATGAGGATGGGATATGCTGTACTATGACAGTCAGTGTAGGTATACTGGCCATATGGTCACTGTATTATACAAGTAGCATACTAATTGCTTGGTTAACTTATGAACTAATATATCTTTTTGGCTACAGTAATGTGTAATACTCAGTGATTTAAATTCTTTGCTAATGACTGAAACTTATTTCAATAACCTGACAAGACACTGCTATGTCGTACACATAGAGAGGCTCTTGCTGTGGGGGGGGGGGGGGGGGGAGGGGGAGACAAGTGTTCTGGTTAGAGACTAGAGAGGTGTAGGTGAGTGGGTGGGTGAGTGAGTGAGTGGGTGGGTAAGTGAGTGAGTGGGTGGGTGAGTGAGTGGGTGGGTGAGTGAGTGGGTGAGTGAGTGAGTGAGTGGGTGAGTGAGTGAGTGAGTGAGTGAGTGAGTGAGTGAGTGAGTGAGTGAGTGAGTGAGAATATGTGAGTGTAGGATCAATATCTTGTCCTCTGGTAAGCCACTGGAGCAAGCCATTAATGTTTCTTCAGATCACAATGAATCAGTCCACTAACTTCACCACTCATTAATAAACAACAGCAGTAACAAGAGAACTGTGATGAATGAACCTGAATTCCTTCAGCCACAATTAATTGTCTTCGGAAGACAGCTGAGCACAACAAAATACTGCTGCTTTGGGTATAACCAAGTGTACTCTACACTGGGAGGATGTGAAATAGGATTAGTGATATTAACAATATTCTGGGTGTCCAATACAAAAAAGATTTTAGAGACCATAGTTTGATAGGCATTTTGGAAGGATAAGGGAAAACTTCTAGAGAAATAACCAAGGAGAGCTTGGATACCAAAGCTTGGAAATCCTGGGGCTCACTAATAAAACTATAGAGTAATATCCCATGGTTGTCCTAGAGATGGGACAATAGTAAATACACCTGTCCAATATTGTTATAAATATATACACACACAACTGGTAACTAATGCAAACTTACTCAATGAACAAGACTTTTTAGGTAAATTAATCATTTTCCTACAACAACACTTAGTTTGGGAAGACTCCATTAAAACTACAGGCAACAATTATTTGAGAGCATATCTGCAAGTAGTTGAGTAGGTCTGCCTAAATTAGTAGAGCAGGACTTCTCCTTTCTGCCTCATTCATTGCTATGCTTTAGGGAATAGTGTTGAAGTTCATTCAGACACTGTCATGGTCACTCAGGCCCTCACAAAGAGATACAGCCCGAGAACAAAGGAGCATAGACTGTGGAATCCTAGACATGTTGACAGTACTTTGACGTGGATATAGGGTGAAGTAACACCTGAAGGAGTTAATGTCACTCATTAAGAAATAAAAAGAAAGTGTGACACATTCCATGTGTGTAAAGACAGAAACATGATTACTGTAGGCTGTTGAAAACAACAGCACTGGAGAGTTCTGGAGGAGCTAGCCAGGGCTTGCTCACTAACAGGATGGAAGGTTATGAGTTATCAGTGGATGAGGGTGACAATTACGTGAGTTGTGGCCAAAGTGTCACCACGATAAAGAATTATCTCTGCGGTTCAGGTGGTAGAGCATTGCTAGAATTATTGATTAATAAGACATATTCTAAAGGGATCTGTGTAGCAACTACAGTCCTAGCAGAATTTCATTAATTAGCTCATTATGCTGCTCAGCAGTGCTTCTTGAGGTCCTTGACTTGTGGTATGCCAATTTCTACCCCATTTGCATCCCACACTCATGAAATCAAGGTGCATGAAGTGCTATAGTGGACTGGGAACACTGCCCATCACTCACTCACTCACACACACACACACACACACACACACACACACATCACACACACACACACTTCTACCCTCAGCCACTCACTATTAGGAAGGAAAAGGTCTTACTAATGGCCACACAAGTCTTCCCCCCCCCACCTGCTGTCAGAAGCCAGACTGTGTTCATACTGCGAAAACCCAACACACCACAGGAGTAACCATAGTAGTGTCAGAGAGAAACAAACAGTGATGATGGAAACAATGTTTGGACTGAAGTATAAGAGGTTATGTTGCAACAGTAAATAATATTATGGAAGCAATTTTCCAGGCTTGGCAATTTTTTGGGAAGCTTTTGGTCATTACTCAATTATCACCAACCAACTTGCCATGAGCAAATGTACACGTGAACTGGTGAACAATCCACTATTTGAAAAAAAAAGAAGGTTGGTAGGTCCAGTGGCTTTGGCATGCAGTAAACTTAAATATAAATATATTGCTCAATGAATCTTAATTTGACTAGAGCAGTGTTAAGCTATTTACAGCGTAAGGAGGAGTGTTAGGAATTGAATCCGTGTTGATACTGATCATAATTGAGTTAATACTGATCACAATTGAGTTAATACATACATTTTCTGAGAGTTGTTTAATTAACCTTGACGTGAACCAGATATACACCTTTAGAAAAAGAAAGGTTGTACAGTCCAGTGGCTCTTGCACGCAGCAAACTATAAGTAAGACTTAAGGTTCCATGAATCTGTATGCTGTGTGCCAATGAATAGTTTGGCAATGGTCTGTGTAATATTGGTTGTGTCGTGTCTAAGTACAGAACTATTTGTTCAGTTATCTAGCTGAATTGAATAATAAACACTTATTCGACTTTCAAACCAGAAGTTTGTATAAACAGTGTCACCGAAATGCTTTATCATAATGAGCAGGGGATTTATTTTAGGGCTATGATATTCATAACTTGAAATTTTGCATGAACTTTTTGTTGTCAGAATAGTCCCACACACTTGAAAGAATAGTGCATTTCACATTTGCAGTTCTTTTGGCAGGTTTGTGATGTGTACGTAGTGCAAAGGTTCAAGTGCACATGGTGAAGGTGACACCATGTGCTTCATGATGGTAAGAATGCACTCTCTAACTCCTTTCATCTGTATGTAAGTATGTCCTTATCACTAATGGAAGCCAAAGCAGTCGACATCAGAGGAACCACTATATGGCAGTACCTGAGAAGCCAGTTTCTGTCAACAATACATGGGTAGGAAGCCACACCACTGAAAAGCCATGAAGTTGACCAAAAAAATTAGTAACGAAGGCATAGTTTTATGAAGGAAATAAAACTAATTCTAAAAATCTGCATTTTCATTCTCCAATCTAAACCTTGACTGAACATTCATACCATAAAATTTCCCCTTCATATTAATACTGTGCAGTGAGTATGTCTCTGCCACTTTTTAAAAATACATCATATTATGTAAGCACATCTACCAGTTTAATAGCAACATATGTCCCTAGATGTTTGGGGTATTCAGTCAATTTGAAAGGGACAATCAGTACTTCAACACTCCCTTGACACACCTCCAAAATTTATTTAAAAAAAAACAAAAAAAAACACAACTAAATAACTTCTTTTGACAAAGTTTTTGGATATAGTTTGGTTGCTTTATTGAATTGGAAGGTAAAAAAAAAAGAAGTCAAAACATTATAGTATTTCATAACAATAGCGGATTTTGGTGGATAGTTGGTCATACTAGCTGTAGCTACCTCCATACACAAACCAAGCTATTAAAGGTAATCTTACACTTACAATTTTGGAGTTTCCTCAGTGATATATTTCAGTCAAATTTGGTCCCAGAGTGCGAGGGAGCCTAAAGCGAACAATTTGCAGAAATGTTGCCGCAGCGGAGGGCAGTCCAGTCCTATAGCTTCTATGGAAGTGACTCGAGGGAGCACTATACTCCGCTCGTACTACAACGGTGGTGTCCGGCCAAGGTACTTTCAGATTCCAGTGCGTTAGTACGCTGGAGAAAACGATGTACGCTAAAGAAGGAAGAGTCTCTTTTTACTTAAAGTGGGGAAGAAGACGAACGATTTAAGGGTGTGTCTGGGGTGTAGCTGATATGTTAGCGCGTGACAGTAACACCATTTCGGAGGTGGTGTGATATTTCGTGTGTTATGCACGTGCCTTAGGTGGGCGGTCCGTGTATCTGGTTGCCACAGCAACCAAAAGCCGTGCATGCTGCGTGAACCGTGTCTCCTCCGGGAAAATCAATAACAGACTGACGTGTACGATTGGCCTTCCCATTCCTTCCTTTAATGGGTTGGTTTCATTACAGTGCTGTGTAGTAACTCTGCAACAACCCTACACGTTAATGCTGATCGCTAAGACAGTAGGTAAAGGTTCACAGTGGCTCCCCTGTTGAAAATACTCCTGGATTACCAGTTACACAACCTTTCAATTCTGAAACTGAAGGAAGACAGCTTACTTGTTTACAGATAGATAATTTAATGATCTGATAATATATCTTGCAAAAATGAATGCATACATGAAATTACAACAATACTAAGACCTCAGACACTAAAAATGTGTGGGCAGCATCCTACAACTGTGTCAGCATCCTACAACTGTGTCAGCATCCTACAACTGTGTCAGCATCAGTCTTGGAACTTTCATGCTATGCATGCCTGATGAAGGGTTCTCTATACACCCTGAAAGATTGCATTGTATGTTGATTGTCTTTGAAAAGTATGTTGACTCTTATTTGTGATCCGTCTGTAGTAGATGCAGTTAGACGCCTAAAGATATGTCACAGGCATACACTTGGAGATTTGAGGAGCCTCATGGGTTAATTCTTTCTAATGGTGGGAATGTTTCTGTAATTAATTAGTTGCCCAACCACTTTGATTAGCTGTTTGAAGGCCAGTCAGGTTCCATGGCTAAAGGTCTGAAATCACAAGAATAGTCTTATGCTGCAGAATTTCGGGTTTGTGTGTTTGATCTTCTTGAAGTCTTAGTAGTATTCGGTAGAGGCATGAGAAACATCGTTTTTTTTTCAGTTTTTTTTTGGAGAGCACCAGAAATCATAAGGGTGGAGAGACTACTAGAGGAATTTTCAAACACTAGTGAGTGGTCTATGAAGTCACCTTAACTTCCAATTCATGACTGATGTCATTCAATGGTGAAGTGGAGGAGATGGACTCCTGTGCCTCTAGTGATGACAATGCAATAATACTGATGCAGCAAATTTTTGTATAGTAGACCAGTTGATTAATAGGTGATGTCACTAACAAGACATTTTTCTCTTTTTTTTGTCAGTAACACCTATATTTTGTGGTCATTCCAACCATCTGACCACAAAAGCACATCTGATCATTGACCGGCTATGTACATAGAAAAAAGATGTGTGTGAGAGTGTGCATGTGTCTGCGTGAGTGGTATATTCCTCATAACTCAGTGCTACATATAGGAATGTCCTCTATCTCCTATATGACTGGACCAATTTATATGTGAAATGTTAAAGGTAAAGTTTACCCCCCCCCCCCCCCCCATTTTTTTTTTCTGGACCTTGCTTCACCTTGTTTTTTTTTGTTGGTGATTCTGGTACAGGGTTAATTTTGCCACCACAGGTAACTTTTCTGGTATTTATGTGCACCCTTGGGTTAGCTCTCCATCCACCAAACCACTGGGCTGATTTTTCATACAATTTAATTGAAATTCATTTTTAATAAGATTTTCCATTTTTCATTATTCTGAACGTATTTGTGACTACAGGAGGCCGATGGCTGATTGAAAATCCACCCAAAGGTGGCTTTGTCGCTAGTATATATGTGTATATACGAAGTTGTACTCCCTATAATCATTGTGGCGCCCTCTAGTGCCTACAGTTTGCAAGTTAGATCCATGAACCCATATTATATATATATATATATGGAAGCAGAATGGCCATGGGAAGGTGTGTTATCTCTACTGGCCACACCTCTTTCTCTGTGTGTCAGGTATAAAAGACGAGCATTTCGACCTAGAGATCTAAAACATGCCACACATACATCATGACTTGGTGAGCGACATGGGCTGGATCCAACCATGCAATATTTCTTCCTTTTAGCGTGTTGGGCTAAAAATAAGTGTGTATGTATGAATGAAACTGTGTGCATATACTTTCCCAAATATAACCCACTATTCAGGGTAGACATATTTTACACCAAGATCGTTTTCAGTCTAAAAATAATTTGGGCCACCTGGTTACAGCTTTTCCTGTGAATGCATGAGGATAAAAATGCTAGAAATGGTACTTTGACAAACCTCAGGGCCTAAAACTTGGCACTCGTACATTATTACACTGGAGCAACATGGATTGAGTCCTATATAGCCACACCTATTTGTTTGGGTGTGTCAGCCTAAGAATGCCAAAAAAAATTCTAATCGGGCCATACGTTTTGGATTTGGGCTTGGTCACACTTGGCCACATCACATTCCTGCTTAACAACCATACTAAATGTAAGCTGCTCTTCAGAATAGACATGGTTTTTAACACACAAAAAGGGCATCTATTCATGGTACTCCTTTTGCTGTGGGCATATTATATCCCAAGTAATATTGGGAGGTTCCCAGTTGTGTATATAATTCAAGAATTGAATCCTGTCTGCAATACAAGAGTTAAAGCACAAGATGTTTTTTTTATACACACATTCATGAATGTATACTTCTAATTTACATACTTCACTTAGTTTGATTTGTGGGCAAGAGAAAACTCAAGGGAAGAGTGACAGAATTTCCTTTTCTGTCCTCGTTTAGGAAAGAAACTGCTTCATCCCTCTACCTGACCATCTCTCCAGTAGAGCATGTATGTAGTTGAAAGTTAGATTTTCTGAGTTTATTTATGCTATAATTCTTCTCCTAGAAACAACTGTTTAAAAAACTCTAAACTCCAAAGGTTTACATGAGGAAAATACAGAACTTACAATTTTAGTGCAGAGGTTCCATGTGTAATTTGAAGTTTTAATGCAGATATTCTACACTCTATTCACCCCATTCCCCAGCATAGAAGGTACCAGTTCCTCAGCCACTGAAAGCTAATTATTCTGAAGTATGATCACACACCAAGTGACTCTCTGGAAGGCCTATCTCCAATTTCTCATATCTGGTGCTTGCAAGAAACCTCAAAACATCCCCCCCCCCCCCCCCCCCCACCTATTTTGAAATTTTAGCTATCCAGTGCTTATGGTTTATCTTGTTACCTATGTCAATATAGAAAGTGGAATACTAATGTGACTAGGGTGGGAGAAATGACCTGTGGTTGAAACAAAACAGGATCAGTTACATTCATTGGATCCAAAAAACAAAACAACTAAAAAGCATGAAACTACTTGCCATTTCGGTATTTGAAACATATTACATAATGTTGTAAACATTCAATTTAAACTTGTCCTTGTACATTGAAACTGTTTCTCCCTATATCCTACCTCTGTTTGAAACATTGTATAACCTATGGAGTAACAATTCTAGTAAGATGGTTCTGTTGTCCAGCATGCTGTTCTAAGACATGGTGAGAGTATCATCATCAGGTGTCCACTTGATTGCCTATATCTGTGCTGCATAGTGGAGTATTTACTTCCACTTGTATGATGTCATAGAATGCACTGAATTGTTGGAGAGTTTGATAACTACTACCATTGGTTGTTACTGAGCATGAGATGAACGCATGCATGCCAAAGGCCACAGGATCATGAGATGTTGGTTAGCTGATAGGAACTCTTCAAACTGATGCCTCCATAATTTTTAAAATATGCAAGTATAAATGTATCACCTTCATAATAGCAATAGAGAAAAAAAAATTTTTTTTTTTAATTCTTGGAAAATTCTAAAATAGTTTTGCCACCATTTTACAGACATGAAAAACAGAACAATAACAAACCAACTTCTTTTCAAGAACAATCTTTATTCTAGTATTTGAAAAAAAAGGGAGTTAAACCTGACTGTTTAAGTGTGTGCTCTGCACCATTTGTAAACCTTAAAATGTGATTTTATTACATTCATGATCAGTGTGTAGATACTTCAAAAATGGAGGGGGGGGGGGGGGGGGGCTGACATTGAATTGGTTCAAATCTGGAGGCATCCTATTAATATATTTACACCCTTATTTCTTCAACTTTGTAATATTACCATATTGACCATACCCTTGTGAATTAATAAAAAAAAAAAAAAGAAAAAAAAATTAATAAATAAAATAAATAAATAAATAAATAAATAAATAAATAAATAAATAAAAAGTAAAAGAAAAAAAAAGTATATAAAAATGTTAAAAGTTGGTGCTTCTATTGATCAACCCACCACTAAAGTTACAGTCAGTTAGTAACAATCATTGAGGATGGTTTCCCATAGTTATGTGCCTGGGAATGTTTTTTTTTTTTTTTTTTTTTTTTGTTCATGAATTATACTCATGGTTAATAATTTCCTGATAGATTCATTTTTAGACATCCATGGGCGACCACTAAAAAAATAAAACAGCTGTGGAAGCAGTGAACTTCAGAATGCATTTGTTTCTTTTCTCTGAAAGAGAACATGCTACTATAATTCATGATTCATTTATTTGTTGGTTTGTTAGTTCGCATCTCCTCCCAGATGATTGGGTCTACAGGGGTCAAAATTTCAGCTCTATAGGCCCAAGCATCTGGGAGGAGATATTGAATGAACTAACAGACAAATAAATTATCAATTATAGTAAAATATCTTTGTTGTTTCTGCTTGCAGAACAGGTACATTGCCAGTCTCACTATAATTTGCAGTTTGTTTGTATATTCGCTATCTCCACCAAGACGCTTGGGCCTACAAGGCACAAATATTCAGGAGTTAATGGGGGTTACCTGAGGATAGTTTTATGTGAGTTTAGTGAAGATTGGAGCAAAACCCTGTCTGTATGGATAATAAACTGAAAATTCTTTTGATAAAGAAAGATGGGGTGATCACAGAAATGGCTATATAGTGGCCTTAATACAGAATATCTTAAAAACCAACTAACCTCACTTCACATTAGTCTAAAAATTGGGAGATATTTGGATTCACTAGCTACATATCTCAAAAATTTAGGTGAGGTTAAAAAATATATACATTCAGAAGTAATCTAGGCTGTTAATCTAGCTAATATAATAATGCCAGCAACCAATGTTCTCAGTGAGAGAAGCTTCAGTTCTTAATGTAGGATTAAAACTTGGCTTTGTTCAAGGATTGATCAAGCTCAACTAAACTGGTGTATGGCTCTTCCTGTGCACAAGTTGAAAACTGACTCCCTCCCCATTGCACATATTGCTAATGAATTTATTAGACAAAATAGTAATGAAATGAATATATTTGAACAATTTCAATTGGTTTTATTCAATTAAATTCAATTAATCCCAATAAAGTGAGGGGTGGGGGGTGGGTTTAGCCCCTAAAGCCACCCCTTATCTACACCAGTGATAATGTGCAGACATGCCCACATTAATTACTCATCAATTCTCTAACATGTTGCAACCAAACAAGATGGATGATAGTGTAAGCTCTACCAATTCCCTGATGAACTCTGTTTTAGAGTTAATAATGTTTTTTTCCTTCTTATTTCTCTTCATAATTACAATGAATAGAGCTCTCTTCATTGCTGTATGACCTGGTCTTTTAGTACACAGCATTTCTGGTTATAGCATACACTAGCATAAATCATATCTTCCCACTTACATGAACAATCATCACAAATGTATTTACTGTGTGTGCAATTGCTAGCATGATTTTTGAAGTTTGCAAAAATAGAAGAATGTATACACCAAATGGATTGACCTCTGAAAAATAAAAGGGAACAAGGATGAACCAATTCAGATACATAAATGAGATAGACGACCCTTTACCAATTAAATTACATCACATTTATTTTGCAGACCACAAGTTAATGATTCTTGCCTATTTCGATCTCATGCACCAATAATTTACTAATGGCATGTATTGCAATGATCAATACATATAATTTTAATTGATATATAGATGTTATTACATAATTTACAATACACACATAACATCGGGCATGTGCCACACACATTTAAGGCTCTTCACATGCTCATACACCTCCAACTATTTATCACACACATTCCAGTGGTACCTAGATGGAACTTGCTAAACATCCTCCCAGCCAGTCAGCTTCTCCTGATTTGCTTATTTGGAAAAACTCCCAAAGAAATCATGCCAAACGCCATCCTTCAAAGGGGAATGATTGAAGTAGTTGGTACACAACAACTCTGTGCTGGGCAAACTGCTTGGGTTGTGGCTGCTGTGCAAGAATAAACATTGTTTCTTAACATCATTCATTATTGAATCAATAAGACTGGAAATTTCCAGCCAAAAAACCTGCTCGCTTATGATTTAATGTTATAACTTAATCGAAAAAAGGGAAAAAAAACTCAACCATGACCAGGACTTGAACCGGGACCTCAGCACTTGTGATCGGAGGAAGTTTCATAACAAGAGCAAGATCCCAAGAAAGTAGTATTTAGACTGCAAATTAGTTAAAGTTTGCAGGTAAAAATGATATCTTAATACCTCCATTTTTAAACTTTTTTTTTTTTATAATCCACATTCTATTAAAAGCTCTAATCTATAATTCTAAATGGGTTCAATAAATACTGTGAGAGTATAAATAATAAAAATATATCAAACAATTTGGCTAATGTTTCATGGTATTTGCAATCTGCTTCTATTAGTTTGGGGAATTGATATTTACCTATACTTAAATAAAGATCATTTGATGATCTATCAATATACTCTGGTATGATATATGAATAATTATATAAGGCTTTTTACAGCAAAAATAAAATGCACATTATGATTGCATGTAATCAGTATTTGTGCATCACATAGCATTGCTCTTGCTGAATAAATGCACAAGTTATGTGATATGATTCAGACTGCCCTGCATTTTTGTTCCTGCCATTGGGTACAGAGCTGGTTCTATGTTGTACTTTTATCTGTGATTTTTTCACAGGATCTTAAATTTACTTTGTAGTTGTTGGGCTGGTCAAACTTCCTCTTTCCAAGTGGAAAATTTCCTGTTAGATTTATGGTCATGGCTACTTATTTTTCCATCTAATTTCCTCCCCAGTAATAATAATGATTTACAGTGAACTATCATATTGACTATCAAAGATTCCTCAAGTACCAAAGTCTGTATAAGTACCATTGATGCTTATCAAGTTCATAGAATTTTTTCAATTCAATTATGACAGAAAAGGTTGACCTGGCCTGGTCAAGCTTCACTCCAAGGTATGTCAGTGTTTCCTTGAACTGCAGCACATTCTATCTATCAAGACTTTAATCTCACACCTTGCCTCTCGGTTGTTCAGGTGGGATGCGGAGGATGTGGTGTTCACTACGCTGAGCTTTAGGCATTAGTTCTTAAGGTAGGTGAACAGGGTTGACATGTCAGCAGTGAGGCCCTATTTGATTGTCTCCCAGTGTTTGTCAGAGAGTGCAATGCTGATATCATCTGTATATTCATTTTCTTGGCAGTGTGGGTGGGAGGTCATGGATGTAGATGTTGAAGAGCATGGGAGCCATCACTGAACCCTGGGGTGTGCCATTCTTGTGTCTCCTTAGTCAGCTGTTGATCATCGCTGGTGTGGAGACTAAATCTGCAGTTGTTAATCATTTCAATCCAAGAAATGGCTGTCTGGTAGCTTCTGGAGTAGTTTGAGGTGGAGTCCGTGAAGCCAAATAGTGTCATAGGCAGCAATGAGGTCAAAGAGCTGACACCCACCTTTTTACCTTCCTAAAATATGTCCAAAATGTTACTGTTGAGGAGGGTGACTTACTGTCGAATTCGCCTGGCGGCAGTTTTGAGTATGAAGCCTGGTAGCTTTAAGCAGGTGGTATTTCCCTGGGGGTCTCATGGATTAGTACCACACTGGCCTTTTTGATGGAGGTAAGCCATTCCAGGACATCAAGCTTAGATTGATGACTTTTTAATTTCAACATCGGAGGATGCCAGCCCTGAGAAGGCACTTGCTGTCTGGGTTGCAAAGGTGGTATATAGTGGGTTGAAGAAATGAAATGCATGATGTAACTGAGTATATTCTTATCAAGCAATGTTTTTCAAGTTGAAATAGGTTCCACACACAGAAATGCAAATATTTCTTTTCATCATTTACAGTTGTCAACTGTTTTTGTTCATTTAACTTTTTTTTTAGGAGTAGAATTAGAAAACATGGCATTGGAACCAGGCAATAGGGGCATGTTATCCTCCCCAATATTAATATGAATGGGAATTTGCCCCTCTCCCTCTAAAAGATGAATAGAAGACACTACCTATAATAATATATTCTTTTCTCAGATCTATGCAAATCTATGGACCTGCAGTGCTGAACACAGCTTGGGCAGGAAGCTTTGATTTTGCTTCAAATTTCATAATAAAAACTTTAGTTTTAGACATTCAATTTTTTTAAAATAAATATCTATTAATGCACAATATTGTTAGTTTATATTTTACCTTATCTCATTTACTTGAATCATCTGATATTTGAGTTTTGTATTTAGCAATTTCACATCTGTTGCTCACAGAAAGAACATTCTCAATTCTGAGTTGCAACACAGATTAAATTACTGCATTAATGATTCACTATATATTTTAAAGAATTGACAGACTCCAACAACTGAAAAAGATTACTTTATGTTTTCTGCTCAGGAATGAGAGGAGAATATCTTTTTTGAAACTTCTTTGGATAAATGAAACATTACTTCCTACTATATTTCTGTATTTGGCAATATCATTCATTATTAATTTAAAAATTAATTATTCAAACAATTAAACTTCAACAAAAATTGGATCTATAGAAGCACAAAACAGTTATAAAATGGTGCTATATAGGATATTTGATTTTTTTTTTTTAGAAGAAGAAATTGTTTAGTAAATTTAAGAATATATTAAAAAAATTTAAGCTGAGATAATTTGATTACCATTTTAATAACAATGCATTAGTTGTACTATTATTATGTTTATTTTATTGCTCTATTATTACACTAAATTTGGAGAAAATAGGTTGTGCTGCCTACCAACTGATACTACGCCTCTCCTGGAGGAGCTTATCACCAAGTTTGCCAAGAAACAGAGTGAAATTTCCCATAGCCCCCCCCCCCCCTCCCCCCCCCCCCCACACACACACCCTCCAACTAAAAACTCTATAATTATATAGAATTCTTTCAGATTTTTAGGATCAGTGTCATCCATCTTGATACATAGCAGTTTTACCAACTTCCTGTAGGCAGATTAGGATAGACTTTTCCTGTGGTTTAGAACATAAATTGGATAAAGAAAAGCTGAAAATCTTTAATTAGAATTTGTTGGGGGTTAAATATTATATTAAACCAGCTCTAAAGAGAAAAGGAATAAAGGAGTCCCTATCTTGATCTAGAATATTGTACAAGTATGTTTAGTCAAACTCCTGTATTAAATGTGTTAAGTACACGTTTAATCAAATAAAAGTGGTGGATGTAAGACATGAACCACAAACGGAGGCCCAGAATGTGTGTAGACATTAGGATGTGAAGTAACTTGCTATACTGATGGAGTATCTTCCAAGTTTCAATAAAAATAAAAAAATTATGTAATTTCAATTGACATGTCCATTAGCTATAAAAAATTGTGATGTATGCTTTTGTATAAAATATTAGCAGCTCTTTTTATGATACATTTAATAATTACAGTTGAATATATGCATACATATATTTTATCAGCATTTTTCTTATGGTATCTTTCATAATTACAGTTGAATATTTGTCAGAAGCTGGGTACTTTCAAGTTGACTGGTAGATGGCAGCATGGATCTTTTTATTGTTTGTTAATTTTTAAAGTTGCAAGTGACGTCACATGATTAGAAGGTTAGTGGAAGGGAGACAATGGAGTTGCTGTAGAGCTTATTAAGTTCATCTTCAATCTGTGTGCACCAGTCAGAAATATCCACTTCCTCTGCTACACTGTTGACTTCATTACCATTCCTTCTAGCATTGGGATTCTGTGTTGTACCACTTTTTTCTTTGTTAGCCTTTTTCGTTTCGTCTTTCTTGCTGGAAGAAGATAGAGAAGGCAAGTACGTGCTGGAGGAAGATTGTGGGGGCATGTACCTGCTAAAATCAAAGGACTTAGACTTTTGCAGAGATTTCTTGAAAGATACAGGAAGAGTGCGGATACTGTAACTTGCATTGGAACTATTTTTTTCTTTATCTTCCTTCATTGATCTGCTTTCATTTCTTTTCACTTCTTCCTCAATTTTGGTTGGTTCTTTATTCTTCTGGCTCCTTCTGACAATGGTGAGCCCTTCCGCTTCTCTTTTACAATCATTTCCCACTTTCATATTATGTAAGATCTTTGGCTTCGGGAGGATTTGTGGCTTGGTTGCCTTGACAACAGCTACTTTGTTGCTTTCATTCAGAGTTTTGGAAGTAGTTGGGAGCTTGGTGGACATTGCAAGTCGAAATCCTTTTGCTTCCAACGTATTAGAATTGGCTTTTGAGTGTATTGGTGATATTAAATCAGTTGAACTAAGACTTGGACGGTCACTGGATGTAAGATTCCATTCTGTGCTCTTTGGATTTGCTTGGTCTTTCTTGGTCTCCTTTCTCCTGGATTCATTCATAGACTGCTGGGCCTTGCTTAGGTAAGTGTAAACTTTGTTAACTTTCAGAGATATGTCATGCAGATGCTCACAAATATTGAAAACCTTTTTTTCGACCTTCTCCTGTTTGGCTTCAATTATTCTCAACCGCTGTTCCATTCCTGTGTCAGATTCATTTTTCAGTTCAGATCCAGAATGAAACATTTTCATTTTTGTATCTGTCTGAGCCTTCGGTAAAGTGACCCCATCGAGTGAGAAAATCTCAGTGGTGTACAATTTTTGTTTTGAGTCCACTTTTGTGAGTAGTGTTAACTGAGCTGTATGAGATGATGGACTGGGCATATCAACATACGGTATGACAGTTATTTTGTCAAACTTGTTGATTAATTCTTGTGTTGTCTGCTGTATTATTTTGTGTTCAGCTTTGACTGTTGCTACTTCCTGGACGTTCACATTCAGAGAAACATCAATATCAAGTACAGGATACTCAGAAGAGGATAGTTTTCCATTGGGTTTTTGTGCAGTGGCAGCCACATACTTAATAGTGGTGAATTTCTTGAGTGTGACAGTGTTATTCTTTAGAGATTTGTGAATAGAACTCACCATCTTACTAGATGGGCATAGGAATGCTTTCTGTGGAAGTGGGATGGAGAAATCATAAATCTGAGGCAGAGTCAAGTGGATCATTGCTGGATCAGTTGTGAAGTTTGCTGCACATTGCTCATCCAAGAATTTTGTTAAGTTCATCTTGACACTGAAAACTTTTAGAAGGCGTCCATGGAAACTATTCTTGACTCCCTGCAAGATCACAACTTCACCGACATCCAGACTATTTTCTGCACTACCTCCATTAACACTTAGTGTTGATGCCATAACAGCTGGTGGATCCTTAAGATCCATCACAGCACCTGCAGTCTTGAAGTGAAAACCCAAAAGAGCCATTTTTTCCACCTTGAATGGATCATAGACTATAGAGAATGTTGCGAGAGAGCTCATTGGAACTGTGTACTGGACTTGATTGAAGTCAGTCATTATTACAGATTTTGACTGATGCACAAAGTGCAGATCGAACAATTCCCCTTGGGATAAAGTTATTTCTGAACAGTTGCTGCTATATCCTTTTGTGATCTGCACACGCTTTGGAAAGTGTGAAGAATGATAGGCAATGTAATCACAGAGTTTGAATTCATAAGGGGATAATTTCTTCGCATCTTGTTTATTGCATTTCCCAGCATTGTCTTTGACATCATATTCAGTTGAGAGCTGATTACCATCATTTTCAGAATTAGGAGCTGAATGGAGACCTGCACCTTGTCCCTGAGCAATTACCTGTTTCTCAGTTGCAGGGGAACCAGAAAATTTGTAAGGCAGTGAGGGTAATATTGATAGTGACTTTCCTTGATTGCCATAATCATGTTCAGAAACCACATGCTTTTGTTTTATAATTGGTTTCACAGGAATTGGAGCCATTTTAATTGCTGTAGGACTGCTCTGAGAAGTTTTTGACCGTGTTGATTGATAAAGCAAGTCAAGATCTGTAGATCGATGAGGAAGATGATGGAGTGTGGCCACATGATGAAGAGGCTGAAAATGCTGTAGATTTGGTGACGTTGTACATGAGGTGACAGGTTCAATATTTGTAGATGAATGAATAGAGGAGGAAGTGGAGGAGCAAGAGGAAGACCGACTGGTTGGCTGCTTGTAAAACTGGTTCTTGTCCCATTCTCCTATACCTCCTTCATGCTGTGGAGCACCAGTTGCATACTCCACATCTGTGTGGGGCAAACTGGGTGAAGCAGAACTGGGATCCTGCTCTGGAATTGAGGACATTCCTGATTCTCCATTGGATGTTGTCAAGTTCTCAACAGATTTTGTTTTCTTTTTCATTCCCGTCCCTTTATCCATAGCCTGATCAGTAGATTCACCTTCTCGTTGCTGATGATGAAATGAGCGAGGTAACGTCCTGTATGACTTTTTTGAGGGGGATTTGGCCAAGTTGTCTTGCCTCTGGATGCTGTGAACCTGCTCTAAGTGCTTGACAGAATCCAAAATGGAAGTGTTTTGGGGGTTCTGAGAATTTGTTTGCTGTTGCTGTTGTGAAGTGTTGGGGAAGTTGTCCCAAGATGAAGGTGGAGTGGTAGTAATTTTTTCCTTCATTTCATTTTGAGGTTGCATTGGTAGGATGTTTTGTTTTTCACCATTGTTAATGTTGTTGTTTGAGGATAGCTCGGTGGAAACAGAGACAGGCGTTGTCAAGTTTGAATTAGTTGGTGGAGGATTGTTAGGATAGTTTAAGTCATTGGGAGGATACATGGCTGGAAGCTGTGGGGACATGTTGAACATGTTGGAACTAACAGGACCAGCATACTCTGGTATGTGACCTTCAAATGGCATCAACTGCCTGATATGCTCCATCCTTGTTGTCAAATGCTGCCGATAGGCTCTGGCTATAGGATCAGACAAACTAAGGTGGTTGCTGAGCAATTCTTCAGTAGGGGGTAGTGCAATGTCAGTTGATTCCTCCTTTTTTAAATGAAATGGACTAGTCTGAGACCGAGTTCTCTGTTGTGGAGTTATCAGATTGTTATCTTCCTCATGAAAGGGTGCTGGATCTCTTTCCAATATTTTTGGGTCCAACTGAGCTTGAATGTGACTCACCTGGGAAGAAGCAGATGGCACTATAGGAGTAGTTACAGCAACAGTATGCCTCTGTACATCTCCATGTGATATCTTCATCAAGCTAGCGTTATAGCCACTTCCGTAGTTGTCCTCAAGACTATGCTCTTCATCATCATTGGAGTTACCGACAAGAATACTTTTAATCCTGTCTCTCGGTTTCAAAATGCTATTTTGGCTGACTTGATTGTTGATACTGTTAGGATGATTCTGGGTGTGACTTGAACTGACCACATTCCCCTTCTTGGGATCTATCTGATCACGTCCAGAAGATTGTGCTCTTTTAACTCCCCTTGATGTTCTCTTCTGATCAAGCTTGTCCAAGTTAGATTCCACTATCACATCATTAGGTTCTCTCTTTGTGAGGGCATGAATAACTTTATCCCTTATTGTTGCAGATATGCTGGAAGTTCTCTGAGGCGCTGGGGGTGGAACTGATTTGGAGCGTTTCCTTTTTGGTTTGTTTGATACCACAGGAGGAAGGGAAGGGTTGTCAACCTCTTGTTGAGAAGATGATGTCTTTTGTGAGGTGACATTTTCATCCTGCATTTGTTTGTCTGAGGATGGTTTTTCACTAAGACCATTTTGGTTGATTGCAGGAGTATGTTGAGCTGAAGTAGTCATGACCGAGTGAGTACTGATGAATCAAATATGAAGGGAAACTTCCCCACCTTTGTAGCAATAACTAATTGAGAAGTTCTCAGTTGTATTGATGCCTTCTGCATGGGAACAAGATGGTTGAGACATGTCACCAGATAGATCACACACAGCAGTATTGAATGGTAATAATAATAATAGTGTATGCATTATGGTTATGACAGTAATAGAGAGGTGATTAAGTTATATCACTGGAGTTCAACCTCAAAGCATAATTGCCAGTGACTCAAAACAAAGGGAATGTCATTTAATTAAGGCTTGCTTAATCCATCCATTTTTTTGTTAAAAAAAAAAAATTAAGGATGTACTGGGATAAAAAACAGAGATGATATAAGCTAATTATTCAGTACAACATGTCCTAATTTAGCTTCTATCAAACACTTAGGCATGTCTAAATGTTAATATTGAGAAGACCTTAGCCAGAAGACCTTTAAAAAAATCAACTTCTTTTACACATTATTACTTGGTTAATTATAAAATGGCTTCAGTGTGGCTCTTTACATACATCATCATGTTTAATGACTTATCTCACTGTGAACCACTTCTGATACTGAGGATTTTTAAGGTTTCCGGTTGATAACAAAAAGCGTTGAAGACCTGTTCAAGACACAGAGGAATGCTGTTTATAAGAATCCCTTAGAGTGTGGCTAAATATTATGACTAGTCTGAGTAAACACCTAAAGGCGTGAGTGGGAATGTGATGATGATTACATAATCTTATGTGTTGTGCATCCTTCAGCACACATCCTCTAGACTCAATGGTTACATGTTAATGTATTTAACAATTTAAAAAAATCCACTTTAATAGAGGGATAAATGCCAATGATAGGTGACACTGTCATGGGAGGACAATTTACAGTGGAGGAATAGACCAAATCAAAATGTCATTCTATGTTTTTATAGAACAAATTATACCTTCTTTTTTTCATGCCTAGTTGGAGTGTATAAGAAAAATATTCAGAAGTAATCTAGGCTGTTAATCTAGCTAATACAATAATGCCAGCAACCAATGTTCTCTAGTTCTTAATGCAGGATTAAAATTTGGGTTTGTTCAAGGACTGATCAAGCTCAAATAAACTGGTGCATGACTCTTCATGTGCACAAGAAATGTGCTTATGTCATCATATTTTTCTAGTGTATATATATATATATATATATATATATATATATATATATATATATATATATATATATATATATAGCTATGTACATTATGCTATTTCTTTCCATTTCTTTCTAGAGCTAGTTGAGCAACTAAGGTATTAATTAAAGTGACATATGGTCATTAGCACTAGAATAATATGTCATATAACATAATTGACACCACCAAGCTAGGAACAACTTGTTTTTTTTTTCTTCTTTCAAATAGTATGTCTAAGCACAAGAACACTTGTTATGCAATGACGAAGGCATACGTGTTACCACTTAATTGACCTTTTTAGTACATATCTTAAAAATTCAGGATGTATGCACATGACATTTTTATTCAAGTTATGTGATGTGTGTATAAACCAGACACCATGAAAGAACATACATTAAAATTTCATATTTCTTATTATGTTTCATGCAGAGAATGACATACACACACACACACTCTCTCTCTATCTCTCTATCTATCTATCTATCTATCTATCTATCTATCTATCTATCTATCTATCTATCTATCTATCTATCTATCTATCTATCTATCTATCTATCTATCTATCTATCTATCTATCTATCTATCTATCTATCTATCTATCTCTGTCTCCATCCATCTATCCATTTACCCATCCACCCACCCACCCATCCATCTATATACATCTTGTTTTTCTTGTGACTTTTTGAATATATATCTGTACAAGGTCAATGGTGAGGATCTTTCAAAAATACTTTAAATGATGAAGTTCTTGAGGATAAAGGGTTAAAGGCTATGAGGAATGCCATAGTTATTTAACACTGACAAATGGCAAGAACTACTTAGACTCTGTCTTGAGACTGAGATGGATTAAGAAATTGGCATTTCATTCAGGATTTTTTCCAGTGGGAGGTAGATAAGCAGAACAGTTATACAGGTTGATAAGTCAATAGGACTGTGCAGTCATCCATTTTACAAAAGTGGAACTTTGCCAGATTTGACCATAGTAGATAAAAATAATTGTTTCTAAATCGAGGTTATGTCTGGCAACTATTTAGAAGTTTCCTTCCTGGTAGACAAGTAATTGCAATAGCTGGGATGTACTGAGACCATGCTCTAAAAATAGGCTGAATCTTATGGACATTTAGAATTTTCATATTGGTGGTGGCCCTATATGGTCATCTTGCAGTTCAACTTTGTGATCAATAAACATTTCAGATCTCCACCCCACCCGCCACAGATTGAAAATAATCTCCCATTTTTTTTGGATGAAGCTCTGACAAATTACATGCCCAGTGACCACAAAAAAAAAATTAGTACACACGAGGATTAGCTATGCTTGAATACCTATCTATTTCTGTAAGCAAGTGGTGAGCTATTATGTGCTATAATAACTCCTTCCGATGGTAACACATTTCGTAGCAAATTTGTACAGGAATCACAGCAAACATTTCATTCCAACAAAAGCAGTTGCTGTGTTGTATATGCTCACAGAAAGTCATAGTTTTGAAACATCTTCTTGAAGTTGGATTTACATGTGCACTTAGAGTTGAAAAGGTAAATCAGATAAAGATCAGATTATGTGGGAAAGCCATAATAAAAGCAATCATGCACATAACACATCAGAATTGAGACTAGTGTTAGCAAGTTAAAAATATCTTCAGCCCAATGAAAGACAGTACATGCACTAGTAATTAATATAGCACCAGTGCTTTCAAAAGAAATCTTTTTGGGAAGGGCAAAATTCTCTAGTCTATCTTGCATCATCTTTATTTATCATTACAATAAGGTTATTCTCCCACATCCTAGATGTGTGTATTCCTTGTTATAAACAGCTGGTAGGCTATATAAAACTAATAACTTAACATCCTGGATTGATCCTGCTAACATATGCCACTACCAAGTACACCGATCTACCTTCATCTAGTCCTGATATATATTGTTTTTTGTTGTGTTTAGTGGGTGCCACTATAAACACTTCATCTATCACTCAGGGCAGCAGGTTACATCAATATATGCACTGCCATTAATAACTCCTGTAAATTCCACCCAATCTACTACATACTAGCATCCCACCTTCATCCTTGTTTCCACATGATTTGAAGGCTCACACATCTTATATCAGCTCAGAGCACAATTCTCATTTAGTTCTAATGAAGTTAGCTACATTATTGAATGTAGAAAAACCCAAATTATCTTTAATCAAAAATAGAGGAATCTATTTCCATGTTTACATGTCTATCAAATTTGTCCAGTCACTGTAACTGGTATATTCAAATGACACTAATGATGTTTCAAAATTATATATTACTTATGATTAAGATGTGGAACAATTATGCTACAACTTTACATGACAGATGACAACCCTATGTCAACACAAGGAGCTTCTCTTTGTGTTAGCTGAAACTTAATTATATAACACTGACACTTCTTGACAAATTCAGCTGGAATTAAATTCATTATTGCACTTCCATTATGAAGTTATGTTATTTGCTGAAATCTAATCATATAACATTGTGCCACTTCTTGACAATTTCAGGTAGAATCAAATTCATTATTGCACTTCATTATGAAAAGTTGATAAGGTGAGCATATACAATTACTTTTACATGGAATTCTAAGGTGGATTTTTTTTCAAAAAAAAAAGAAGGACGAAGTATACACAACTGTAAGTTTCAGAAAGCCCAGGAAGAAAAATACATCTCAATTCACTGATAAAATTAAAACTAATCAGAAATATTTGTTGTTTAGCTAATGTATATATCAAACATATCTTAACAACCTTAGCTGCTAATTACACAATTTTAGATATATCTTCTACAATTTACAACATTTTGCATACTATGCCTACACATATAACTTACAGAAAGCTCTCCACTCGCAAATTCCTCTCGTCAGGAAGCAGCGTATACACGTTTTGGTCAAATGTTGATGCGCAGGCAACATATAGTTCCATTGAGCTCCAGTGTCACGCCTATATTGATTAAAAACTGCGCATGGGCGTAAAATGTGGCTGATTGTATTTCCTATTTTGCACACCACATGCTGTAAAATGTGAGAGAAACCCAGTGTACTGAGCATGGGCAGTTTCTTGATTAGTATGAACCTGGGTCAAGCTTTGTCTGGGTTAGGTCATGGTAAGCGAAGTTGACCAAATGGTCAGGTGTGCCATATTTTCAATTATCTAATTCTGGAGGTGATGAACAAATTAATTTTGGTATGCTATTGTTGCCATTGTTTAACAAGCTCCCACTCAACACTGGGGATTTTTAAGACCCACAAAACTCTTGTGTTATTGAGGTGACATGATTTCAAGGGTTCATAGTATGCATAGCTAAGTACTTGTAAGAGATTGTACCTCTTGAACATGGAAAGTCTGGATATTTTAAGGTTCTTTGTGGGATCCACTGTTAACAAACACCTGAAAAAAACATTTAATTGGTAGTATAATCTCTGTGAGTTACACTTTTCTGGGGGAAGTCAGGGCAAACATTCTCTTATCTAGTACACAGTCAGCATTATCACCTCGAGTTCTGAACACACAGCTTTAACTTGTGTCATGAGTTAGTCAAGTTGAAAGTTCATGCAATGAATAACGTGGTCAAATAGGTGTGGCATGTTGTGTAGTCTGCCATGAAGTTCACAACCAGAACATGCAAATTTAAATCAAGTGTTAGAGATGAACTAACTATATAGACTACTAGTATAAAATCATTTATAAATAAATGAAAAAAAATTAAAATTAGGGTTTCCCTAAAAATTATAGAAACACTAGAAGATCATTAACTACCCAAAAAGTATTGAAACATGGCATAATCACTCAATTCAATTATTGTGCCTAATTCTACATCCTAAATAACAGCTTCCAGATTTCACAACTTAATATTTTGTACTCCTATTAAGCATGATGAGAGACTCACCTATTTTGCTTCCATAATATTTAAGTCTCGTTTTGGGGAGAGGGATGGGGTTTCTTTGCAATATTGCAAAAGAAAATACTCATTCTATTATTTAGCTATGCTAATAGCTTCTCTCTCTTTTTTTGGTTACTAGATAGAGCTTGGAGTCAGTGATTTAGGGATGTAGAATTAGGCACATAATAATTGAGTCCTCATGACTTGTTTCAATAATTCTTAGGTGGGGAATGATCTTTTCTTGTTTCGGGTCTTTTTTGGGGAAACCCTAAATCTTAATTTTCAAATTATTTATAAATGTTTTTAGACTGGTTTCTATGCTTTTTTCTTTTTTTTTTCAAAGTAAGTCACTTTTTTTTTTGGGAGGGGGAGTTTCTTTGCAATATTGTAAGGGGAAATATTAGGTCTATTATTTACCCATGATATAGCATTTCTTCTTTCGAAACTAGATGAAATTCATTTTGGAGTCAGTGATATAGGGATGTAGAATTAGGCACATAATAATTGATCATAGGTTTTTAGTAATAATTTCAAGAATCAGAAGTCACAGCTGTCAGGTAAGGCTCAGTCAAATAAGCTTTCAGTTAACCAATTTTATCAACGTCTGCAATTTGAAATTTGGTAGTAGCTACTTGGCATGCATTTATGAGATAGCACTACATATGACTTCTGTAACAGAGGATGTCATAGTTTCATCACTATATACCTTCATTGCTGGGGTTACCCATAACACTAATTAATGCATGCAATTATTTACACTGTATAAAAAGGATTTTAACTGAATGTATGAAATCTTACGTGAATAAATTTTACTTCACTGTAAGATAGCAGTGAAAATATATTCACTCTTCCCAGTCTGGAAGAAATAAAATAAAGATCCACTCTTTATATTCAGTAAGAATAATAAATAACAATATATCTATAGTATTTTCTAACAAATTGTATTTTTATATCTTAATATAAATATACCTTATGCATGTTTATTCATTTATTTGTTTGTTTGTATCGTATGGATTCCTTTAATTCTCACTAACATTTGTTATCTTTGGTACCAATGGCCAAGAAAATATCCAGGGATTGTTTGTAGCTGGTTTTGAAGCCAATGAAGCTGTATTCCATGCCATGAATAACTGATGTAATGAAAAATTAAAAAAAACAAAAACATTTGCAAAGGCAAAATAATTGGTGTGCGCTAATTTGAAAAGAACTATTTTGATCTATTGTGTTTGTTTATTTTTTTCCTGAACTATTTATCTAATGTGTGGAATAATTAGTGGCAGCAATACTATTCCAATCATGCATATACTTTTTTGGCAGCTGCAATCAACATATCCTTGAACAAACCTTGTACCTCAGGAATCAATTTTGTGAACCGTATGCTACATATTGAAGGATGGTTGATGTTAAACAAAAATGAAAAAAGCTACAACTGATTGTTATTATAATCATTCTTCTATATTGCTGCACATACAACATTACAATTGAACAATTTTTTTTGAGATTAGATTCAAATTATCGTAACAGGGAGGTTATAACAGCCACATTAAAAAAGGCTTATAGCAGAATGGCACATGGCTGTAACTATTCAAAGATAAGCCTATGGTGTGGAGTTGCAATACAACAGAAACAGATAACTGTCCACATCACACATATTTTGGCCTTTGATAATTGGATCATACTGGTCTGTGGCTAATGATGTATTGAAACATCTCCATTGAACATTGCTGCTCCACTACAGCGGTTCTGTGCTTGTAATGAAACACAAGAACAGCACAATAACAAGACATAAGATTGGATCTCTCTCTCTCCACTTGAACTCACATGAAGATAATTAATGTTAGCGAACTCTTAATTAGCTTAATTATATGATTTTCTATTCCAATAAGTGTCTATATGGTGCATGTAACTATTTAGTGAAGTAAATGCAGAGAAGAGAAATGATTCACTGGTCAATTGAAAGAAACATAGAAAAAATAGGAAGGCTACATATTAACATGGACTATATTGGATTAATTTGTGGAAAAACAAAATATAAACAAAACTAATAATAAAAAAAAAAGAATGAACAAGACAAACCCATTTAGACCTCAAGTTAAATAACCATTTACCAATCCCTAGATGCACCAATTATTATACTTGTACTGCATAAAATTAAGAATAGATCGCTTAAAAAAAAAAAAATGTTCCCTTTATTTTTTCATAACTGGTCCATGTATTGGCATGTAATCAATCCAAGGAGTAGTCCATCTTTCATAATTCCATCTTAGTTGAAACAATCGATAATTGAGTAAGCAATGCCCTGGGAGAAAGACAGAGAGAAAGGGGTAGAAGATGAACTGCTTTTGTTTGTTTCATTAGTTCTATTTTTGCTCGACTTCCTTACTCTTTCACCTAGATTCAGTCAGTGAGGAAGGAGCTATGCATGGCACAGCAGGAAGAAGAGCTGAGGAAAGAATATATTTTCTAAAACAACAAAAGTAGCTTTAAGCAGCTTCTCAGGGCTAGTGAAGTTTTATTATTAGCCAACTGCATAATCAACTGCTCCAACCCTCCCCACTCCACCTATAAAAACAACATCAAGCAACACAGCAACAACAAGAAATAAATCCTAAACAAACAAAGAATAACAAACCACAATAAAACAAACAAACTGAACAAAGAACAACAAACCATAACCACCTGCATACATTGGGCTGATGGATAGCCAGCATTCAATAGGAGTCAGCCAAGAATCTGGATGGAGGATGAGAAGGAGGGGGAGGTTCATGGATACTGTTGTGCTAAACTTGTTAGCCTGACTGCAGCTAGTATTCAATTGGAAAGGTTCCATGCACCACTATCAATAGGACAAAGAGGAGGAGGAGGGCCATGGATACTTTTGACTTCAACTTGACTAATCCAGTATTCAATAGCAAGGACACCATCAGAGAGGGATGCGGGATGGTTAAAATTAAAAAAAAAAAAGGAAATAGTATGAAATTGCAGAACTATCTTTGTTGTCTTGTCAACTTGAAGCTAGTGAGCATCAAACCAGAGCGATCATGTCTGACTCATAGGTGTAGTTACTATAAGAGCAATAAGGGCTCTCACCCTGGTAATCTTTTTTGCCAAATGAGTGATTGACCACTGTTAATTCAAGGCATACAACAGGTCAACTTTCAAATTACATGAGTGTAGTAATAATACGCAGTGTTATGGTAGCATCATTAGCAGCTACTCACCCACAACCTAAACTTAATCCTCATACCTAACTATATTTACTTCAACCTCAGCCTGATCATGAAGGTCCAACTGCATAGAGGCAGACAGCATGGCCGATCAACCTGAACTCTGTCCACCACCAAAGAAGA
>OZ017779.1:10145054-10181885 GCA_963969325.1 Lycopodina hypogea
CAGCCCTTTGTTGACTTCTGTGCTATGGACATACAATGGTTGTACTGTAGAAGCTTTCAGTTCTTTATGTGCACGAGGGCCCAGTCTGTGGGTTCTAAGTGAGGATGATTCTGTTTGTTTGTGTAAACCTCTGTTGTGGACATGTGGGCACTTGCAAGTGCTTGCAGGATCGCAGGGTTTCATTCAACTCTTCTATGTGGACTGAATTATCCAGCCCTTAGCCTCATAATTACCAATGAATGGCTATTGCAGTTTATTTAGGTTGAATGTTGTAATCCATTGAACTCTGTTGTGTTCAGTTTGCAGCTCTTCCAAGCCGAACCCACTTCTTGTCGGCCAAGTCACAGTCTGCCGATGACTCCTCTGCGCTCCAATCTCGTGGCAACTTCCCGATAGGAAACCAAGAAAACTTGTACTGCAGGTGGGGACACCATAGTGTGTGTGTTGGGGGGGGGGGGGGGGGGGGGGGGGGGGGAGGGTTGAGGTGTGAGGGGGAAAAAGAATATTAAAAATATGCGTGTGTTTCTCTTCTCCTTGATAACTTATTTTAGTGTATATAAGATAAATTAAAAGTGCTGTTTCTAATTATAGTTCATATCTAAAACACGTCGTTAGCCCTAGCCTCGCCCCCATTGTAATGTTGTAAGTTTCCCTGCACATTAGTTCATGAGAAATCACCAGTAGACTAGAGTTTGTCGGATGAATCACACATATGCACGCACGCACGCACGCACGCACGCACGCACGCACGCACGCACGCACGCACGCACGCACACACACACACAGATTGGTTTTAGCATCCATTGGTACATGATGAAGGTTGAATAATGTTGTAGGTCTAATCTGTATTGATGAGTGGATGACTGAGTGAGTAAATAAGTAGAGCCAGTGGTGGAACGTTATTGTGCACTCATGCCACACACATGTCATATCATTTTTCTTTGCTTTTCCCCTGATATTTCTAGTATGGACGATTCTGCAGGACTTCCCCTGGCCGGTGGCCATGGCAGTCACCCGGCACAGATCGCTGAAGGTCAGCGATCCCACACTTCCCAACATCCCATCCCTGGTCGTTTTGGCTCGGAGGGATCATATGTGAATGTCTCCACACTTCCACCTGTCTCAGGAGTGGGTGTAGTCTCTGATGCTCATAATGTGGATGAGGGTGCCATCGCTAATGCCTTCCAGCACCACCATGCCCCTGACATGGGCAATGCCCCATACCCACACGGTCACCACCACACCTCGGCTGGCCATCCTTTCCAGCATTCCACCTCCTCCTCCTCCTCTGGTGCACTCCATCATCCGCAGCTTCATTCCGGTGGTGGAAATGGAAGAGCATCTGGCCATGCATCGCTTCCTGATGCCCGCTTCACTTCCTTGCCTCTGCCTGGATCTAGCCAGTTCCCTCCGTTGACCCTCATGCCAATCAACTGCCAGAGCCAAGATGGAGGAAGTGGTGGTATCCTTGTGTGCCAGAAGCACTCTCCTCCTTTGTCCATGACAGGTGCTCAGGACCAAGATGGAGGCAGTGGTGGTATCCTCGTGGGCCAGAAGCACTCTTCTCCTTCGTCCATGACAGGTACTCAGGGCCGAAGTTCTCATGGTCAACCTTCGCTGTTCCACTCTGCGCAGGACGTCTTCAGTCATGACGGAAGGCACGCTCAACATCTGTCAGAATCCTATCGCTTGGGTGTAGGTATGGCCAGAAATAGGAGGGGTCTTGAGAAGGGTCAGCCAGATGTGAATGGGCGTAGTCTGTCACAACATCTTCATCTTCCACCGAGTGTCATACATGCGGCTCAGCCCAGCACTGGTCAACGTCTACCCAGCACAGCTAAGGGTCACACTGAAGGTATTGTTCTTTTATGACTGTGTACTTGTTGGTCTGATTTCTGTCTCAGGGTGTTAAATGCTGACTCAGCCCTAGCGGTAGGACTGAGCATGCTATCTGCTCTCTGAAATCACAAAAAACATCTGTGTAAGAACAGTTTAACTGTTTGTATGTACCCAGGCAATGTTGTGACCTCAACTGCCATGCCACCTAAAGTGCTGACTGAGCGTTGTAGCAGTGCTATTTACATATATGGTCACACGTCCTCTGTTGGCTGCTGCCATTATAGTTGGTCAGCTTTTGTAGTGGATGGTTTAATTTGCAAGTGAAATATTTCTAAAATTGGGGAGATTTCCCATGGGAGTGTTATAAATGTGCTTCAAGGGTAGGCTGTGGGCTGTGGTGGGTAAAGCAGGGCATTTTATCTGGCTGTGATGGTAAAAAGCCACTCTTGCATATGGGTAAAGTGGGTGTGGTTTCCCAATTGGTAAATCTTTTTTTAAAGGTAATTTCTACACAGGGGAAACTTTTCTTTCTTTCTGGCCCCCCCCCCCCTCCCCCCAGTACTGCTGTGTGTGTGTTTGTATAGTGCACATTGCTGGGATTTATTTGAAATGGTCATTCATTCGTTGTAATTAGAATTTATGAACATGAATGATCTTAATGATATCTGATTAAAATATACATATATGTATACAAATACAAAGCATATATTTATACACCCACTATCCCAAGACTTTTGACTGGTTGAAGTCATGTGCTCAAGACAGTTTTGAATACTCATTGCTAAATGCCAACTAAAATACCCATGAAATAACTAATGTTTCATAAATCAATCCTGAAAGTGATTCTAAATATTATTACCACCACAGGAAGGAGCTACGCGTTGCAGGAAGCACAGGCTATCCCGGCTGAGGTTGAGATGTTACCTGAATCAAATTTAGACTGTGTGAACAAGAACCGACTAGAGATGGATATCGACTACGACATTGTCGCTGCTGCTGACGACATGAAAAAACATGTGGCAAGGCCCATGCAGGGAAGGGCTGTTGTTAGGGCACCCTTTGACCCCAACCTTGAGTGCCCTACCTGTGCTATGAAGTTCCGGATTGGCCAGATTCAGAAGTTCCGAGAACATGCTTCATCCTGTGAACGTAAACTTAATTAAGCTAGTGGTATTGTTATCTAACCTGTCTAGACTTTGATTTTTGTATGCATTTAAACTTCGTTATATTATACTCGATATGTATTTGATAATATATCTTGATGCCATTTAATAATATTCCAATAGCAATTTCCAAGAGTATACATATTTGTGTTGTTATCTGACCTGTGTAGACTGTGATTCTTGCTTGCATTATTACTTCATTATATTATACTCTATATGTACTTGATAATGCGTCTTGATGCCATTTCATAGTATTTCATGAACATTTTCCAAGAGCATACATATTGTGTGATGTGGGTGGGAAGGTGGGTGTGGGTTGAAAAATTTGAGTTTATTGATGCTGAAGACACAAAATAATAGTCTTGGGACAAAATCCAGCGAGTCAAACATGCCTAGGTTGACAGATTTGGCAGGGGGATGGACAGATTCATGACAACATTGTATGCAGAAGCAGACCTTGCTGTTTCATTAGTAATTTTATTGTATTGAAAAAAATTGTGTAATTAATTTTTAAATAGACTAATTAATCTAACTCTTTAAAAATTTAGAATAGATATAGGTATGACAAATGGTGAGTTCAACAGTACTAGCTAAAAGTATGTGGTCATATTTCTCATTGAGATGAAGATGAAAATGGCAAAATTAATTAATTATATTAAAAATACATATGATTTAATTGGTGTGTGTGTATAGAAAATCCATCCTTCACACATATCTAATGGTAATACCAACGTTCTTGTATCTGGGGTAATTGTAGCTCAGGTTTTATCAACCTGAAATATAACCTGCTGATCTTATTTTATTGTGATAGTTTGTTACCCCCCTCCAATAATGGATGCAAATTATTGAGGGCAATTTAGAATGGTGGATGCAAAATATTGAGGGCATTTCAGCTAGGGGCATTAACAGCATGTGGTACTATATTCAACAAAGTCTTTCATGTAGCTTGCAGTGTGAGAGAAGATTAGGAAGGAAATTTGTCATAGCTTGGTCCACATAGTAACAAATTAGTGGCAAGATGGAACCTGCTGACAGTTCTTTTTCCTCAGGAACCTACTGACATTTCTTTTTCCTCAGGAATCTACTGACAGTTCTCTCTCTCTTCTAAGGAACCTACTGTCAGTTCTCTCTCCTTGGAACCAACCAACAGTTTTCTCTTCCCAGGAACCTACTGATATTTTTCTCTCTACAGGAACCTACCAACAGTTCTCTCTCTTCAGGAACCTACTGATAGTTTTCTCTCTCCTTAGGAACCTGCTAACAGTTCTCTCTCCTGGTAACTTATTGTCAGTTATTTCTTCTCATAAACCTGTTGAAAATTCTCCCTCTCCTCAGGAATATCATGGCATTTTTTTTCTTCCATAACAGGCTATTTACCTGGATATCTTACTCCAGTGCAGAATGACTATCAAACGTATCTTTCTTTAAACTTTTCATGAAATTCTTCGTGTGCTTTCATTTTTTTACTGAGTGACACCTTTATCATGGGGAGGATGTAGTTTGTAATGCTTGTGTGCACATTTGTCAAAAACATTTGGCAGGCCATCAAGAATTAAGAAGTTCAACTTCTTTTTAAAAATTTGCTTCATTAGATGCTCCAATTAGATGTCTAAAGCATACTGCGGCAGATTTCCTAAATTTGGTCGCATATATTAATTTCCATAATGTTCATTAAATCCACAACCTCAATAGTCATTCTCCTCTCCCCTATCTCATGCTATTCTTTTTGTGTAGTTTAGATTATTTTTGTATTAGGTGGACCTAAGCTAATGTGAGATAAGAAAATGAAGGAAATATGATCACTACATTATATTAGCATAAAAATTTTCACTCCCATTGTATTTGTTTCAAATTGTGCATCCGAATGACCACCCTGTTTTCTCCTTCCCCCCTTCCCTTTGTGTGTGTGTGACTCTAGTATTGTTATATTACTCTTATCCGATGCTGCCTCCAAGCCAATGAAGTGTACGTTGTTTATAGAAAATGAAATTAAAATCTTGAATGGAAAGTTTTGAAACAGTATATATTACATCACTATTAATAACTTTTCATATACTTTAATTTCTTAGGAGAGACACCTTTATCATGGGGAGTATGTAGTTTGTGATGTTTGCATGCACATTATCAAAACACTTGGAGGCCAGTAAAGAATAAGAAGTTTAGCTTCTTTTAATTTTTTTTGATTCACTTACAAATCTAATTCACAGGATTCCATAACTGCCATGACAGGAAGACTTCATTGCATGCTCCAATGGGCATGTCTGAAGCTTACTGCATTAAATTGCCTATTTTTTCTCACACACATATTTACATAAGGCTATGTTGATGCACCAATGTTTCCCTCCACACCCAACCTCTATAGTCATTCTCCTCTATCTCCGCTCATGAAATTCCTTCTGTATATGTCTAGATAATGTTTTGACTCAGGTGGACCTAAGCTAAACTGAGATAAAAAAACAAAAAAACATTAGCAAATACCCAATTGTTGATCTACTAAAGGAAATGAATTATGATCACTACATTATATTAGCATGCAATTTTGCATACCCATACTATAATTTGGTTTCAGCATGTGTATCCACAACTCTTTCCCCCTTCCCTCTGTGTGCATGCATGCTTGCTTGCATGCTGCCTGCTTGCGTGACTGTATTACTGTTATATTACTCCTATCCCACCCTGCCTCCAAGCCAATGAAGTATCAATTGCTTATAGAAAGGGAAACTACAACCTAACTGCATTACTGCATGGAATTGGAAGTTTTGAAACAGTATATATTACATCACTATTAGTAAGTGTTGAGGGAATGTTTCTCCATGTGCACAGCTATCTATTTTCCGTGGGGGAATAAGGTTTATGTCAGGAATGGTTTCTGTATTGCAAAGTGAAGTGGTAGCACAGCATCACTGCTAAGGTATCCCTATTCAATATTACAGTATGCAGCCAGCCCTTCAAATTGATTGAGGTTTGTTCTGTAATTCCTCACTGGTCAATGTCTCTATATAGATATACCTATGGCCTTGATGCTGTGAATCCCTCTAATTGCCTCTGGATGACTTGCGGTCTATATAGTGTGTTTGTGTGTGTGTATCCATAAGCTATTTCAATATTGCATTTTAATGATAAGGAAATGTCCTCCTTCGGCTTTGTTTTGTGCCAAGTGATTCCATATATGCAAGCCTTAACTCCTGCATATGTGTTTTCTATTGTGTAGTTACCAGAAAAGACCAACCACAACGAGCAGGCTGGTTCCATGGGAGGAAATTCTGAGATGATTCTAGGCGATCACACAACAGGTAGGATAAATTCTTATCCATTTGATGGCAATGAAGGTCGAGTCTCTCATAAAGTTCAATTGTCTTCTGGTGTCCCCATGGAGACTTTCAGTCACCTGACTCCAGAGGGAAGCATAATCTCACCCCTGATCACAGATCAAGCCAAATTAAAGTATTATCCTTCTTCACCACCTCAAAGCGGCGATAATATTGATGAAGAGGCGAACTCACCTACTCAATTAGAAAATGTGGAAGATCAACCATGGATCCGACTTGAGCAAACAAGCACGCAAGTGTCTGAAAGCGAGGACAATGAGGTCAGCAAGATATTAATCAAGCCAGGTGTGTCAATTAACACCAGGGATTTCAACAAATCTTGCTCTGTCAGTTCCAATGGTTCAGACAAAAGTGCCTCTGACTTGATCAAACATGGTCCACGATGTAGCCAGACAAATGGCTGCACTAATCCACACTTGATGCCGACATGTTCTGAATGGCCCATGGATTCCCACGGCGTAAAGAAACCAAAAAGAAGGGAAGATTGGAGCTTGGATGAAAAACTCACCTCTGGTACCCAGAATATATTTAGTGAAAACAAGAGAGTTAGAAGCTGTGTACAAGTCCCGACTGAGGAATAAGGAGTTAGAGGTTGAATCCCTCAATCAGCAGTTAAATATGCTGAGACAGGAAGGGAATTGTTGATCAAAGACTCGGACAGGGAAGGTGATAGCTACTTTGAAGAGATCATTGCCCTTGCAATAGACCTCACCGGAAGCCAAGATAAGATTGGGAAGATCAAGGTTCAACTGGAGGGCTACAAGGAGCTGAGGCGTCGGTCCACTTACTTGGAAGAGAAAACTGGAGGGGCCATGGAGCAGATCATGGAGTTGCAGAGAGAGAATGCAGAGCTGAAAGAACAACTCTCACATCTTGGGGAAGGGAATGAGTGATGTCCGTCAGCCAGTGCCTCATGTTATCCAGTGGGGTCCAAGTTTAGTGATGATGAGAGACTGCAGTCCATGAGAAAATGCTATTCGGAGATGAAACTGGAGCCTGATATGTTGTTAAAATGGAACGAGGAAAAGACACTCGCATTGGTGAAGGCAAACAGCCGTCAGGACTCTATGTTACAGGAGGGAAAGGAGGGAGGAGGGGATGATGGGGAGCTGGTGGAGTTGAGAGCAAAGGTGGCCCACCTGGAGGATACTTTGGAGGAAAAGAATGGACTTGTGTTGAAGCTGAAGGAGAAGTATGAAACCCTGGTTGGATCTGTGGCTGTCCCTGCAGGAGGAGAGGAGCTGGTGTCCACTGTCAATCTTGCCCTCCCACCTGGACATCAGCCGGAGGTGGAGATAGTTCAGCAGCAGCAGCAGCAATGGTCCATGTGTGATACTGAAACAGGTAAATGGTTGGAGGCCGAGCTTGAATCTTTGCGTGATGAAGTCTCAGGTCGAGATGCCCAGCTGGTGAAGGATCAAGCTAAGTTTGAAATGGCGATGGTGAATTATGCACGTATAGTTCAACACAGCAAAAATGTTGAGCAAAGTCTTGTGGAGAAAGAAGCAGAAGCTGAGGAATTGAAGGTAGAGTATATATATTTAGCATAGTGACTTGCAACAAGTAGCAATACCACTTACACCAGGCAATATTAGTGTGTGTGTGTGTGGGGGGGGGGGGGGGGGGGGGGGGGGAGGGTGGTGTGCGTGCGTGTGTGCTGTGTGTGTGCGGCATGCATGCAATTGTGCTATAGTTTTGTATTTCATTATTGGTCAGTCCTGTGTGCCTCATCTGGTATTTGTAACAGGTCAGGTCAAACGTTTTCACACATGACCCCTCTCACTTTCATAATATTGTCAGATTGTTAGATATAATAAAATCTCTAGCTGGAGGAGGCATTTATGAAAATATGACATTGTTGTTCAGGTATAGAATTTTCTGATATAGGGTGAATTTTTCTTAATAATGATAGGCCACCCTCACCTTTCCCCACCCCAAACCTATTGCTGGGAACTGAAGCTCTTACCAGAGGTTAGGCAGTTATGGTCCGGGGTGTTGATCCGGATTATCACCAGTTATTTCTAATTAGCATGAAGTATTAAGAATTTACCCCTAGGCTTAGCTAAGGGAGAGCCACTGAAGTGGGATTCCTTCCCTTCACACCCCACCCAGGAGGAAAGTTCCACCTGTCCCATTAATTGTTCGATAAGATATGGTTGGTTAATCCCCACCCAAGCAGAGATCACTCTTAAGTCTGACAAAAATCGGTCTCCCAAAAGAGGTTGCCTTCCTGTAGAGGTAAGTTTGTTCATCAAATTTATCTTGCGTGAGAAATGTGGTCTCTGAAAAGAGGTGTTCTTCGAATGGTGGGATCTCTCTCTAGAGGGGGACTACTATGCTTTCAATTAAAAATGATGTGCATACCTTTCCTCTTGTCTTCTTTTTTTTTTTTAGTTAAAGAAAATTTACATGATTATATTGCATATTATAAATATAAAGAATTTAAAAAAAAAACATTGTGGATGAAACAGTGTTAATAATCTAGTTCAAGAGTTCACAGTCACTATAGTTTCTCAGTACTAAGTCATCAGTCAACATCTTGCAAGGAAGAAAATAATGGACACAATAAACAACATTTTCCATTCCCCACCCACCCACCCACTCTGATAGTAGTTTGAACAATTGTTGCACTGACCACTTCAAGATGAAATAGATAACAAATGAAGCAACTAGTACAATGAAGGAAACGAAACAATGCCCAAGTGTAACACAATGTAATGACCATTTTCCAATTTGGATTTGATGCACCTATCATTATACCTCACTCAGTAATGATTGATATATCTTGATGTAACTGGTAAGGGATTTTTAAATTGTAATCTGCACGGCTTCAGCCTTGTTATTCCCCCCCCCCCTCAGATGTGACTTCTTTATCTATACTAGATCTGTCCATATGCAACTTTTTTTTTTTTTTAATAAAAAAAAAAAAAAAAAAAAAAAAAAAATAATAATAATAATAAAAAATAAAAAAAAAAAAAAAGGAAAGAAAGAATTAATTGGTAAAGGGTCATCTTTTTTTTTGTGTCCACATGGGACCAATCATATCTACTTTATCTATACTATATCATTTTCCCCTCATTATTCTAACAACCTACCTATTCCATGGTGAATATGAATCGGCAAGGATGTGTTTGTGACCTTCAACTCCTGATATCGCATGCTTATGTGATGAAACATTTCAGGAACTGTAGTAGCAGAGTAGTTTCTGCATAGTCTTATGAGCTGACAATGGAGATATGCTTGGACTGTGGATCGATGAAGAGAAGACCCACTCAAACTGCAGTAGTGGTCATCTCTATGCCATGTAATAAGTTGGGGGGGGGGGGGGGGGCATAGCTTGGCAACATTTTACAACTCTGCACAGACTTTTCTGTGAATTCATTTACATGTGCAGTGTATAGGTAAAAGGGTTGGCATGGCAATAGCTGCTCTCTTCCCCTGCCAGGGGGCAGTCCTCTAGTTAGCAATAAATAGTACATGGATGATGTAAATATTGGTCATTCCATGCTAAATCATTACAGGGATGAAATTCCATCTAAATGTTTATTTATAGATGTAATGATCACAACAAAAATGTTTTAAGGCCATTAGTGCAAGTTGTTTTGAAGTTCTGCCCTCCCTAAAAAATGTGTCATGTCACCTTCTTGGTTCAAATCAGTGATTTTCCTGTTGTTTTTTTTAGAGAGCCAAATCTTTTTTCCAGAATGATGCCAAGTAGCTGAAAACCTGTACCTTTGTTAATTTATATCTAAACATTCCAAATCTGTCTTATATTTTGATGCTTCATGCACATAAAAACACAGGGTTTTCTATTGGAAAAATTTTGTGGGTCAATAAAGTTTCAATAATTCTTTACAAAGTCTTAGGAGATCTGTCCAATTGGCAGATGTGTTATGTCTGGGACTGATGAGTGCAGGAGTATAGCCCTAAGCAAGAACAGGCTAATCCAATTAATAAAAGTTATGGCTAGAGGCTACAAAGCTTGATCATCCAGCAAAAATAATAATTGCCTATTTTTTGGTGGTTGGTTGACTATATTTGTAGACAGTAACCAGAGGTTTTAAAATTTTAAATTTACATTAAGAGAATATATTCACCTCATACATATGTGTGCCAAATTTAAACTACTCAAGCCAACTCCTTCACGATTAGGCAGTTCTATGAGAATTTCTTGTATACAATGTGTAACCATGTCATTGCTTCATTAATGTAATCTAATTTTGTTAATTTTACAAGAAGAAAATCATTCAGTTGTGACTTACTTCTCAGGAAATACTCTAAAATTGAGGTGGGTATCTGCAGAATGTTTCATGACTGAACTCAACATTGAGTTAAACATTCTCTTTAACAAATCACTTAATGACTTCATTATCTTGCAAACTGACAAATACATAGCTGGTGTGTATGAGTGATCCACCTCAGAAACACAACATCTTTTACTGTGGAGTTCATTACACAAGATCATGACACTAGAAGAAGGTCCTGACATGAACTTGGAGTACAACCTGTCCTGGCTACAGGGTAGGAGGAGTCAGTGCTGGGTGTCTTTTCAAGATAGCCTTTCTAATATTGGTGCTCCAGGACTGCAAGGTCTTTCATGGAAGTTAGTATGAAAAAAAATAAAATTTTATTGTAAATCTACAACATAATTATTTCTCTGTGGTCAACTTTCTTTTTCAAATAGTGAAGTATTTGTCTATGGTGTAGTTTTGCACAAAAATTTGTTAGGTGAATGAATAAAACAGTGCTTTTTAAAATTTTTTATAGACCTTTACCCTGGGGAAGTTGGCTTGCATGTTGAAATTTAACACACATATAGTCAAATTATAATATTCTTTTGAAATAGATTTCAAATGCTTTGGTAACTGTCTACATGGTCCATGATTTGTGGGCATGTTTAAGCATTCCAGGGTTGCAGCTTCTTTCCTGGGAGGGGGGGGGGGGGGGGGGGGGGGGGGGTCCTTCACCCCTTTCCAGAAAAAAAAAAAAAAATATATATAAAAATAAATAAATAAAAATAATAATTCTAATAATAATAAATAAATAAATAAATAATTAAAATTAAATAAGTAAAAGAAATCCAAAAAGAAAAACAATAAAAATAAACAAAAATAAATTGCTGAAATTGGGAAAAAATTAAAAGTACTGTGAGCCTATAATTTTCCTTACTTTTCAAGGACCAAAATAACAGAATTGTGGTGGCTAGGTTTTCCTTCCCACCCCCCCCCCCCAATAAAGGGTTAATTTTGTACCCTTGAAAAGAGGGTGGCTAGTAAGAATACTGCTGGGTTGGTTTGGATTATGAGTGTGGGAATTCGGGAAAGTTAGGAAGTTGTGAAAGCAACAGTAATTCTTAGATTAAAGAAGCCATTCTTGCTGTACCATATTACACATTATGATGTCATAGTTTCATGAGCAGAGAAATTTGGAAGGTCAAGTTCAGAGATGCTTTATTTATTTATTTATTTATTTATTTATTTATTTATTTATTTATTTATTTATTTATTTATTTATTTATTTATTTATTTATTTATTTATTTATTTATTTATTTATTTATTTATTTATTTATTTATTTATTTATTTATTTATTTATTTATTTATTTATTTATTTATTTATTTATTTATTTATTTATTTATTTATTTATTTATTTATTTATTTATTTATTTATTTATTTATTTATTTATTTATTTATTTATTTATTTATTATCATTATCTTTATAAGAGTGGTGTATGATGATGTAACTATTTTGAACACCCACCTCCATTTTTTTTTTATCTGGTGGTTTCTCTGGGTGAGACTGAAGCATTTCAGTGCTTCAATTTGTTGTAAATTACTGAAATTGGGAAAATTAGAAAGTACAGTGAGCCTATAAATTCCTTACTTTTCAAAGGCTAAAGCACACCACTGTGGTGTCTTCAATTGTGGAGTGTGGTCATTCAGAAGGTGAGGAAAATTATAATAAAGCTAAACCAGTGGTGGCTAGCTGAAAGCAGCCATTCTTCCAAAAAAAGTCATTCCAAGAGTTGAAATAAATTTACATAATTACCAATGACATCATTATGGTGTCATTGTTCCATGCCTGGGAAATTTCAAAGGACACATCCAGTGATGCTTGATTTTATTATTAAATAAGAGTGCTGTGTGATGAAGTAACTATTACGAATGGCCATCTTTTTTGTTGTTGTTGTTGTGGGAGTGACCTTTATGACGTAACTATTGTGCATGCCTTCGAATGCCAACTACTTTTTTTTTTTAAATACCCATGAGGTTTGACTTTGACTGGACACTTTTACCTGGTGGGCTCTCTGTGTGAGACTGAAGTATTTCAAGGCTGGGAGATTGGAACAGAAGGTGGTTGAAGGAGAAGTGGACATTAAAAAGCTGGAGAAGGTGAGCAATATTTCTTTTCCCATTTTTTTCCGATATTTGCTGGTTAATAGGTGGACCGTGAAGAGAAGTCCCACTGAAACTGCAGTAGTGGTCATCTCTATGCCATGTAATTGGTTTGGGGAGGGGGGGGGGGGGAGGGAGGAAAGCGTGGCTTGGCAAAGTTTTATAGCTCTGACAGACTTTTCTGTGCATTCATTTATACTTATAGTGTATAGGTAACAGAGTTGGCACTAACACTATCTCTTAGAAACCACCCAATGAATTTAATATTTTGCAAACTGACAAGTGCATAGCTGTGTGTATGAGTGACTCACCCTAAGTGGTTCATCTGGGCTGTTGAGCAACACAACATCTTTTACTGTGCAGTTCATTGCCCAAGTTCATGGTCATAGAAGAAGGTCCTGACATGAACATGAGTATAACTTGTCCTGACTGCAGGATTGGGTCAGTGCTGGGTTCCTTTTCAAGATAGTCTCTCTATCATCAGTACTCCAGAACTGCAAGGTCTTTCATGGAAGTTGACATAAAAAAAAAAAATACTATAAACTATAATTTTGTCAATGCACTGTTGTCAACTTTCTTTTTCAATACTGAAGTATTTGTCTATGGTGTAGGTGTTTCTTTTGCACTAAGGTTTTGTTAGGTGAATGCACAAAACAGTCCTTTTTTTATATACTGACCTCCTTTTACCCTGAGGAAGTTGACTTACATGCTGAAATTTAACACAATCAGAGTATTCTTTTGGAAAAAATTTCAAAAGCTTTGGTAACTCTGTATAGGTTGAGGTTATGTTTAAGCATTCTAGAATTGCAGCTTCTCTATTTTTTTAATGGCAGCAGGACAATCTGTTGTACATTGGCTGGGTGAGAAAACAGCTACAGCAGCAACTGTTTTGGTTTGTGGGTGTGCTATAAAAAATAGAGAGAAAGAAGTATATACATACATAAATACATAAATAAATAAGTAAATAAGTAAATAAGTAAATAAGTAAGTAAGTAAGTAAGTAAGTAAGTAAGTAAGTAAGTAAGTAAGTAAGTAAGTAAGTAAGTAAGTAAGTAAGTAAATAAATAAATAAATAAATAAATAAATAAATAAATAAATAAATAAATAAATAAATAAATAAATAAATAAATAAATAAATAAATAAATATACCAATAAGTAAATAAATAAAGGGATTTATAGTGGGGACAAGTATTTATAAATTAAGTTTTAACTTTATTTGAGGTTGGTATGCTGTGCACAGCTAATAAATTTGGTGGGCACAGAATAATGTTTTTGCAGGCAAATGTACTTATCCATTTTCAGCATTATGGTGGGGAGCACTGGTTTAAATGAGCTTAGATTATTGAAATATACCCAATTACAAATCACAAATGTCTGTCCAGTTAGTGTGTGCTGGTGGACTTGCTGTTCTGCATTTCTTCTAGGTTAGGGTAAAATTCATGTAAATACTTTTGGTTGACACACCTCCACTCCACCCCCCCCCCCCCAAATTAAATTAAAACCAAAAAATTTTTGTAAAGGGCAAAACTATGAAAATAAACAAAAATAAATTACTGAAATTGGGAAAATTAGAAAGTACAGTGAGCCTATTAATTTCCTTACTTCAAAGGCTAATATGGTGTTTTCAATTGTAGAGTGTGGTCATTCAGAAAGGTGAGAAAAATTATAATATAGCTAAACCAGTGGTGGCTAGCTGAAAGCAGCCATCCTTCCAAAATAAGTCATTCCAAGAGTTGAAATAAATTTACATAATTGCCAATGACATCATTATGGTGTCATTGTTTCATGCCAGGGAAATTTTAAAGGACACATCCAGTGATGCTTTGATTTTATTATTAAATAAGAGCACTATGTGATGAAGCAACTATTACTGTATGGCCACCTTGTTTTTTTGTTGTTGTGGGAGTGACCTTTTATGACGTAACTATTGTGCATGCCTTGGAATGCCAACTACTTTTTTTTTTTTAAATACCCATGTGGTTTGACTTTGACTGGACACTTTTACCTGGTGGGCACTCTGTGTGAGACTAAAGTATTTTGGTGCTTCAATTGGTTTATTTATGAACCTTAATACTAATCTGAAACCTTTCTGCTGTGAAACCTTACTATCCTCTATAGGCTAGAATTGAAGAAAAGTTTGTTGGGATATCTGCTCTCTAACAAAACTCAGATTGTGTCCTGTAATAGGCTATGATGTCCTCTAATGGGCAGAATGAGGCAGAGAGAGAGAGGGCAGATCTGGAGGTGAAGGTGGGAAGATTGCAACAGAAAGTGGCTAAAGGAGAAGTCACTATTGAAAAGCTGGAGAGGGTGAGCAATATTTTCTGTTCCCATTTCCCCCCCTAATAGTGTGTGTGTGTGTGTGTGTGTGTGTGTGTGTGTGTGTGTGTGTGTGTGTGTGTGTGTGTGTGTGTGTGTGTGTGTGTGTGTGTGTGTGTGTGTGTGTGTGTGTGTGTGTGTGTGCATGTGTGTTTATGTGTGTGTATGTGTTGCTCCTTATATATGTGGACTTTATCAGGTATTGTTTGTGTTCTTGTGGTCATCCACTGTGCTTGCTAGACCTTTCTTCTCCCCTAGTGATGCATGGTGTGTGTGTTGGTGCTTTTTCCTGACCTTTGCCCTCATATCACCACCATCACTTTGTCTAGTCTGGGGTAGCATGACCCTTTACCAAATTTCTATGCTGGGAAAGGTTCTGGGGAATTGGCTATACCAAACTTTTTCTGCTGCCTCATTACATATAAAAATTAACTACAAATTCCAATCTAAATTTTACATTACCATATCCACTTCTGTATTCCAGCAAAAACAATTTTAATATGGCGGTAAAGGGTCAGCTATTCCGAAGTCACTTCATCGTATTCTGTCCTACTATAACTCTCTACCAAATCACACTGGGGAATCTCTAAGTTGTTCTGCTACCTTATATGTTTGGCTGACAATTACGTGTAGCAATTAACCACAAAACATCGATATTGCCTATAATCACAGCTAGCTACTCCCACATTCTAGCAGAACATGTCCCCAGACCCTTTCACTGGGTAAAGGGTTATTCTGTGCCAGACTGACCATATCCCAGGTTATCTTATGATTGATAGTGGAATAATGATGGGGGAAATAGTAGGGGGGTGGGATAATGAATGGGGGTGGGTTGTGTGGTCACCATTAATGCTCTATGGTGTAGGGTGTTGTAGTTTTGCTGTCACAGTTATTACTTTATTTTTTGTATATATTGTGTAGTATTGTATATGTTGCAATACATATTCATCTATGTACTCTGCTGTATGATGAACTGTATTGCATAATATGATGTATAAAATACATTGCAGGAGCTGGTGTTTGTCAAGGAGACTCTGGAAGGGCAGGTGGAGGTGGGGAGAACCTCTTTAAAGGCAGCGCTCATGGAAAGGAATGACTTGCGAGATGAATTGACCATTCACCAAGCTAGGGTGAGTGGATTCTAAAGACCATACTCTCTTCCGCATTTTTTTACATGCGTGGATCATATCTAGTTACTTAAAATCTGTTGTAGTGGGGCGGGGCATGGGTGGGTAAGTAAAGATGATGAGTGTAAGTGTACTATACCAAACCTAATAGTGTATAGCTCTGGTGCCTTTAATGCGTTGATATTGTCACATGACAAATTATTAATTTACGATTATGATGATTAATTTAGGTCACATGCTTAAATGCGTATGTGTGTACAAACACACACAAGGACTTGTTGATGTTTGTAGACAAACTGCATTATATCGAAGCCTCCACTAGCGGGTGGAGGAGGGGAGGGGAGGGAGGGGGTCGAGGATACAGGATAGACACTCTCTTGTTCTGCTCCTGGAGTAGCTTAGTTAGTGTTGTCATGACAATCAACACAAATATTCATTGCACCTCTTCCTCAGTCCTGCAATATCTTGGGCGAGGCTAATAGTGTAGGCTTTCCTTCCACACTCCACCCCATCCCCTCCCCTTTAATCTGAATTTTAAACCAAGCTACAGTACACATCAAATATTGCGCATGCCCTCACAAAATGCAATGTATTAACTGCACATGATCATGTCAGCACAATCACACACACACTCATACCCACACTTACCCACACATATTCTCATTCACCCACCCACACTCACCCACCCACATTCACATGCATTCTCTGCATTTCTCCTACTGAATTGACCTTCACACTTATCTCAAATTTAAGTTGTAGGAAATATTACAATTTTTCAGGGAGAAAGTTCCCACATATCCCTAAATGGCTACAGGCAAATTTATTCGAGGAAAACTTCAAGCAGGAGCACCTGGACAGGGAAGATGCTCATTCAAGGCATATGGAGAAGGAGGGAAGGTACAAGCATCAGCTGAAGGCCTTGCAGACCGAGCATGTGACTCGCATGGCGGAGCTGGAGGTGGAGAGAAAGAGGTTTAAGGAGGTGGAAAGCCACCAGCAGATGAGGTTGTCCCAGAATAGCTACAGCATAGGGGAGAGAGACAGGCGAATATCTCAGCTAGAAGAGAAGATGAAGGCATTGAAGGTATGTGAGTGTGTGCATGTGTTGTGTCTGTGCATGAATGTGTTGTAGTTATGGGTAGTCAAGTCAGGGTAACCATATTTGAAAGAAATCAAAAAAGTAAAAACATTCTCCCCTTCATCCCCCCCCCATCCCCCTTTACCACATTGTTGAATTGTTAGACTCAGGATGCCACCAATTCGCAGAAGCTGCGACAGTACAAGAATCAGGCAGATGATATGAAGAATGAAGTTGCCGCATCCACTGAGGTCTTTCAAGTACAGATGATGCTGGTAAGCACAAGCTAACTGTTATGTCTTGTATGCAACCCTTTGTTTCCATGGTAACTCCCAATCTGAATAACAAATTTAATTTCTTAACTCTAATTATCTTTCCTTCATTTTAAGTCAGGTGATTGTGCAACACAAATAAATATTGATATTGTTGTGGTTTGTGTAAGTAAGGTTTGTGTGGTGAGTATGTCTGGTATCTCTGCGAAAATAATTGCGAAAGACCAATTGCAGTGAAGAAAATGATTTAGAAGCCTGTTTTAGTTCTGCATAGCTCAGAATAACCCACAGTTAGACTCGGGGCAATGTGCACATGGGTGGGTAGTGGGTATCAGTGTGGCATGGAACTGAACGAATGGATAGGTAAGGGATATCAGGCTAGTAATGTGTTATTTGATAATTGTTGTTGTGATTCAGATTGAGCAAACAGTTGTTGAGAAGTTGGAACTGGAGAAGAAGTTGCAGGTTTTGCAACATGAGAATGTCAACTTGAAGGCTACAGCTGCTCATATGGATGCCACCAGCAAGAAGAAAGCTGGTAAAGGTCTTTTTCTGGAAGATAAGCAGCGGATCATTGAGCTGGAAGGGATAGTGCAGGGCTTGCGATTGGACAAAGCTGTGAGTCTATTATACTCGGCATGTGGGTGGGGTGTGTGTGTCTGTTCATGCATGCTGGTGAGAGTATTAGTGGGTGGGTGCATGTGTGTGGGTGAGAGTAATTGTGTGGGTGAGAATAAGTGTGTTGGTGACTGGTGTGTATGGGTGTGTGTCTGTGTCTGTGCTAGTGAGAAAGTGAGTTTAGTTGTATTGTGTGAGTGGGTAAAAACCCTTTTACGCATGTGAGGGCATGCATGCAATTGTTGGAATGAGTGTGTGTCTACGCATGTGTTTGCATAGATGTGTGATGATTAGAGTGTTTGTGTATGCATGTGTGTGCAAGAATGTATGATGTTTAGAATGAGTGTGTGTATGCATGCGTGCGCATGTGTGATGGTTAAAATGAGTGTGTGTACACATGCGCGTATAAATCAATGATGGTTAGAATGAGTGGGTTGGTCTACATACGTATATATTATGGTTAGAGTGAGAGTGTGGATACACATGTGCACCTTATGTATGATGGTTAAAATGAGTGCCTGTGTACACATGTGCACATGAATGTATAATGTTTAGAATGAGTGTGTGTACATGTGTATGCAAACATGAGTAATGGTCAGATAAGTATATTTATATGCATGTGTGCCATGTATGTATGAAGGTTAGAATGAGTGTGTGTACACATATTACGCATAAATGTACAATAGTTGGAATGAATTAGTGAGTGCTCATGTATGTATGATGTTCAGAGTGATTGCATTTGTATGCATGAGTTATCATGAATGTGATGGTCAGAGTGAGTGTGTGTATGCATGTGTGCACATAAATGTATGATGATCAGCATGTATGCATGTCTAAGCATGTGTGTGCAGAATGTATGATGGTGAAAATGAGTGCGTGCATATGCATGTATGCACATGAATGTATGAAGATTAAAATGAGTGTTTGCATGATTGTGCATGTATGTATGATGGTTAGAGTGAGTGTATATGCATGTGTGCACATGGATGTAAGATGGTTAGTGAGTGTGTATATATGTGCATATATGTTTGATGGTTAGAGTGAGTGCTTGTGTATGCATTGTGCTCATGAGATTATAACTGTTAGAGTAAGTATGTGTGTATGCATGTGTACACATGAATGTATTATATTTAGAATTAGTGTATGTGTACACAGGTGTGCGCATGTGCGTATGATTGTTAGAATGTGTGCATAGATATGCATGCGTGTGCATGGGTGTATGGTGGTTAGAGTGAGTGTGTGTACGCATGTGTGGGCATGAAGGTATGATCGTTAAAATGAGTGCGTGTTTGCATGTGTGCACATGTATGCATGAAGGTTAGGGCAGTGTGTGAACATGCATATGAGTGCAGGAATGTATGATGGTTTGAGTGAGTGCGGGTGTATGCATGTGCGCAAGAATGTATGATGGTTAGAGTGAGTGTGTGTATGAATGTGTGCTCATAAATTAATGGTGGTTAGAGTATGTGCATTTATGCTTATGTGCTTGCATTTAATTAATGATAATTAGGATGAGAGCATGTGTGCGTATGAATGTATGATAATTAGAATGAGTGCGTGTGTATGCATGTGTGCACATGGATGTAAGATGATTAGAGTGAATGTGTATGCATATGTGCACATGAATGTACGATGGTTAGAATGAGTGCATGTGTATGATATTTATATTAATTGAGCGTGTATGCATATATGCGCATGTATGTATCATGGTTGGAATGAATGCATGCACACACAAGTGTGAGCATATATTATGGTTAGAATGAATGCGTGTATACATGTGCACACATGAATCTATGATGGTTAGAATGAGTGCTTGTGTATGCATGTATGTATGATAGCTAGAGTGAGTGTGTACGTTATGTGCACATGTATGTATGATGGTTAGAATGAATGCATGTGTACACATGTGCACATGAATGTATAATGTTAAGAATGAGATTGTGTGTATACATGTGTATGCAACAATGTGTGATGGTCAGAATGAGTGTGTTTGTATGCACTTGTGCCATGTATGTATGGTGTTTAGAATGGGTGTGTGTGTAAGCATGTGTCACATGAACGCATGAAGGTTAGAGTTAGTGCATTTGTACCCATTTTGCACATAAATATACTATGGTTGGAATAATTTTGTGTGTGCACATGAATTTATGATATTAGAATAAGTGCGTTTCTACGCATGTGTGCTCATGAATGTGATTGTCAGAGTGTGTATGTACCCATGTCTGCGCATGTTGTATGAAGGTTGGAATAATTGCATTTGTACAAATGTATGTGCGTGAATGTATGATGGTTAGAACAAGTGCGTGTTCATGCATGTGTGTGCATGAATGTATGATGGTTAAAATAAGTGTGTATGCATGTGTATGCATGTATGTATGATGGTTAAAATGAGTGTGTGTATGCATGATCTCACATGTATGTATGATGATTAGAGTGAGTGTGTATATACATGTGTGTGCATATATATAGATTGTTTGAGTGAGTGCATGTATATGCATGTGTGCACTTGATTTTATGATTGTTAAACAAGTGCAGGTGTACGATTTGTGTGCACGAATGTATGATTTGCAGAATGACTGCATGTGTACGCATATGTGCACATGACGGTACGATTGTTAAAATGTGTGTGTATGCTTGTGGGCACATGTATTTATGATGGTTAGAGTGAATTGTGTGCGCGCATGTGTGCACATGTATGTATTATTGTTAGAGTGAAAGAGTGCATATGCATAAATGCACAAGTAATTGTTATAGTTGGAATGAGTGAGTGTGTACGCATTTGTGCAGATAAATATATGATGGATAGAATCAATGCGTATGTATGCATGTGTATGCATGAATGTGTTACTGTTAGAATGAATATGTATGCATGTATGTGCATGTATATGTGATTGTTAGAATGAGGACATGTGTTGGCATCAATTTATGATTATTATAGTGAAAGTATGCATGTGTGCGCATGTGTGTATGGTGGTTAAAATGAGGTTATGTATACACATGTGTGCTCATGAATGTATAATTGTAAGAATGAGTGTGTGTGTAGGCCTGTGTATGCAAGGGTGTATGATGGTTGTTATCAATGTGTTTGTACTCTTGTGTTCCTTGTATGTATGATAGTTGGAATGAGTGTGTGGGTGCATGTGAGCATATGAATATATTATTGTATGAGTTAGTGAGTATGTATGTATTTAGCGCATAAATGTACGAAGGTTGGAATGAGTGCATGTGTGCACAATTATGTGCAAGAGTGTGTGATTGTTTAAATGAGTGCACATATGCTTGTGTGCCATGTATGTATAATGGTTAGAATAAGTGCATTGTATGCATGTTTGCACATGAGTGTGTAATGGTTAGAGTGACTGTGTTTACGCATAAATGTGTGGTGGTTGGTGTGACTGTATTTATACATGTGTGTGTATGATTGTTGGAGTGAGTGCATATGTAAACATGTGTGCCATGAATGTATGATGGTTAGAATCAGTGTGTGTATGCATGTGTGCGCAAGAATGCATGATGGTTAGAATGAGTGTATATATGCATGTGTGTATTTATGCATGATGGTTAGAGTGTGTGTATGCATGTGTTGCATGTATGTATTATTCTTAGAATGAGTGCATGTGTATTCTGTGTGTACATGAATGTATAATGGTTAGAGTGAGTGTGTGTGCACTTAAGAATGTGCATGAATATATGATGGTTAGCATAAGTGTGTGTACACATGTGTGTGCATATATGTATGATGATTAAAAAATGAGTGCATGTGTACGCATGTGTACCCATATATGTATGATAATTAGAGTGAGTGCATGAGTATGCATGTGTGCACATGAGGGTATGATGTCTAATACGAGTGCGTGTGTATGCATGTGTGCGCATGAAGGTAAGACGGTTAGAATTAGTGTGTGTATGTGTGTGAGTTCATATATATATGATGGTTAGAATGAGTGCATGTGTATCCATGTGTGCGCATGAATGTATGATTGTTAGAGTGAATGCATGTATGTAGGTTAGAGTGAGTGAATATGTGTAATTGCATGCGTGTATGGGTGTGTTTGTAGGTGGGGGTGGGTGTGTGTTGGCATGTGTGTGTGCGGCATTTATGTGGGTGAGAGTAAGTGTGTGCTTGTGTCATGTGTTTGTGTGTGCATGTGTCTGTGTGTGTGCTGTTGTTTTATTAGTTATTTGTGATCATTCCTCTGTGTGCATGTATATGTTGATTAGTGTGAGTGCAAGTATGCGTGAGTGCATTATGTATTTGTTGTTTAGAGTGAGAGTAATGGACTGTGTGGTGGTAATTTTTGTGTTGGGTATGTTTAAGCATTTCAGAAGAAAAAAGTGCTGTTTGAATAGTCACTATAATAGATATATAATACACCAGCTTTAATCACCCCCAATGTAATTGTATATCAAACAGTTTGTGTACCCACCTTTTTAGTCTTAGTCTTATATTGTGGTAATAGTGAGTTTTCCAATAAAGCTGTTTGTATTTGACGAGATGTTGCATGAATACTTATCTCCTTTGGTTGGCCAGCTCAGGCTACCCACACCGAACTCTGTACCTTCGGGAATGTGGTTGAAGTTTGTTGTTCATTATGGGTAATTACACATGTTAGGTCCAAGCTTCATTTTAAAAAAATTAATTGGTGCAAAATATTACAATGTAAAATCATTGGGTGTCAATAGATATATGCATGGAACTATGGCAACACTACATGAAGCTGTTTATTTTTCTTTGTTGGTTTGTGTGTATGTTTTAGTGTATCAAGTCACAAATGGAACAAGGTCATGGTCCAGCCTTGAGTTTGAGCTCTGTTCTCCCTCCCACTCAAGCCCCTGCCACTCAAGCCCCTCCCACAGTTAGTAGTGCTGCTTCTTGTATGACTCGAGGGAAACGAGGGAAGAAAGTAAGTTTATGTTTTAAGTTGAGGTAAAGATGCATTATTCAAGACACACTGAAATAGAGATGGCTACCAAGCAGACGTTGCCATGAAAATAGAGATAAATACCAGGCAGACATTGCCATAAAAATAGAGATAGATACCAGTCAGATGTTACCATGGCAATTTCATGTGGTTTGCTACTGTTTACTATTGTGCCAGACCCTTATTGATGTCTATGCTATGGGTGACAATGATTGCATAGACCTGTATTGTAATATGCACAGTAGGATCCAGTTATTCATTTCCATGAGGGCCCAGTGTGTGAGTTTCATTTAAGTGGCGGTGGCTCTGTTTATGTAACACTCTGTGTTGTGGACAAGTGGACACTTTCAAGTGCTTGCAGGATCACAGGTTTCCATTAAATTCTTCAGTGAGGACTGAATTATCTCTCCATTAATCTCATAATTATCAATGAATGGCTGTGGTAATCTATTTATGTTGAATCTTGCAATCCGTTTAACTCTGTTGTGTTCAGTTTGCTGCACTTCTGAACCGCACCCTCTTCCGGTCTGCCAAGTCTCAGTCTGCCGATGACTCCGCTGGGCTCCAATCTCATGGCAACATCCAGATGAAAAACCAAGAAAACTTATACTCTAGGTAGGGATACCGCAGCAAGTGTGTGTGTGTGTGGGGGGGGGGGGGGGGGGGGGGGGGGAGGGGAGAGTGGGGATGTGGAGTGGAGATGTTTGAGGCATGAGGGGAAGAGAATATTAAAGGTATGTGTCTGTTTTACTTATCCATGATAACTTATTTTAATGTATGCAAAAGTAAATTAAAACTTGTTTTGTGGCTTCTCTGCTTTTTCTAATTATATTTCATATGTTAAACGGATCGTTAGCCCTTGCCTTGCTTCCATTGTGATATTGCTAGTTTCCCTCCATATTATTGCATCAGAAACCATCATTGGACCTTAAGTAGAGTATGTTAGATAAATTACACATGCATGAATACACACATACACACATACACACAGGTCGGTTTAAAAATCCATTGGTACATGGCAAATGGTTGAGCAATGTCTAGGTCTAGTCTGTGTGGGTGAATGTGTGTGTGTTTGTGGGTGACTGAGTGAGGAAATCAGTAAAGCCAGTGCCACACATGTCACATCGTTCTACTCTCCTTCCTCCCTGATTTTCTAGTATGGATGATTCTGCAGGACTGCCCCTGGCCGGTGGCTATGGCAGTCATCAGGCACACATTACTGAAGGCCAGCAATCCTACACATCCCAACATCCCATCCCTGGTCGTTTTACCCTAAAGGGATCATATGTGAGTGTCTCCACACTTTCACCTGTCTCTGGAGTGGGTGTAGTCTCTGATGCTCATAATGTGGGTGTGGGTGCCATGGCTAATGCTCTCCAGCACCACCATGCCCCTGACATGGGCAATACCCCATACCCGCACAGTCATCACCACACCTCTGCCAGCCATCCTTTCCAGTGTTTTACCTCCTCCTCCAGTTCACTCCATCATTCTCAGATGCATTCTGGTGGTGGAAATGGAAGAGCATCTGGCCATGCATTGCTTCCTGAAGCCAGCTTTACTTCCCTGCCTCAACCTGGACCTCGCCAGTTTCCTCCGTTGACCTTCATGCCAATCAACCGCCAGAGCCAAGATGGAGGTAGTGATGGTATTCTCGTGTGCCAGAAGCACTCTCCTCTTTCATCCATGACAGGTGCTCAGGACCAAGATGGAGGAAGTGGTGGTATCCTCGTGGGTCAGAAGCACTCTTCTCCTTCGTCCATGACAAGTACTCAGGGCCAAAGTTCTCATGGTCAACCTTCGCTGTTCCACTCTGCGCAGGACGTCTTCAGTCACAACGGAAGGCATGCTCAACATCTGTCAGGATCCCATCACTTGGGTGTAGGTATGGCCAGAAATGGGAGGGGTCTTGAGAAGAGTCAGCCAGATGTGAATGGGCGTAGTCTGTCACAACATCTTCATCTTCCACCGAGTGTCATACATGCGGCTCAGCCCAACACTGGTCAACGTCTACCCAGTACAGCTAAGGGTCACACTGAAGGTATTGTTCTTGTATGAATGTGTACTTGTTGGTTTGATTTCTGCCTCAGGGTGTTAAATGCTCACTCAGCCCTGGTGGTAGAACTGAGCATGCTATCCGCTTTCTGAAATCACAAAAAACATCTGTGTAAGAACAGTTTAACTGTTTGTATGTACCCAGGCAATGTTGTGACCTCAACTGCCATGCCACCTAAAGTGCTGACTGAGCATTGTAGCAGTGCTATTTACAAATGTGGTTACACTTTCTGTTGGCTTATGCCATTGTAGTTGGTCAGTTTTTGTAGTGGACAGTTTCATCTACAAGTTAATTATATCTAGAATAGGTGAGTTGATTTCTCATGGGAGTGTTATAAATCTGCATCAAAGGTAGGCTGTTGTGGGTAAGGTGTGGCAGTTTATCTGGTAGTGATGGTACCCAGCCACTCTTGCATTTAATTGCTCCACAGGAAAATATTTTCTTACTTGTTGCCCCTCCTCCCCCCCCCCCCCCCCCCCGTATACTGTCTATTCTTATGGTGTGCCTTGATGGGATTAATTTGAAATGGTTATTGGTTGCATTTATAATTTATGAATATGAATGATCTTAATGATATCTGATAAAATAATACATGTGTACATAAATATAAATCATATATGTATACGCCCACTATTCCAAGAATTTGACTGGTCGAAACTCATATGCTCAAGATAGTTTTGAATACCCATTGCTAATGCCAACTCCAAATACTCATGAAATAACTCTATTTTTAATGAATTAATTCTGAAAGTGATTCTAAGTATTATTACCACTACAGGAAGGAGCTATGCATTGCAGGAAGCACAGGCTATCCCAGCTAAGGTGGAGATGTTACCTGAATCAAGTTCGGACTATGTGAACAAGAACCTACCAGAGATGGATATTGACTATGACATTCTCACTGTTGCTGACATCATGAATAAACATGTGGCAAGGCCCATGCAAGGAAGGGATGCCATCAAGGCCTTTTGTTGCAACTTTTAGTACCATACCTGTGGTATAAAGTACCAGATTGGTCAGATTCAAAAGTTCTGAGAGCATGCTTCTTCCAGTGAACGTGAACTTAATTAAGCTAATAAATGGTAATGTTATCTGACCCGCTAGACTTTGATTCTTGTATGCATTTAAACTTCATTATATTATACTCTATATGTATTTGATAAATACATCTTGATACCATTTAAAAATATTCCAACAATAATTTCCAAGGACATACATATTTGTATTGTTATCTGACCTGTGTAGGCTGTAATTTTTGCTTGCATTAAAACCTCATTATATTATACTCTATGTACTTGATAATACCTCTTGATGCCATTTCATAATATTTCAAGAACAATTTCCAAGAGCATACATATTTGTGTGGTGCATGAGTGGGAGGGTGGGTGTGTGGGCACATGTTGAAAAATTCGAGTTGATGCTGAAACACGAAATAATAGTCTTATGACGAAATCCAGCAAGTCAAACATGCCCAGGTGTACAGATCTAGCAGGTAGATGGACAGATTCAGGTCGACATTGCATGCAGAAACGGACCTTGCTGTTTCATGAGTAATTCCATCATACTGTATTGAAACAATTGTTCAATTAATTTTCAGGAACCTACTAACAGTTCTCTCTTTCATAAGAAACCTACTGACAGTTCTCTCTCCTCAGGAACCTACTGACTGCTCTCTTTCTTCAGCAACTGACTGACAGTTCTCACTTCATTCAGGAATGTAGTGACAATCCTCTCTCCTCAAGTACCTACTGACAGTTTTCTGTTTCTTTGGCAACATACTGACAGTTCTCTCTCCTCTTGAACCTTCTGGTAGTTCTCTCCTCAGGAAATTACTTACACTTTTCTCTCCTCATGTATTACTGACAGTTCCCTCTCCTCAGGAACTTACTAACTGTTCTCTCTTCTTTTGAACTGACTGGTAGTTCTCTGTTCTCAGGAACCTACTTACAGTTCTTTCTCCACAGGAATTACTGACAGTTCTCTCTCTTCAGTAACCTACTAACAATTTTCTTTCCTTCAGGATCCTATTGACAGTATTCTCTCCTCAAGAACCTAATGCCAGTTTTCTCTTCACATGAATCTACTAACAGTTCTCTCTCTCATCATGACCTATTGACAGTTCTCTCTCCTCAGGAACATACTAAATTTTGACTGCAATATCTTGCTTCTTATTGAAGACAGTTGTATTCCCTCAGGAACCTACTGACTATTCTATTTTTTCAGGAACCTACTGAACCTACTTACATTTCTCTCTCCTCAGGAAGTACTAAGAATTCTCTCTCCTCACTAACCCACCAGCAATCCTTTCAAGAAACTACTAACAGTCTCTTTCATCATGAATCTACTGATAGTTCTCCCTTTTTCCTGAGGAACCTATGGACAGTTCTTTCGTTTCAGGAAATTGCTAACATCTTTCTCTTCTCTATAACCTATAGAGAGTCTTCTTTCCTCAGGAACCTACTGGCAATTTTCTCTCTTCTAAACCTACTGACAGTTCTCCCTTTTCAGGAATCTACTATCAGTTCTCTCTTGTCAATAACCTACAGACAGTGCTCTCTCCTTTAAGGAACTTATTGACTATTCTCTCTTCTTAAGAACCTACTAATGGTTTTTTTCTTTTCATGAAGCTACATGTAGTTCTCTCTCCCCTCACGAACCTACTGGTAGATCTCTCTTCTCAGGAACCTACTGACAATTCTCTCTTCTCATGAACATACTGAAAGTTCTCTCTCCTTAGGAAACTAATAACAGTTCTATCTCCTCTGGAAACTACTGACTGTCCCTTCACCTCAGGAACCTACTGATGATTCTCCCTTCTCAAGAATCTTCTAACAGTTCTCTCCCTTCATGAAACTATGGGTAATTCTCTCTCCTCACGAACCTACTGAAGTTCTCTATTCTTAGGTACCTACTGACAATTCTCTCTATCTCCACCAACCTGATGACAGTCCTCTCCTATGAGGATCTAGTGACATTTTTCTATCCTCAGGAAAATACTGAGTTGTCTATTTATTCTCAGGAGCATATTGTTGGTTCTCTCTCCTCAGGTACCTACTAGCAGTTCTCTCTCTTTAAGAACCTACTTACAGTTCTCAATTCTCAGTAACCTACTGACTGTTCTCTCTCTCCTAAAGAACCTAGTGACACTTTTATCTCCTCATGAACCTACTGACAGTTTTCCCTCCTCAGAACATACGACAGTTCTCTCTTCTCAGGAACATAATGACAGTTTTCTCTCCTCTCAGGAACCTACTGATAGTTCTCTTTTTATAGGAACCTACTGATAGTTCTCTTTTCTCTGAAACCTACCGAAAGTTTTGCTCTCCTCAGGAATCTACTGACAGTTCTCTCTTTAGAGGAATTCTCTGACATTTCTCTCTTCTCCAGAACATACTGACAATTTTCTGTTGTACGAAACATACTGACAGTTCTCTCTTCCTTTAGGAACCTACTAACGATTCTCTCTCCTCAGGAACTTACTGGCAATTACATTTCCTCAGGAACTTACTGATAGTTCTCTCTCTTTTGTTAAGAACTTACTGACAGTTCTCTCTCTTTTATTAGGAACTTACTGACAGTTCTCTTCAGGATCCTAGTAACATTTCTCTCCTCTGGGGAACCTATTAAGAGTTCTCTATCTTCAGGGACTTACTGATAATCTCTCCCTCCTGAGGAATATCATGGCAGTCTTTATTTACACAACAAACTATTAACTTGGACACCTTATGTCAGTGCAGAATGACTCTAAAGTGTATCTATTTTTACTTTTCATGAAATTCTTCATGTGCTTTAATTTTTTATGAGAGGCACCATGATTTTGGGGAAGGTGAAGTTTGTGATACTTGTGTGCACATCTGTAAAAACATTTGGCAGGCTGGTAAAAAATCAAGAAACTAAGATTCTTTTCAAAATTTTGTTTTATTTGCAAATATTATGATCAGGATTCCATAACTGCCATGACAGAAAGACTTCATTAGATGCTCCAATGAGATGTCTGAAGCTTGGTGAGTGTTAAATTTCATAATTTTGTTCACACACCTATTAATTTCCATATTATTCATTAAAGTTTGTTGGTGCACCAATGTTCCCCCCCTCCCTCTCCCACATCCCCATCTTCAATAGTCATTCTCCTTTCTCTTAGCTCATGCAATCCTTTCTGTGTAGTCTAGGTGAGGTTTTGTATGAGGTGGATCTAAGCTAATGTAAGATAAGAAAATGAAGGAATTATGATCACTAATTATATTAATTTTTCACTCCCATTGTATTTGGAGGGCCGGTAAAAAATAGGAAGTTTAGCTTCTTTTAAAAACATTTTGTTTGACTTACAAATACTATATGCTGGATTCCATAACTGCCATGCCAAGAAGAGTCTATTACATGCTCCAATGGGCATGTCTGAAGCTTGCTGTGTTTAATTTCCGAATTTTTTTCAGACACATCAATTTCCATATGGTTCATTAAAGTTTATTGATGTACCAATGTTTCCCCCCACCCCCAACCTCTATAGTTATCCTCCTCTATCTAAGCTCATGCAATTCCTTCTGTTTATGTCTAGATGATGTTTGAATAAGGTGGACCTAAGCTAATGTAAAATACATAAACATGAGTCAAAATCCAATTCTTGATCTACTAAATAAAATGAATTATAATCACTACATTATATTAGCATGTGATTTAGCATACCCATCGTATTTTTCAGTTTCTGCTTGTGTATAGTATAGACCCCCCTCCCTCTGTGTGTGACTCTAATACTGTTATATTATTCCTATCTCACACTGCCTTCGAGCCAATAAAATAACAATTGCTTATAGAAAGCGAAGGTAAAACCTAAGTGCATTAAATTGAAAGTTTCAAAAGAGTACATATTACATCACTATTAGTAAGTGTTTGGGGAAAATTCCTCCACGTGCATAGCTATCTATTTTCCACAAAGGAGTACCTATGTCAGGTATGATTTGTGAATTGCATAGTGAAGTGGTAGCCCAGCATCGCTGCTAAGGTTCTCTATCCAATATTACAGTATGCAGCCAAATCTTCAAATTGGATTAGGTTTGTTCTGTAATTCCCTACTGATCAATGTTTCTATGCAGATGTATCTATGTTCTTGACTCTTTGAATCCCTCTTATTGCCTCTGGATGACTAGTGGTCTATTTGTGTGCCTGTGTGTGTTCATAAACTGTGCTGTAAATGATGTAGTCTCATTGCAGGTGATATCACGTAATAATTGTTTGAAATATTTCAACATGGCATTTTAATCATAAGGAAATGTCTTATTTTAGCTTTATTTGGTGCCAAATGATTCCATATATGCAAGTATTAACCCCTGCATATATGTTTTCCATGGTGTAGTTAATAGAAAAGATCGACCACAGTGAGCAGGCTGGTTCCGTGGTTGGAAATTCTAATATTGTTCTAGGCAACTGCAATTGCACAGGTAGAATAAACTCTTATCCATGTGATGGAAATGAAGTTTGAATTTTTCATAATATGCAATCGTCTTCTTGTGTTCCCTTGGAAACTTTCAGTAACCTGACTCTAGAGGGAAGCATACTCATGGCCATCATCACAGATCAAACCCAATTAAGGTATCATCCTTCTTCACCACCTCAAAGTAGCGATGATGTCAATGGAGATGTGAATTCTGCTACTCAATTAAAAAATGGGGCAGATACCATGGAGCTGACTTGAGCATACAAGCATGCAAGTATCTGAAAGCGAAGACAATGAGGTCAGCAAGATATTAATCAAGCCAGGTGTGTCAATTAACACCAGGGACTTCAACAAATCTCACTCTGTCAGTTCAAATGGTTAGGACAAAAGTGCCTCTCAAAGGGAATTGTTTGCAAAGACTCAGACAGGGAGGGTGATAGCTGGTTTGAAACAATCATTGCCCTTACAACAAACCTCACTGGAAGCCAAGATGAGATTGAGAAGATTAAAGTTTAACAGGAGGGATATGAGGAGCCAAGGCATCTTGTCCACATATTTGGAAGAGTAAACTGGAGGGGCCATGGGATAGATCATGGAGATGCAGAGAGAGAATGCAAAGGTGGAGGAACACCTGTCACGCCTTTGGGAAAAGAGTGAGAGATGTCCGTCAGCCAGTGCCTTATCTTATCCAGTATGGCCAGAGTTTAGTGATTATGAGAGACTACAGTCCATGATAAAATGATATTTGAGATGAAGCTGAAACTTGATATGTTGTTACAATTGAATAAAGAAAATACACTCACATTGGTGATGGTAGCTGGTGCTATGTTGTAGGAGGGAAAGAAGGGCATATGAGAAGATAGGGAGCTGATGGAGTTGAGAGAAAAGGTGGGCCATTTGAAGATTACTTTGTGGGAAAAGAAAGGACTCGTGTTGAAGCTAAAGGAGAAGTATAAAACCCTGGTTGGATTCATGGCTCTCCCTGCGGGGAAAAGATAAGCTGGTGTTCCCTATAAATATTTCCCTCTTATCTGGACATCTGCTGGAGGTGGAGATAGCTCATCAGTGGCAGCAGCAGCAGCAATTTTCCATGCCTGATGCTGAAACAAAAAGATGGCTGGAGGTTGAGCTTCAGTTATTGTATGATAAAGTTGCATGTTGTGATACCCTGCTGGTGAAGAATCAAGCTATGTTTGAAGAGGCAATGTGAAATTGTGCCCATATAATTCCACACAGCAAAAGTGTCAAGCAAATTCTAGTGAAGAAAGAAAGAAAAGCTGAGAAATTGAAAGTAAAGTAATTATATTTAGCATAGTGACATGCAACATGTAGCAAGACCACCAGCATTAGGTTATATTAGTATTTGTGTGTGTGTTGGTTTGTGCTTATGGCCTTCATTATTGTTAGTCCTGTGTGCCTTATCTGGCACTTATCATTGGTCAGGTCAAACATTTTCACACAAGACCTCCTTCATTTTTATCATATCATTAAAGAGAATAACAGCTCTAGCTAAAAGAGAGATTTATGAAACAAGACATTGTTCTTCAAGCATGATATTTGAGACATATGTAGGTGAAGTTTTATTAATCATGATAATCCACCCCCCCTCCCCATTGATGTGAAATGAAGCTCTTAACAGAGGTTCGGCAGTTATGGTCCAGGGTGTTGATCTTAATTAGCAATAGTTAGTCCTGATAAGCACAAATGATTAGGAATCTAAAGGAGACCCTCTAAAGGGGGGGTTCCTTCCCTTTGCACCCCATCCAGGAGGAAAGTTCCACCTGTCCTATTAATTGCCCAATAAGATATAGTGGGTTAATCCTCACCCAAGCTTAGACAACTGTTAAATCCGACAAAAATGAGTGTCCCAAAAGAAGTGGCCTTCCTGTATAGGTAAGTTTGTACATCAAATAGATCTTGCATGAGCAATGTGGTTTCTGAAAATAAGTGGTCTTCCAATGAAGGAATCACTTAAAATAGGGATTGCTGTTGTTGTGGTGTGTACCAAACTGTACATCCCAGCGATTGCCGCTTAAACCAAATCTGTCTGAATCTGTCTTATTTTGACACTGTTATGCTGCCACCAGGTGGTTTACTGTCCACCACAGATAGACTCTATAGTTAGCAAATATGATTCTGAAGTACATACACTGCTGCTGCACACCAGCAGTCTAACTCAAAAGAACTCCAAAAAGGTAAAGGTCATCCAGAAACCTGTGCCTGCCTGCCTGCCTGCCTGCCTGCCTGCCTGCCTGCCTGCCTGCCTGCCTGCCTGCCTGCCTGCCTGCCTGCCTGCCTGCCTGCCTGCCTGCCTGCCTGCTTACTATCTCTCCAAGATGCCTGGACTAATCATGTTGAAATTTTTAGTTGTTTCTCACAGGACTACTGGCCCTGCTCAGGGAGAATGTGATTAGGGCTTGGGCTACGCCGTAAGTCCATTAAATAAACTGTCCCAGTTATGATTAACCACCCACTTCGTAGGAACAACAGTATTTTGTATTTTCATACAGTAAATAATTTGATAAAAATCCGTTTTTGACCAAAATTTGGATGTATCCCCACTATTCTAAGTGTTCCTAGATTTTTGTGCCACAAATAAATGATATGTGATACTTCATGTGTAATGTGATCCCATTCAAACAAATATTTTTAGAGAAAATTGTGTTTACAAATTACACAGGAAGTTCAAATGGACACTAATTAATAAAAATGCATAATATCTATTATAGAAATGGGTCAATACCTCCTCATATCCCCCCCCCCCCCCCCCCCCCCCCCCAATGATTCCAGGTCCATGAAATGGCAACCAGCTATGATCAGGTAGAGTTGGTCCTGACTCAATTCTGTACATTTAATGATAATGTCATTTTAGGTGGTGTTTATATCTCTGCCATCTGTCTAGTTCATTGTATGAGGTATTATGAAACACTGGAGTTCTCAAGCTTCCATCACAACAACTCTCCTACACTACACGTACTACACTGAGTCAGCTCCAGGATTTTCACCCAGTATGGATAGGCAATTTATGGACACTGCCAACATCTTGTGTTGCACAGAGAGGGAAAAGTATGTCATTCTTATCTTGGATGAAATGCTTTTATGAGAGAATCTTATTTACAACAAACATACAGGTATGTTGTCATTTGATCATGCCAACGCAGTAATACATATTTACCAATGATATTTTAGGTCCCATTATTGGCTTTACTGACCTTGGGGAGATTAACAATCATTTATCTGCATATAAGAATTTATTTGATGATGACTCAGACTATGAGCCCTTAGCCAAATCAATGCTGGTAATCATGGTGCATGAGCTGTTCAGTAAGCTACAGTTCCCTTATGTGCAATTTCCTTGCTTAAATTTGCATGGATATGAACTATATGACTTGTTCTGGCAAGCAGTAGAGCAACTGGAGAGGTGCGGGTTCAATGTTCTAGGATGTACTTGTGATGGGCTCTCTGTCAATTGGCAGTTCTTCAAGATGCATGGCAATGGCTCAAAATTTGTTTACAAAACCATAAACCCATATACTATGGAAGAACGGTCACCTTTTTCGTTCTCAGACCCACCTCACCTCATCGAAACTGTGAGGAATAGCTGGTGCAGTAACACAAGGCTAATGTGGATGAGTAAATTGTATTCATATAAAAAAAAAGAGATAATAAATTCATATCTTCTTATGCATGTTATCCTATAGTTTTATGATAAGCACATTGAGTGGTTTCGCTAGGAGGAGCTGAACAATTGGTGCCATACAAATACTACCTCCCCAAGACTGACAATCGTACTAAAGCTGAAATATGAACATCATCTGATATCCTTCTCTAAAATGAGAGTTGATTTGGCAGCTCAGGTGAATATTATGGCAGAACAAGAGCTATAGTAAAGAAATGGATGTGCCAATTATATTCATATAACCATCATTTTGTAGCACATTAGAAATCTATTGCATAAAAAATTAATTTATTTATTATAACAATTAATAAAGGGGTCAGCTGAAAACATGTTTGATGTAAAGAGGGGGTACATTTCCCATGTCTATATCTGGAACATAATCTTTGAATAAATACTACATTAAGAATGGAGTACTTTACGAAGTGGAAGGACAGTATTGGGAAAGACCATATTTACCCCCAGACAAAAGGAGAGGATGCTACTTAGTGGGCCAACACGTTTGGGACTTCACCTGACTGGTAAGTTCAAATATAGAAAATGTGTATACATTTTATAAATCTATGATCATATATATCCTAACATCTCACTTTACAGCACATGATTTTGTGGAATCGGTGGAATATGTCTTCACCATTCCTGGTATGAACGCATTCCTAAGTAACAGAGTTCATCAGGACTCATTTGAGAACTATTTTGGGAGACAATGTCAAAGAGGAAGTAAATGAAAACCCCAGTGTAGCAGAATTTTACAGAACACTCAGGCACTCAGAATCGTGGACTCTACCTGTGCTACTGTAAGTGACAACTGTGGGGGTGCAAACAGAGGGAAGAGGAAGACACCAACTGAAATTGATAAACAGTACACTAGATAAAATGAAAACCACTCACTTGTAATGTGTTGCACAAAACATGGAAAAACTTGTCATTCATTTCCTATCATAGTGACAACAATAGAGCAACAACATCATAATTCTAAAATATCTATAATATATTAGTGCTATTCTTATATTAAGCCCCTTCACCCCCTCCCCTCCAATTGAAGAAACATGACTGTTCATAGAAGGATATATTTTAATCACAGCAACAGATAGTTTCACCAAAAGGAAAGAACAACATCATGCATGATTCAGTAAAGATTGTTACTTTTTGTTATAACTGTTACACACTAATAATATTTTATAATATGCATGATATTATGCATCAATAATTCTGTTATATTTAATTTGACATGTACATGATATTGTTATGCAAGTGATGTGTTGATGATTGAAGAGATATATTTGTGTCAATATTTTTAAAATTAATATTTAAGAGATATTATGTGTCAATGATATGTTCTCTAGTCACAGTGGTCTTTCATAGTTGTTACTTTCTTGCGTAGAGATTTAGATTTTTGAATTGGTGTTTTGCTGCATTGTTTGTAAAGTTCTAAACAAGAACTTGCAAATGCAAATCCATGTACAGTTAAATCAAGTTCACTAATTTGGTGGAAAACTTTCATCCCAATAGAGTCGTCTGCATTAGCTGTCAAAAGGGTCCACTGAAACATCAAATCCATATTTTTCATAATCGCCTCAAGGATAGTCTTCTTTGTTTCTTTGTTAAGACTTTTGAGGGCAGTAACTTTCAGGTATCTTCTAATTTCATCTTCCAATATTGAGAAGGCAGTATAATTACAGTCCTTAATATGCCACAGACCTCCCCATGTATTAAATTGGTCCACTCCTTTGTACCACATTTACAATCTTCATCCCCACAAAGTTCAAAACAAAACAATGTTAATTCCTCCTCATCCTTGACACTTAATTTTATCCCTTACTTTGGGGCAAACATATCCTGTAACATAACGTAAGGCAATCTCTTCTTCCAAGGTCATGGGACATGTTGCTTCTGACTTATCCATTTTGTCGATTTCAGTGAACTTTAGTTCCAACTTATCCCTTCCTTGAATGGATTAGAAATTCTTAATGTGTGATAATGCTCCCATATCTTCTCACTTAGCAACCTTGCTGTCCTGGAGGGAACACTGAAGCTAGTCTTTAAAGCACCTACTAGCCACTGTGCAAACAACATAAATAATTCTTTGTGTGCTTTATCTTGGCACTGGGCAATCAGTTCCTCTGCCATTAATAGTGCTTCTGCTGTCCGGGAGGAAACTTTGAATCCTTCATCATTCAGGATCATACAAAGTGACCTGGATAGTACATCTGCAGGACTATCCCTTTCTAGAAGACAAGTTAAAACAAAAATATATATTTATATTTATTTATATTTGTTGGTAATTTTTTAGACCTCTTACCCATATCCTTCCAAAAAACACAGCTTCTCACTCAAAAAATATTTTAGGCTAAAAAAAAAGAGAAGACACTAGTGCTCCTCACTCAAAACAAAAACCATCTGGAATTTATTATTAGCTGCTGTTTATTCATCTAGTGCCCAGCAGTTGAGCTTTACCCAGACAAAATTGCCCTAGAGACATTATAACGCATGGCATTAAATCTATGGTTTGACCTTTTCAGTAAATCATTTTATGCCTTAAACCATCCCTGGAAGATAAGAATTCAAATGATATAAGTTTTATACAGATCAAAGTTGTGTATC
>OZ017779.1:10182085-10237085 GCA_963969325.1 Lycopodina hypogea
TCACTCAAACATTGGGGAAGTAGGTGCATATTTTCCTCTTACTTTCATGCGTACACACGAATACTCATACGCACACATCAAGGCAAGTGCCTAGACAACTAAATGTATTGCATTAAAAAAGCAGAAAAAAATATACAGTGAAAAGACATGTCCAAATCGATAATGACATAGTCCGTCAATAATGGTGCGTGTACAGATCTTAATAATATCAGAAAAATCGAGAATAAAATAACGGTAGAATAAATTTGTAGTTTTATGAGAGGACTGGGGTTTTTTCCTCTCGCAAAACCACATTTCTGCCCACTTGAGGTGATAGTCGAACATTGTCGCCAGGAGTGGAGTCATCTGTGGTCTGAGTGGGGGGGATGTTGTCAGACGCAAAGTCCGGAGGAGTATTGGACAGTGTAGGACTGTTTTTTAGGTTCATGGTGATGGGATTCTTAATTGAACCTGGTGTATCAATAGCAAACAAACAAACAATAATAATAGACACCTAATCTACTGCTAACCTTCCCACTGCCAATAATCAACATCACCAAGCATTAGTGCTACGATCTCCATACATGTATGACATGTAACTAACAGTTAGTGTTGGTGAGTTACAGAGGCTGTAAGACACAACAGAGACCAGACAGAGAATACTCAATTCCCTCTCTCTCTCTCTCTTCAACCCCCCCCCCCCACCTCATTTTCAGAGATCCTTGTTCGAACGAATCCTACAGGCCGTCTATCTATCTCTAGTGATTATTGATTACACATAAGGAGAGAACACACATGCATGCATGCACCCCCACCCACGGAAAAAGAGTTTTAAGAGAAGAGCATGTCATATTGGAAACAGTGGAAATTTAGAAATGGCCAATGAGATTTAACATATGAAAACACTGATGCTAATGCTTGATTTGAAGTATTTCTATCCCCTCAATGAACTGACGTCCTGGTATCCACTAGATGCCCAAATGATGTACCAAGCCATAAGCCAGGAACACACATGCATCCAGATGGCAAGTAAGGCACCAACACACACAGCATTAAACTTATAAGTAAGCATGAAAAAGTGATTCAGTTCTCTTACACTATGCTATGCTCCAATAACCCAGTCTGTTAGAATACAAAGTATGATAGAATACAAGGTATGATAGAATATAGTCAGACAGACTACAAACAATATCAATTGTCATTAGATCACATGTTGTTGCAGTGTCAGCTGAGAATACATTTTGACTATATGCATGTCACTAATCTACATGTCCATCAAAGGAAAATCTGAATTAATGATATGACTAGCATGTACGATTATTTCAAACGAAATATCATATGTGAGGTGAATCCCTTTAAACAGCAATATTACAACTTTAGACCTGCACTGGTGTTGGCACAGCAATACTACAGTACACATACTACATACCACCAGATGTTACACTGGCAGCAGCCATCTTTTTCCCCTTCCTGTTCCTTCCCACTGGCAATTTTAGTACAAAAGATGGCTTCATCATGCCCAGGCCAACAGTAGGGCTAATCTTAGGTTTTGGGGACGGAGTATTCTCACTCGTGATGCTTGACTTGGGAGGAGAAAACTGAAACAGTTTTGTAAGTTTCTCTTGTTCTTCCGTGGGAAGAAATGAGCTCAAATCTCTTATTATCCTGTCTTGGACATTTTTCAGTTCTTTTTCATAGGCCACCAGTTGTCCCATGAAATTGAGGTTAGGAGAAATGGCTGGCCGTTTCTCCTTGACCAACTGGTATGCTGCCTGCATGGAAAGCCCAAAGTAGGTCATGAGGTACGCAATAGTGAGAGTGACAGAGCGTGACACTCCAGCCATGCAATGGATGAGGATTACGGAGTCGGATTTCCGCGCCTCTTCTACACATGGGAAGAGAGAAAGGAGTGAGTGTGTGAGGGAGAACAGAGATAGAGAGGGAGAGGAGAGAGGGAAGAATGAGTGAGGGTAGAAAGGAAGTGTGTGAAGGAAAGGAAGTGTGTGAAGGAGAGGAAGTGTGTGAAGAGGGACAGAAGAAACAAAAAAAAAGTTTCATTAATTAAAAAGAAACGAGGAAAAAAAAGATATAGGACATAAGAAAAGAAAGCATGCAAGTGAAGAAGGAAGAGTTGTAGGGGGAAAGATATTAGTTGGAGAGGGGGGGAGGAGAATACAAGATGGTGGGGAGAGGAGAGGAGGACAAAATGGTGGGGGGAAAATGAGATGAGAAAGTAAGAAAGGAAGATACAGATATGAGAGAACAAACCAAATGTGTGAATATCAATCATGTGTTTCACTCAGCACTACTTGTAGTAGAAAGCATGCGAACACAAAGTGACACGCACCAATGAAAGCAAAGGCCTCCTGGAATCTGTCAGAGAGTTTCTGTGAACCTGTGTCTATGACAGCAATCCTTATATAAGTGATGTCCTTGTCCTCAAAGTAATTGGCACAGGACGGAGTCACGTTCAACACATACTTGATCTTGAAGTCATCAAACACCTGTGGGTAGAACAGTGTGTGTGTGTGTGTGTGTGTGTGTGTGTGTGTGTGTGTGTGTGTGTGTGTGTGTGTGTGTGTGTGTGTGTGTGTGTGTGTGAGCCATCAGGATGGACTAGATTAACATAACGTATATCAGTGTAAATCAACAGTGCCTCAACAATCTATGGGAACACACACTTCTAGATAAATACAACACGAAACCAGCTTGAGAGGTTACTATGAACACATGTACAAGTGCAAACAAACACTCACCCATACATACATACAGAGATCAACATCAAACCAAGGACATTGAAAAATATTATTTCACTGCTGCGACACACTTGATAACATACAATGTTTAGGCAAGTTGAAGGTGGTCAAGAATATTATCCCTCAGGAACACAGCACTCATTAATAATAATAATAATAATAAAGAAGAAGAAACAAGAACGAGACAGTACTGTCAATGATGATGACTCAGGTCTAGTCACCAGTGCAACCACTATGATCAAGTCAGGTCAACTTAGTTTGAACTGGTACCATTGAGATGATAAAAGAATGTCAAAAATTGATAAAGTTAAATCACCAAAAAGGAACTCTCCACTTTGATCACAATAAAGATGCTACATCAGTATTTACTAATTTACTGTATAGCAAACCATTTTATCGCCAGTTGAACAAAAAGTAAAAGTAGTCCTTCATTTCATGCTGGATAATTCACTGTTGTCTTCATAGGTTCTTGTTTACTCTTCTTCGTTGTAAGCCACGGAATTATTTCATTTTATTATACTATATTTTATTATTATTTTCTATCTGCCATTTTAAAAACGGGGTCATTGCATTGACAAATCCTTACTATGAATCCATGGATGGACGTACAAATACATGCCCAAAAATAATGATCAGCTATTTAAACCTGAGTAAAAAAAAAAAAAAAAAAAAAAATTATAAATTGTACAGCAATATTGTCTGGATTTCAAGATCATCAAATAATCATTATAAATAACTTGAGGGAAAACAGTAAGTACTTAAAAAATTAGTATAAAAATGATTAAAAATATTAATGTACATAAATATGTCAATGTACAGAGTATAAAGTCAATTGTCAGATTGCTAAAGTTGCAGAAAACACCTCTCCATCCACCAATTAAATTATGACCGCATGTAACATAAGTCTGATGAGTACATATACTGTAAATATTGTCAATATTTATGCTAAAATACATCACTAGGCTTAGTCAGCTTATCAAGGCCTTAGCGAGCTTATCAAGGCCTTAGCCCATTCTGCAAAACAACTGTGATGTGTGTAAATAAAGATGTAGCCAAAGGTATTTCTGCTTTTAAGTGCATTACAGGCTTTCCTTGCATCTGAAACTGTTGGAGGAACTCCTACGTTATTCAATTTTTCTTCAACTGCTGAAAAAAATTATTTTCCATTTCTTTCAAGTATATAGCACTAAATTAAACTGGCCATTTTCCATGTACAAAGTTTGAGGCCTTGGAGATGAAAATGTGTCTGTGTGCCTGCAGCTCTACAGGTCGTGACACTAGAAGGATTTGACAAGTGATGTGCCAAACAGCAAGGAATTATTTGAGGGCACTGTCATTACCAAAAATAATACCGAAATTGGCATCCATGGTGGAGAAAAAATGAATCCAAATTTTCTATACAAAAAAGCCTATAAAATCCATAGCCAAATGGTTTAAGGCACAGATCTACCAAGAGAGAACTCCTGACTCCAGTCTGCGTTGTTGTGTGTTTTTGTTTCTTCGTTGTTGCTTCTTCTTTCCTTCTATTATTTCTTCTTCCCCCCCCCCCCCCCCACTTTCCCCCCCTTCCTTCTTTCCCCCTACTTTCCTTTTTTCCCCCTCTTCTTTCCACCCTTTCCCCCTGCCTCTTTATTTTCTCCCTTCCATTCTTCCCTCCTCCCTTTTTTCCTCTCCTTATTCCCCCCCCCCCCCCCCTCACCCTTTTCCTTTCTTCTTTTTCCCACTCTCGGGGGGGGGGGGGGGGGGGATGCAATGCAAACCACTATAAACAAGCTAACAATGGTTACATGTATGGCAAGGATCACTTGAAAAAACGAATGTCGACATTAAACTACCCATTGACTTCAAACAGCTCAGATAATTTCAGGTTGTTTTCGAAGGGGAGGGATAACATGTCTTTGTATGAGGACAAGCTAGAAGCAGCTGGCGCTATCACAGATTTGGGACAGATTAATTATAAACAAATGAAAGAAAAAAATCAGATTGAAGTGTGTAAAAAATACAAGTGATGAATTGAATCTGTGGGATTTGCTGTAAGGGGTCTGTCCTTGTAAAACATCTATACTATAAAGTTGGAACAGTCTGTCTGTTTGTCTGTCTGTGTGTCCGTGATTCACGCTTGAATGGTTGAAATTAGACCAACAAACCAATATATATTTAGAATCAGTATCACCAGGGAATGTCATAAGCATATTTATATGGCACACTCCTTTCTGTATTAAAAAAAAGAAGAAAAAGAATGATACTTATGCCACAAATAAAAAAGAAGAATGGAACTACAGGCCTAAACCTTTGGCATGCACAAACAGCTTGACTCTTGCAAATAGCATAGGGTGGGTTCAATCAGTGTCACAAAGGGAACGTCAAAAGCATATCTGCATATCTATATGGACACACCCTTTCCTGTATAAAAAAAGCCAAAAAAAGGTACTATTGGCAGCAAAAAAGAATGGGCTAGACACACAAACCCATATATATTTAGAATCAGTGTCACCAGGGAAATGTCATAAGCATATCTATATGGCCACACCCATTTCTGTATTCAACAAAAAGCCAAAAATGGTACTTTTGTCAGAAAAAAATAATGGAGCTACAGGCCTAAAACTTTGGCATGCAGACACAACTTGACTCTGCAAACATGGGATGGGTCCCCTCTGGCCACACCTCTTCATCTTTGCGCTAGTATTTTTAAATATCATATTCAGATGATCAAGTTAAGACAACGAATTTCCTACTGTATATAAAATTAAAGAGAAAAACATGATCAAGTTAAGACAACGAATTTCCTACTGTATATAAAATTAAAGAGAAAAACACAAAGTTATGTTCACAAGATGTTGAGCAGAATTTGTGGCCAACAAGCCATGACATTTGGTTTGCATGCACATGCCCAGTGTAAGGCCATTGGGCCTGTGGGCTCACACATCCTGTAGTTCCTGTGGTACAAGTACACTAGCCAAGTACTAAGTCTATTCATGTTCACTTGGGCCCCCGGAAGTCAGCGGTTAATTATAGAAGTGACGTAGTGCATGCTTCAGCCAATAAACTTCACCAAAAGTGGTTCAAAGTATGCTTTCACACACACACACACACACACACACACACACACAACCAAAAAAAAAACACAACATAACACAACACAAATACACTAAGTAGTGTGGTGGTTTAGAATAAGGACTACAGATGCTTTGTCAATTGGTAAGTAAGCCATGCAATGACAGTTATATATGCTAGATTAGTTGTTTGACTGTTGCTGCTCTATTTTATGAGATATGAGAAAACAATAAATTAGGTAAATGGTGTCTAAATGTGCACCAAACTATATATGTAATACAGTTTGAAGGGATACTAAGTCAATGTTGCACTGATTCTGAACAAACTCTTGCTGCTTCCAGTAACCTCAGCCTCAGTAGAACTGGCAAATTCTTCAGTGGGGTTCATTCTATGACAGAAAACAAGCTAAACATTTGTTGTTTTTTTATGTTGCTTTTCTGCCATAGAGGTTTGTGATAGCATTAATCTTGACAATGTTACAGATATAATGCATGTTATTTCTTGTTGTTTTTGTATATTAATCTTTGTTACTTGACAGACATTATACATTATCAGTAAAAGTAAAAGCATTTTCATTTACATGATTTTTATCAATTCATCAAAATCATAAGAACAAACAAAAATGAATAATGAATATACGCAGAAACAATAACAATTACTTATTATGAGATTTAAATATGGTTGAGTAGCTTTAAAAGTTAACCTCCACCCACAAGAAATCTTTATGCCCTTAAAACAAAGTGTAAAGTGCATAGTTAATGCCATCTTGCTCTTCCTGAACAACTTCTTGAAGTTAACACTTAACTCTCCTAGGAAGATGACATGAATAGCTTAATTATATTTCCAGACCTTCGCCTTGCACAGAGAGGTGAATGAAGGGAATCCACGTCCTCCTTTGACTCAATCCAGTCTAGATTGAGTAGAATCCATGCTTGCAATAGGGGACTTGCATGATTACATCAGGTACTATCTACCATGCCTACTTATGGTATCAGTGAAACACCCACACCATAGAAAATGTACTGGGATGCATGACTGGAAATGATGTTTTTGAGAACTGCAACTGCAATATAGCTCCTGCTTTTACCTTACTATAGGAATAGAAGCTTTTTGAAATTTCCAGCATGCTGATACCAAATTCTAGATTATTCCAAGCTATGGTTGTGGAAAAAATAGTGCGTGAAAGTGACAGAAAGAGTAGTTAAGCATTTGCCAATGAGTTTGCTGCTAGTTGTCAGAACTCAAAGGTAGGCAGCAATAGCGGGCAGCATCAGACAGTTGCTAGGGTTAATATAAGTCAAAATGAAGCTGCAATACTTCTCAGAACTCTGTCAGGCAGCACCTGTGATAATCCCCAAGAATTTTTGGAAATGAGGTGCTGCCTAACGAAGTGATTAGAGAATAACTAGCAGCTATTTCTTCAAAACACTGTCTCCGGCAACTGTGTGACACTCACCGCTACTGTGCCAATCAATGAGTTCCTAGAACTAAACTCTATTCGTTTTGACTTTGCCGCCAGAAGTGAGAGGTTTACAAATGGGAGGACCAGTACTAGCTAAAAGTGACCGCAATTAAATTTTTTGGGGGATAAGGTATTTGAAGCTTTCCCGCCAAATTGCCAAGCACTGAAAAATCAGATAGCTACAATTCCAAGGAAATCTTCCAAGTTCTCCCAAGTTCCAAGTTCTCCGTCTTTTTAAAAAAATTATTCTTTGAAGAACTTAGGTCAATACTTGGGTAAGTTGTAGTGTAGTTGTGTTCCCTTTAGGGATACAATAAGCAACTGGGGATTTGCTATGGTTCTATTGCTGGTCCTTACTACCAAGGTTTATAATAGACATACTTTAATCTGATGACTTAATCTTGCAACATGATTAAATACAAAACCTCTGTTATGTGATAAAAGGATAACTGTGTTATTAATTTAGCAATGGGTCAAGAAAATGATTGCAGCTCCAAGGATTTCAATATGAGAGAGAGAGAGAGAGAGAGAGAGAGAGAGAGAGAGATGAAAGATGCTTTGTAGATGAATGAAACAATATATTGTGGAGATAGTCAGAGTTTGTTTTGTTTGTTTTTTTTTTGTTTTTTTTTGGAAAAAAAGAAGAAAGGATGCTTAAACAAAAGCATGACATATTTGATGGATTGTTTGAGGCAACTGGCATATATCAAAAGTGTCTCAGTAACATTCATACAGAGTTCTTGGCTAATGATTAAAAGTTTTTATTATTGATAAAAGTGTCATACCACTTCAAGGATTAAAATAAATACAAACTCCTTCAGTAATGAAGCAATACAAAGAGTGGTACATTTGATTGAAGGGAAAGACAGATGGAATATTAAATGGAGTCCGGTTCTGTCTGTGGGAACTTCTTCATATTATTGATTTCTCCTACAACAAAGGCAGTAAACGATTCATATATAAATATGACATCATTGAATAATGTGGAGAAAGTTTTGTAAGCACATGGTGGTCATTAAAAATGACTATTTTGATAAAGACAGACTAGAAGATATGGTAGATGAAATAATTATTGAAGATGAGGATGCCAACAGACATTTAATTGGCATGACACTACAATTATCACAACAAAGTGAAGGTAACAACAGAACCAAATACAACTACAACTTGACAAATATAATAGAAAACATGGACCCTAACTTTTCTCAATAATTCCAATTCCTAATGCCAAAATACTTCCACCATCCATCACAGCACTCGTCAATGCAGTGTACATAATAAATTGCTTAGTATTTCCTGATGATCCACCCTCAATGCAGTAAGAAATGTTACCTGGCAATTCTACATCATAACACTCAACCTTCTCAGCAATTTTAATGCATTGCACACTTTTCCCAAGAAATTCCATGACAATGCTCTCCAACCATCTCAGCGATCTTCAACACAGTGGAAGTTTCCTCAACAGTTCTATATCACAAAGCCCCCCCCCCCCCCCCCCCCACCTTCTCCATGTTCCACAGTTGTCTTCAATGCAATGAACATGTTACCTCAGCAGTTTCACATCACAACCAAGCCTCAATCAATGTCATCCCAGCAGTTTTATAGCACAATGCCCCTCCACCTTCCATAGTTCTCTTCAATGCAATGAACACAATCTTACCTCGTAAGTTCAACATGAAAATTTTAGTCTGCCATCAGGAGTGTGCCATGCTAGCTCCAACTGAATTGATGCTTTGTCACAGCTAAAGCTATTAATATCTATCTAAATAACTTCTGCGTTAATTCTTTGCACACATTAATATCTAGCTAAATATTTGCTTGTGCTTCCCTATCTATTGAATGAACCTGGTTGTACAGCACTAGCAAGAAGTTAATTGTCAGACGTCAGTTTTTCTCAGAGTTTCTGCTTCCCACCAGTAGGCAAGGGATGATAGTCCAGCTACAGTCCTTTGGTCTGAAGAATGCTTGTACTTTCCTTATGAACTATACAGCTAAATGCTGCTTCCTTCTTCGCAGAGCTTCAGGAGTAACATAGGGAGAGAAAAAACACCACTTCAGGCGGAGTTGGATGATATCTGAAATATTGGAAATAAGTAAATATTGAAACTTTTATAGTGATTTTTCGAGTGGCAAAGTCAAAGCAAACGGACTTTAGAGGGCAGGCTCCTGGCTATGTTGCGACTAACCTTCCTTCACGTTCATGCTGGGTTTTATCTATAACCACAGCTCTGAATATTCTGGAATTTGCTATGAGCACGCTGCTGGAGGTTCACTGATACCATATGTAGGTGTGGCAGGTTGTGTGTGATGTAATCATGCAAGTCCCCTATTGGCAACGAACTAGGAGAGCAAGATTTAATCCCCCCCCCCACCTTTTTTTTTTTAATCGAGAGTTCACCGTAAAAATAGAAATCTTGTGTCTGCATTCCATTTGGTCAATTAACACAGGGCGGAATGCTTGCTTATGGGACACACAGCTATCTTTGCTGTGGAACTGTCAACTTCTTCAGGAATAATGCCAAAAGAACATCTGGAGCGTCATAAGTCTGTTGGTCCTTGTAATCTGGAAATCCATCGAGTATTTGCGAAGTTATTCAGATATTGCTAGTGCCCAAGTGAACATGAATGAACTTTAGTTTGTGTGGTTCAGACAGCACTGGACTATGAAGTATGCAGTATAAAAAAAAAAGTATGCTCTTCATCCAGTGGCATAGTTTCGGTAGTCTGTTGGTGTGATCACACTACGAATCACTTCCATATGCAAATGAACATAACAATACACATTCGAGTGATTCAGTATTGATAGTATACACTTAAGAAATGAAAAAAAAACATATCTACTCTTTCTCAACCAGAGATTGATAAACACACACACTCACCCACACACAACAAATAAACAAACAAATATATTGTGGTGATTAACTCAAGTGATGATTTGCTTAGACACGAGTGCACAAGGAATGAAACACATCATTCGCATTGCTTAAAGAATGGTAGAAGTGGCTGAAGCTAGTGGTGTTGATGTTAGCTGTTTTTGACAAGCTGATCATCATATTGGGAAAATGCAGGTTCTTCTAATGATCCTTCTTGTTTTGCTACAAATACATCATACCATTCCTGTGACTGATGGTGCTGTATCAGCATGAAGGAAAGTTTCTCTATACAGTGGAGATATATTGTAAGAAGGATTTTATTTCCTACTTCCTTTTGAAGTATTAGACGTCCCTTTACAGCTTTGCCTGCAAAGTTATGACTATCAATTTCTAAAAAATTCAAATGCACAACATTTCTTCATTTCTGGCCAGAGCATGTAATCCTTGAGTCAACAACATAAATGTTCATCTTTCTTCTCTCTCCCTTTTCTGTTTACAATAATTCCTCATTTAACCTTGCAAGTGTGGCTCTATTCTAGATATTGGTTCATTAGTTATTATGGTTATGCCACCAAAACTCAACCACCTATCCACAGAGGGTTGCTGTTTAAGCCTGTAGTTAATTTTTTTTTTGTTAAACTGAGTGTGCACTGAACTGCAAAAAATTTGACTTCCCTTTGGGCTTTTCAATACAGCTACTCTCATTTATTAGCCTGAAAACGTCTTTCTTTTGGCCATTTTTGTCTATTAGGATCTCATTAAGTCTTGGCTCATGGGTATAGCTACCTAGGTCCAAGTGTTCTTTAGAAGTACCATTATTGGCATTTTTTGCCTTACACACAAGGAATAGGTGGGAACTAGATGGGACCCACCCCACGTTAATTGAACAGTCAAATTGTGTCTGCATGCTATGTTTTAGGCCTGTAGCTCCATTCCTTTTTGGGGGGGGCAAAAGTACCATTTTTGGCTCTTCTTTTTTAAAATTTTAAATACAGAAAAGGGTGCGGCCATACCGATATATTTAAAACCACATGATTAGGTGCAGCACTGATTTCCATTCTTTTGATACCCCTCTTGACTCTTTAGCTTCAAAAATGTGGGAATGTATAGTGACCACACAGATTAAGAGCTATTTACAAGTAGATTAGAATAGAACTGGCCTAAATCTGATGCAAAATCTTCCATTGACTTCTTCACCTGCTCTATCAGGACTATAACTGAATTGAACACACAGCGTTCATAAATGTTAAGCTTGGCTTGTTTATGCTTTGTTCAATTATTGCATTTTTTTTCTCTATAGAAATTACTGCAATTACCAAACAACTTTCAGCTGTATACTAGCTCCAATCATACCCAAATATTCTGGAATCAACTGATAACACACAAAAAAAGAGGAGATAACTATGTTCGAAAAGATAAGAAAATGCTGCCATCCCATCTACAAAAGAATAATTTTATTGAAACATCAGACCATAAACTGCTTTAATCAACTCAGTTGAGAGGCTGTGGAGACAAGTACATGCTACTACAAGCTCAACTATTATGTGATTTTATCATCCCACGAAATATAAGCAAACATTATTCAAGGGGGGGGGGGGGGGAAGGAGGTGTTACTTTAAAATAGAAGTGACTATATTGGGTTGACATGGGAAAGAGAGTGAAAATAAAAAGACTGCACTCATATAGTCCACAATTACGAAGACCACAATTACAATGACCACAATTACGATGACCCCAATTCAGATTAGATACACCAAATATTATACTACATAAAATCTGATTTATAATTAATATGTGATCTATATGGGTACAGTCTTGTTTTCTATATTTAGGCCAAATGTCAGTTGTATTTTGTGCTTTAAAATAATCGTTCCCCTTTATCCCTCCCTTCTCTCCTCCTCCCCCCCCCCCCCCCACTCCACCCAAAGGTGAGTGGGCAAGGCATTGATGTACTGACTTTGAATATCTCCTTTATCATCATTTCCCTCCATTAGTAATATTTACAGTATGAATGGTTCATTTGGTGTACTGTAGAGAAGATTGTACAATAATTCAGTATGCATAGTAAACCTTTTATGTCTACATTGCAAGTGGGTGTAATAACATCAATCGTATGACAATTTAAGTCTATCCATTAATTCCATATAAAAAAAATTTTTTTTTAAAGAAGAAAGAACCAAGCTTGGATGTTTATTGGACAATTTGGAGTATTTTCTGATCATAAAACTATTACAAGAGGACCAACTATATGGGAGTACATGCATGGGAAAACAGGCATCCAAATAGAAAACCTTAAAGTTGAAATCCACAAGGTTTTCACACAAATGACCTTTTTTTAAACAACATAATTGAGTGGAGGATTAAAGGCTCCCTCGGAGAGTTCTTGGAATGACTATAATCTGAAGTTATCAAATATGCAACTAAAAAAAAACAGAGATGTAAGTTTTAATTGTAATAATAAGCTTTGATTTTTTAGGCTTTTCTAGATGAGGGTTAAAACCTGGGACATTCAAATATAGTAACATATACTATGTACACCACACTCCGTAGTTATTGTGGTATGGATCCTATTATGTCCTTATGGACCCATTTTCGTCCACTTCACCCTACCTCAACTCAATGTGAGTTGACCCAGAGTGTAACATGCGATGTGTAGAAGAATATATGCTGGCACACGCAATCATTAAGAGTGTGCACACTATTCCAGCAGGTGTGGCTTACCTCCTTGCTCATGGCATCTTTCTTCCCTCCGAGGACGAGGTAAGATAACACGTGCACTGGTGGTGCTGTCTGCCAGTCCAGAGGCTGATCACGTGCAGCTATAGGAAATAAGACAAATATCAGATGAATGTCTGTCAATCAGATAAGCTCAAGCATGTATAATTCAGGAGCATATGCAGTTTACATGCATTCCCACGAACATGTCCAAAACATTATACTTACGTTCCTTACATGTACTTGTTTTGTTGCTGTTATTTTTCATTTGATAAGTGAACTTACAATAAGCAATCAAAACACAATTCCGGTGTCCTTACATGCTGGTTTAGATAGTAAAATTCTAAGTCCAGAGTGCAATTATCATACAAACAAATTCCTGAAACTGTTATTGCCTGCAGTGTGCAGTCAAACACACCTACACCAGAATTAGACTGAAACTAATGCCCACATTTCATTCTAAGTGAAACTAAAATGAAGCAATCCTCATGACTCAACCCTGCCAGCCCTACTGGAAGGCTCTATATCTTCCTTCCATAAAGGAGGGCAGAAGGAAAGAAACACACTATCTATCAGCACTACAATAACATGTCTCAATTCCTCTGCCATCATTGCATGGATGTTTTTCTCAAATAATAACTTTTATGTTGATTTTGTTTTAGATTTTGTTATTATGAAATTATAAAACAAACGCACACAAATGGAGGAGGGAGAACATGAACAAACTGAGAAATTTAGCATTCACATTCACCAAACCAACAAAGAAAAAATAAATAAAATAAAATTTTGCCCTCTCAATGAGAACTGAAAAAAGAATTGAATTTGAGTCATCACAAATAGTGCCGAGATTTTTAATGGATGCTGGTTCTTACACCATTTGAATATTTTAAGCTTACGTTTCAAATGAGTTGTGATGGGAAAAAAGAAGAAGTTTCTTACTTTCATACCCTCCTCCATCATTCATTTCCTTTCATAGTCCTTAAAAGATCAAAACAGATATTTCGAGGGGAAAAACTAACAACAAAAAAAGGCTATTTCCTTTTTGTTACATAGACCACAAAACTCTGCCATGCATAATTTAATCATTAATTATTATACTATCAACAGATTCTATAAACAATACAAGGAGAAGGAGCAGTGGTTGGGGAATATCATGTGACATGGTGGAGACCTTCACTGATCAGCTCCTGGTGACATTGCTTGAAAATTTTCATGTCACTGTCAGGAATAAAACTATATCCAAAGCTGAGACTGTGGCCTATGGTGTGCTGTGCTGTGCTGTGCATGCTGACCTTACCTGCACGGTGTTCGTCAACACTTCCTATTACAGCAACATACAAACAGTCAGTGCAGAATTAACACACGATGGAAACTAGCCACAACTACAACCGAAGATTTCATTTTGATATTAAGTTGCAAAGTTGTTTGCTGCTGTTTTTCATAATCATGTGTGTGTTTGCTTGTGCGTGTAAATGATTTCCATCATTTTCCATTCCCTTCCCTTCCTCTCCCCTATTATTAAACTTGATTTTGGAGTAGAGAAGGAAGGAGTATCTGTTAACTAAAAATATCACATATTGGGAAGGACATGGGATAAATAAAAATATGAGTTTATTTCAAAACATTAAAAAAGCCTTGTTTTCATCTTGGATCCCTCTCAATAAGAAATATTCACAAGCTCGTGTGAATCTGCTACTTAAGATGCTCGGCTACACAATTCTGTTAAGTTACGACCCGCTTCTAAAAATAGAGGTTAAATTGTTTCCTACTATTTTATGTCCACATCCACAAAGTTTCAACTGAAATAACCTCAGTTGATGCCACCTAGCCAATGCTACATGACCGGTATGTGTTAAGGAACGTTGCTGGCATGGCATTCTGGATGGAGACCCTGTGGACACCTCCACCCGACCTCCACTCCATCACATGGACATCCTAAAGTGTGATGTTTCGAGGTTGAGGCTGGACCATCAGGCAACAATCTTGTGAAAGAAATAGAGACATAAGAGGTGGAGGTGAAGCAGAAAGCGTCATAACACGAACGAACCCAACAAGGACGTCGTGCTCAGCTGAGTGTCGTACGACCAATATTAAACAATCTGTATTGTCTAGACATATGTTGCATACACAATATATCCAGAGAAGGAAAAAATGCTCACAAAATATCTGAAATAAGTTAAGAAAGTTTGTCCTATGACTTTCATAACATGTAAAAGCTTACCTTGAATATATACATGCACAATAACCCAATAGTCACTCTTCCCATGGCAATATATTTAATTTTAAAGTTTTCCGTTTTAAGCAACCTCCTAAAGTATGACATGCAGACGTGGAAAGTATTAATGTCCACGTATTTCCGAGTCATACTTGTGTTCATATGAAAGCAGATACAACACAACCACACACCAACAGCACATACACACCAGCAGATGCAAACCAATCAGACGCACACCAAGCAGACACAAACCAAACAGACGCATGAACACACTAAGCTGACACACACCCAGCAGAATAGCAGACACACGCCTAAGACACAAACACACATCAGACAGACGCAGACCAAGAAACACACCAAACACACACACACACACACACACCAAGCAGACACACACCAAGCAGATGCATACCAAGCAGATGCAAACCAAGCAGAAGCACACCAAACAATTGAAGACAAAACAGGACGCACACCAAACAGACACACGCTAAACATGACACACATCAAACAGACACACACTAAATTTGACATACACCAAACAGACACAGATTAAGCTGACACAGACTAAGTTGACACACACCAAATAGACACATACCAAACAGACACACACCAAGCTGATGCACACCAAGAGGACGCAGACCAAACAGACGCACACTAAACAGACATGCACCAAACAGGAAGCAGACCAAACAGACACAGATCAAACAGATGCAGACTAAGCAGACACACACCAAACAGATGATGCACACCAAACAGACGATGCAGACCAAGCAGACACACTATCATACCAGCATATGCACCCACACACTCGCCATCAAGCAGACACGCGCACATCAGCAGATACATGCACACCCACCCACTTACCCACCCACACCAAGCAGACACACACACACAAGCAGATGCACGCACACACATACACACACACCCACCAGACACATGCCCACCAAGCAGACACACACACACCAGCAAATGCACCCACCCATCCCCCCACACACACCCACCAGACACACACCCACCAAGCAGACATACACACACCAGCAGATGCACGCACACACACACCCACCAAGCAGACACACGCCCACCAAGCAGACACACACACACCAGCAGATGCAGCCACCCATCCCCACCCACACACACCAACCAGACACACCCACCAAGCAGACACACACACACCAGCAGATGCACCCCCATCCCCCCCACACACACCAACCAGACACACTCACCAAGCAGACATACATACACCATTAGATGCACGCACGCACGCACGCACCCACCCATCCCCCCCTACACACCAACTAGACACACCCACCAAGAAGACATACACACACCAGCAGATGCACACACGCACCCACCCATCCCCCCCCCCACACACACAAAAAGTGGGACACACATGCACATCAGCAGATGCACATGCACATAACACAGTTGAATAGGATGACCACAACAAAATCAAGGAAGCTGCATTACACATCCCATTGAGTAATAAAACACAACATTGAAATATACTCAATTCCATTCCAGCAACATATAGGTGCATGAAAGTCTGTCAGTCTGTCAGTTTCACAAACATCCCACCTACCTGGTGTGGAGACTTTGATAGCAGCAGGGGTCAGACTTTGTCTGACTACAGGCAGACCTACTTCACACAAGCTTGGGTGCAGATCTTTAAATTTACTCAATCCACCTATACAAAAACAAATAAGAAAAAAAAAAAGAAAAAAAAAGAAAAAAAAAAAAAAAAAAAAAAAAAAAAAATATATATATATATATATATATATATATATATACACACACATACACCACAAAAAGGAAATTGTAGGAATCTTACTAATAAAGCATGTGTCAGTACAAGAGATCAGATGAGGAGAGCATCAGCAAATGCATAGAAAACACATATTGCATTACAACTGGGGCTAATGTGTACAGGTATAGAACTGGGGCTAATGTGTACAGGTATAGAACTGGGGCTAATGTGTACAGGTATAGAACTGGGGCTAATGTGTACAGGTATAGAACTGGGGCTAATGTGTACAGATATAGGCGCGCACACACCCGCACACACCTGCACACACCCGCACACACCTGCACACACACACATACTCCCACCCACCCACACACCAATGCTTTCCAGTCATTCAAGTTTCCAAATTCTATCGGCAGTTCACTCAGCAAAGTGCTTGTCACGGCATCTGGGCAGGAGAGGCTGTGAGACCACAGGGCAACTTAAAATGTGAAGTTCTGCAGTATGTCACCACATACAAAACCAACTGAGACACATGGCAGCAGAGGCACCCGGGCCGACTCTTGCATTCCCTATTGGAGGTCTCGCTAACACGAGTGGTACAGGAGTGAAGATGATTCACACGGATCAACTGTTTGTTTAGCAGATCAGCACAGGGATGCAGTGTTGGTCTGGGCTGCGGGCACACTGTCTGTATGAGGGATGGATCATCTTTGATACGACCATTACATGTCTTGAGTGGATCAAACTCGTTGGTGTGACCTGAATCTTTGATTATCTAAGTGGCAAAGGAGATTCAGGGGTAGAGGTGGTGTTGGTTCCCCTTGGCTGCTGCAGTGAGACCCATGACATATCCCGTGTTGGGTGACTTGACACCAGTCAAAACTGGAATAAAAGTAGTTTTGTTGGTCTCATGCATCCAGTGATGATGTGCATGATATTTTTAAGTGTAAAGTACAGCTTTTAGATAATGACGCTGGGGCACCACAGGCAATATGTACAAGGCAGCACTGTAGACCGACAAGTGTGCCTGTCCAGAATGTTGGTGTGGAAGTGCCCCAACTGGAGCCCACCTTGCAGCATGAGGCTGTTTCTAGGTCAAGGAGCAGTCAAGTGTCACAATAAGATATACTGATGGTTATTGTTCTGCAGAATGATGCTGTTCATGGAGACAGCAAGTTGATGTTGACAGTCTCTGTTGTTCAGGTGGAAAGCTGTTGTGTTTTTTGTTGGTGTTGAGTTTCAGGCACCACCACACTAAAGGTGGGTTCACAGTGAGCATCCCGCATGGACTAGGCAACACATACTTCACAGCACATGCACTGTGAACACAAAATTTAATCATACACACCACACCATGTCGTTTTCTTACGTACCGCAACGGCAAGGCAAGAAAAGACCGAAAAATATATCTTTTGTTGGGTCCATATTGGTGCATTTGATTTTTTTCTTCATTTGTTTCGGGGGGGGGGGGGGGGGGGTTAATGGTTTGGCATAAAAACTTTTTGATATTGTTGCACATGCGCACACTGAGAACAATTTGAGCAGTATGGTGCCATACGGTTAATAACAAGAAACAGCATTGCACTTTTCGCACTCATGCAGTGCGCTCACTGGAAACCAAGCTTTAATTGTGCAGTGTATGCATATCCTGGTTCAGGATGCTCTCAACTTCCTTCCAGCCTTGGTTTGTGTTTAGTTGGTGAGGTTATTAGAGCAGCTATATAGCCTTGTTCCTGACAAAATGTCACTGACATAGATGTTGAAGAGTGTTGATGCGAGAGTAGATAGATCCCTGTGACACACAGCTGTGAAAATGTCAGAGGTAGCTCACTTGACCATCTCTGGTTCACAGTTTAAAGTTTTGGTTGGTGATGAGCCCTATGATGGATACCACGTGCGAGTCTGGTAGCATGCAAAGCAGCTTCAGATGAAGTCTTCATTGTTAAATGACGTCATAGGCTGTAGGATGGTCTAGAAGTACTACACTAAATTTCTCCTTCAATGGTGGAATGATTAGCCTACTAAAGTTCAGTTGCCAGGGAAAGCAATGCGGACATTGACTCAGGCATAATTGTTGATCAGGAAACCAAACACCTTAAACCCACACAACTGCAAGCCATACATCTACACTACATAGCCAAGCCCTAGCAACAGTGTACTCAATAAAGGTTGTGCAGGTCATAGTTGATATACCCACAACACTGCTACAGCAATGTCTGTTTGACAACAATAAAAATCATTTCCTTTGGGAAGCAACAAAACTTCCATGAAGATGTTCCTGCTAGAGTTTGCAAGTGATTCAAAGTGAATAAACTTTCTTGCAAGATAATGATGATTTATTAGTACCTTCACTAGATAGTACATATGTATGCATTATCATCTATATATAATGGTTCGTAAGTATGTATGTTTGTAAGTATGTGCATACGTGTGTCTAGTAAGCATTACGGCCAAATCCTTGGACCGAAACTTTCAGGACTTGCACCTGGCACACCAGGGATAGTCTTAAGACCAAAAATTTTTTTGAGGGTGCCATCAACCTTCCCCTCCCCCCCCGATGGAGAAAAATAATTTTTTCTTCATACATCATTAGTCTGAGTCTTCCAGTAACAACAAAAGTCTACAAAACTATAGCCCAATGGTTATGGCATGGGTCTAAGAAATAGAAAATCCACAGTTAAAATTCAGGACTGGGCTTTTTTTTTCTTCCTCTTTTTTTCCTCTTTTTCTTAGTTTCTTTTTTATCCTTTAATATTTTCTTCCTTCAATCCTTTCTTCTTCCCATTGCACTATATTTTCCCTTCTTTTCTTTTTATTTTTCCCTTTGTTTATGCTAACTTTGTTCATTGTTACTTTGCAAACTAATTTCCAAAAAAATAACCTAAGTGAGTTCCAAACTTATGAATCTGATTATTGGCAATCAACCGATCAGCATTACACCATCCCTCCAAAATGATGTGACCTTTCTGAAAAATCAACGAGAATGCTGATTGGTAGATTGCCAACAATCAGATTCATAAGTTTGGAACTCTCTTGGGTAATTTTTTTTTGTGTGAGCTACTTATATTTGAATGAAGTACAAAGTTTAGAAATGATGTTTTGAGTGGCTTCTACAATGTTTCATGCTGTCATTGGTCTGGGCAACGCCGGGTAACACTGCTGTGTATGTATGTATTCATGCATTTATTCATGCATATAAGTATGTAATGAAGGCTTTCATATGATTCTCTGACTGTTGTTTTCTCATCAAGTAGCTCAAGCCATATATTTAGAGAAGATTTCATGAACACAAAACAGATTTCATATGCAGGTCGAGATTCACTCACTCACTTGCCAATTTGATAGGTAATCCATCACAGTTCAGTGGTGACAGCATTGCACTGAGTCTTAATAAAGGGGAAATATTTGGACTGTCCAAATCTGGTTTTGTTTCGCATGCTCAAGCACATGAAATCAATGCTTCAATAAGGACAATAGCTGTACTAATCTGGCCAACTGGATTCTGACAACAAAGCTTCTCAAGGATTATGACAGAATTAAAATATTATAAAGATTCACAAACACCCCTTCCACTCCACCTCCTCCCCCCACCCCACCCCCCACCAAAAGGTGTTCAACATAGACATAAAACCTGAACCATGTTGTATATATTGTGGAAATGAATACTGACATGATCTACTCACACAGGTTTGACGAACATTTAAAGAAGGTGTGGCCATAACTATTAAAAATGAGAGATAAGTAATTATACCAATGAAGCCAGAAGGATTGAGAGAACTACGGTGTTTGCTGTCTCAGCCAGTGAGACGCAGTAAAACTATAAAACACTTTCAACTATGACATCACAATGTTATATTCAGGATGCCCCAACTGGGAAGAGGGGTCAGCAGAAATGGTAGCATGCATAGATAGATGAGTGTCACTGTAGAGCCATCAACGATACATGAGGGGAGGGATTACATCTGTGCTGACCTGGACAATATGTTGGCTTCAATAATAACCAGAACCTGGCAGTCACTTGCAGATTGCCCCAGGTGGAGGCCTTGCTACTTACCTTTAGAAAAACGTTGCAATTAGCATCCATGGGCGGCTATAATAGAACTTGTCCATGATCAACCTCATTGAACTCTGCCTGCATGGCAACGAATAGTTGCGGGGGGGGGGGGGGGGGGGGGGGGATTCCCTACACACCAACAAAAAAAAAAAAAAAAAAAAAAAAAAAAAAATCCTGATGAAATTCAGCTTTGTTGCTGCAATCTCAAATTCCTTAAAACCTGAAACTGGTATCGGAGCACTGCACAGTGACTTAAAGTCCCAATTGTTGGACTAGATGCATCAAGATGGCTCTGTTTTACTTATAATTCTTGTCTATTGTTTCTTGCATCTGATTCTGTGTGCAGTGTCAAGTTGTCAGACAATCATCAGGTCAATATACAGATTATCAGCAGATGATAAAGTTAATCATCAAAGTAATATTTGGTTGTGAGGATGTGCGAGTATGTTCTTTAGAAATATCACAGCCTGCAGCATGAGCATGTAGTCCCAGGTTATTGGCTCCTTGTGCTATCCAAGGTATTCTTCGCTTCATTTTTCTATAAATTTTCCCTAAGCTATAGATTTAAGGGACATTGCGAAGAAACATCAAAATAGCACAGGTGGTCTGCTTTTTCATCTCTCCAATATGTCAGATATGGCCTGGCTAGTAAAAAGATGACCGAGGAAAAAAAAAAGAGAAAATTGGTCAAGATATTAACAAAAAATTTAAATAAACTACTACATGATGTGTGTGTGTGTGTGTGTGTGTGTGTGTGTGTGTGTGTGTGTGTGTGTGTGTGTGTGTGTGTGTGTGTGTGTGCGTGCATGCGTGTGGTGCACAGGCAGTAGCAGCACACGCACACAACCTATTAAGTGGTACAGACTAACTGTAACCTTAAAAGAGTAGTTTAGGAATCATAATAATAATGGATCACTTCTGGACAGGCAGGAGCTACATGCATTGCCAACAAAGTCAGTGAGTAACGATACATGCTATACTAGCATCTTACCTTCCAGTATGAAAGATTCCTTTCCCATCTCATCCAGTGCAAACAAAATAAGTCTCAGAGCATTGGACGATGACAAGCTATGAATGTCAACTCCATTCTCATCGTACACTAATGCAGGCCACCCCACACAGCTCTGCAAACAAAGTTGGCATAAAATGAACAGAAATTTAAATAAAAGAAATAAGTTTGGACTAAATTCCTATTTTATTTCAGCGCTGATGAAAATGTGCCACATTCCATGAGCCTGTCCCAAGAGTTGGTCTATCACCGCTAAGCCTTCACTAACTTTGCAACTTTATAGTTAAGAAAATTCATTCCATTTAGTTTGAAGGTAAACAAAACATAGCTCACCCGTTCCATCTATTGCCTATAGTTTCCACAATATTTGCCAATGCATAAAAAAAGAGAGTTACGTTCAGTGTTAGATGTAGTTGAATTTTTTATCCTAAAAATAAAGATGATCACTACCGATTGCAGTGCATGACAACACAAACGACAAGAACGCACCTTAAACTTCTTCTTCCCTTCATCAGTGGTGACCAGGTCTTGTATTGTAATCTTGCCAGACATGAATCGTCTCTTCATCATCACTGTGAAGTTCACGTTGACCGCACCTGTGAACACAGTTACACCATCACAGAGGAGGAGGAAGAGAGAAGGGACCACCAAGTGGAGGAGGTGAGAAAAACCACAGAGGTGAGCAGACTTGTCAACCATTAGTCTTCAATAATCAACCACAAGGTATGAAATGAATAGTATGGAATAATAACTGTGTATGCCTGCACATGCTCATTGACATGTGCTCTGAGATAAGTGTGTAAGGATATGCTAGGTCAACTTTGTTACGTTTTTAATAGGCACAGTTATCTTTTCTTCTTCTTTTTTTTTAACTATTTTAACTTAATGGGATCATTTTACTTTGCATTACACAGGCTCAATTACCTCACATAGCACACAAAAATTGATCAGTTTACATCTCAAATTACTAAAACGTCAGGTACTTGAGATTATTCAAATACCAGTTTATTTCACAGGAATCTGAAACCAGGTCAGTATACTCCACATTACACAACATCTGTAATCTACACTTTCCTTTAGCATCACAGAGGTGATTACAACTGAGGTTTTAAAGCTGGGGCGTACAACCTCCAAAAATGCAGGTGAGAGTCAAAAATGGGTAAAGGTATAAAAAATTAGCAACACAGGTCTTAGATAACATACATTTGTGTACTTGACCTTACCTAGTTTCATTTTTTTTTTTTTAATGCTTGTACAGAATGGACTCTAGCCATTCTGCTTAACTACTGCAAGCTGTAGATTAAAGTTTGAAGAGTATAAACTACTAGGCGTTATGCTCAGCAGTTTAGGAACATAGCCTAAGTTAATGACACTGGAGCCATCAAAGCAGCCATGCAGACACCAGTGGTTGGGGAAGTGAGAGTTCCTGCCCAATAAACTACTTACAGCCCCATCTAATTCAGTCTACTCAGATTTTACTGCACATATTTTTCAACAATTGAATTCTGGACTAATTTTATTTAAGACTTTTCTTTATGCTTTTAACGACTAATAACTTTGATGACAAATTTGTCAATGGCTCTTGGACGAGCACAGTGGCTTGTGAGTAAAAGCATTCATGCAACATAAAACTCGTTCAGAATTATATTGTGGATATTAATTAGAGAATTTGACTCAAATTCACATTGATTTAGATATCTAGTTGAACATATGCCACATATTTGTGTGGCATCGTTAAATGACTTTAAACATTGCAGGCTAGAGTGGGTGGGGTAGGGAGTGGGGGGGAGGAGAGGTCATGATTGATCTGACTATTAGAAAGATTCTTAACAGTGCTTGGATACCAAAACCAGATGCTTAAATAATATATAATTCATTAATATATTTTCACAAATGAAGAGAATACCTAAACGATAATTCTGTGTTAAAAAAATTGCTGGATTAATTGTATGCTGTGATAAACTTGAGAAAAGTTGAGCCATGTTGAGATATGCTTGAAAAAAGCTGAGTAATGCCCGAGTTACATTGAGTTATGTTGAAAAACATGCTACACTGACTTCTACAAGAGACGTTCCACTGAAAATTCTTTCCAGGGATTTTAGGGGATATTTCCCCTAGCCACAGGCTACCTTCCTTTCCAATAACTTTTTATCAGCACTTGGTTAAAATGACTGTACACAGCAATGCAATAATAACTTGAGCAACTGAGACAGGTCCTCTCTTATCCCTTTTATTTCCTCCATACAAGCACTTTTTCTTCAAGGCCACCATCAGTCAATGTGCTAACATCAATCAAATTAAATCACAAATGAGTTTTTTATCAACTTCATCTGTGAGAAGCTTCTCTAAATAGACACAGTTGGCAACTGGAATTCATTGGCTGATGGTAGCAATAACACTCATGTTTAGAAACATAATTTTTAACATTTCATTTTAAAGTAATTCCCCCAATAGGCTGCTTGGCCATGAAGCCCCCCCCCCCCCCCCCCCCCCCCCCCAAAATACTATGTTTTCCATTCAGTATGGGTGTCCCCAATGATCATTGCCTCTTTGATGGTTTTCTTCACCTGGCAGTGTTTCTGCTGCTCTACCAATGCGGTAGGCAGGCAAGGACCATCTGGATGAATCGTCTCCATTATACGACAGATCACAGCTCAAATATGGCAGTTTGCTTGGGGTTGAAAATACTGAGCATTGACACTACACCAGAAAAGAAATAAAAAGACCGGCTTGGCTAATTTTTCTAGAACCTGTTAAGTTTATTTGATTTCGTTTTGTTCTAATAACAGTCACAAGATTTACGGTCTCTTCTAAAAGTTGTATAATCCAATTTACTGATGGTGAAACTGCATCAAACATGAGAATGGTTGTGTCAACAAGATTGGCTATTACAGACAAATCCAGGTAGTCTAATTGGAGTGTTTTACTATGCTTGGCTTCCCATGGAAAAGCATAGTCAGGCTAGAGTATAGCTTCAATAATTGTTCGCTAACTAAGACTGAATGTGCTTGCTAGGCCCACCTTTGGTGGGTTGCATTCACACAATCGCCTGCTGGGAGGACATATCTTGTAGAGATTTAGAATGCATAGCGAAAATGTGATTCAATTTAAAAAAATTTTATTTCTGAAAAAATTGAATAGTGAACATGTGAATGTAGCTAGGTCCACCTTCGGTGGGTGGGCTGTGGTCACACTGTAATGAAATATTTGTTGTATATAGAATGTATCCATATATACTTAATTATGATCATCAGTATTGTCATTTTCTACCTACAAATCCACACGAGATTTCCTGTGAACTAGCCACACAAAAATTGTTGTCAAAATCACATTTAATCCCGCAGAATTTCAGGATAGACAACATTTTTAAAACATAACATCCGTCAGGGAGCCTAAATTCTCAGATTTTCCTTCTTTCTCACACGTGACTGAAATTATAACCTTACAACTTCATGAGCCTAGCTACCATAGAGCTGATATTATGGCCACTCAACCAAGTGCCACCTGACTAGTGAAGGCTATCTCTAGTTTAGCTTAGATAATCTCTAGCTATGACTGATCTCTTCTGTATTAATTGAATGCACCATATGGATATACAGGAAGGAGTGTGCAAGGTGGGACAAGCAATGGGAGTTAGGTACAGTTTTGCTGACCTCACCTCACTTAGTGTATTTTCATAAATGTGGTTTGTAGTACTCTACTCATTACTTATGTAGTCCCCCCCCCCTCCCCCCCCCTTTCATAGAATTTCTGGAAGAAAAAAAATCAGGGCTAATCTTGAAGGAAAAAATTAGAAAAAAGTCCCCCTGGAATCCCTATAAAAAAAAATATGGTGGCAATTGGCCTTTTCCTCTGAGAGAAGTTTGCACACATATATACAAACACATTGGCTCCATTTAGTAAGATGGAGGAAAGGGGGGAGGGGGGGGGGGTGTAGGAGGGGAAGGGAGGATAAGGTTATGTATGGCATTACAAAGTGTATAAACTCTCCCCTTCACTTTATAATTTTTTTTCTTAATATTTAATCCCTCTTAGGCAACTGGAATCTATAAGCTCTCAGAGACATAAGTTCTGTTACCCTCCTAAAATCGCTGACTTCAACTTTTTCCCTGTGTGCAAATTTTCTAGATAAAGGCCTACTAAAGTCCCAGTAATAGAAAACAGTTTCTCAAGGCCTTAGGCACTTTTGGGGGCAGGGACAGCAATTTTTCCTTACCTGAAGAAATATTTACTACCTTTTGTGGCCAAGAAGCGCTACTGATGTTGGGAAATATAAATTTTGGTTACCAAGGTGGCGTTTCTGTCCAATGAACATCGGGCATACAATTCACAATATTCTCCAATCCTTTGCTACTGACTAGAGGTCTGAATCAGTATCAGCACTAGGATAGTGCTGTGCATATCAGCATGGCAAACTGTGATCAACCTGATAGCATCATGTGAAAACAAGATTTTTTTCTTCCTTCCAAAGGTACCACCATAAAACCATTAAATAACGTATACAACTGCCTGGAGCTACAGTATTTATTGTTCACAATAAAGTCAGATAACAGAATTAGGACCAAAAATACCCAGGGACTTTAGAAAGCATCTAAGCCTATCTGGGTTAGACCACTAGTGATCTCAGAGCTGTAGAATTTCTTGGGTGCAAGGGAAACAGTGGTCTGCAAACTGGTGAGCAAAGATTTGATGAAAAGCCTTCAAGACAATGAAATAACTTCCCTGGATTGGTTGGATACTTTACCAACTTGGGGCATAGCTCTAGCTCTAGCAATTACATATTAGACAGTGTGCTGTGAGCATTCAAGCACACCCGATAAGAGGTAAAGGTGGTTTCAAGAGGTTTCTCCTTCAAATTTTGCCATGAAAATCAAGGCAGACGTACACAGTAATTACATCATCACATGCACTTAGAATAGTATCAGTTTGAGTAGAATTTTCCTGCAAGTCACTTTCCTCCCCCCCCCCCCCCTGATGCTTAGGACTTATCCTTTAAAATTGAGTACATGTTTTTTTTTTACTATGTCTATGATGTAAAGTTCTATAAATGTGCAAGCTATAATAAGATTTGATGTTGTGCATAACAACTTCAGAGTGTTGAGTTTAACCAGACCCTTAATGGTGTGATAGTGGTCTGGTTTGTGAGACTGCTGTAACTATGTCTAAATATTTGATTATCGACAGATTGTAGTGAGAGATAACAGGCTTTCTTGTGACATCTTTGTTGCTTCCTCAAGATCTTATAGGTCTCTTCAAGCTGCTCAAGGAAGTTCTCAGTATTGTCATACTAGAGTTGCAGTGTGCACAAAACGAGATACTTTCAAGGAGAGAAAAAAAAAAAATGGAAAGAATATCAGACACAAGATCATGAGTGGCACTCTTGATGTTAATGTGAAATGTTAATGCACTAGCTAACTGGCTGGATATGTAATAGTTCATCACCAACATATTTTATCAACAACATTTCATGTTAAATAGTGTTACGCAACATCCAGCAATACAATGTGATAAGTAATGATCTCTAACAAGACACAAACGTCATGTTTACTTACATGCTCAAGTACATTTTCGTAAAATTCTTATTTATTGCATGAATAGACTCTAGCCAATGCAATACGATTACAGTACACAAGGCAAAAATAGACCCTTGATATGACATCCAACTATCTGTAGTAGATATTTTTACTACTTAGCATACTAAAAATTTCCAGAAATCCGATAGTGAAGGTATAATATAGGAGTAGATTAATGATGATAAATATGAGCCTAAGATATTACTAGTCTAGGCAGGTACAGAAGGTAGACCTCGATGCAATGCAACACTAGAGTTGAGCTAATTTCCCTCCAGTGTGGGAAAGGATTTCAGTATAAAGTCAAAAAAGTTTAGCATCATATGGTGAGCTGGGTTTTGAATATTGTTGCACCCATGCACAAAGCTATTATACCATATCCAAACTTTAGGACCTACATCCATCTGTACATCATTCTTAGAAGTGTTGGATGTAGGGTAAAAGGTTTTGAGTCTATTTTATTGCTTTTTTTTGTGGGATGACTAGTCTAAAATTTTTTTGGGGAAGCACATGTGAAATGAACAGCTATTGCTAATATGCTATATCGAATTGTGAGTAGAGGATTACTAGAAGCCACCCAAGGATGGAACACACAAACTGCTATGTATATTTGTAGTTTTACTGTTGCACAGGGTTCACATGCTTCACAGTTTCGTGATCTCATTTAGGGTATTTAGAGTGACAGAAGTGTTTTACATATCGTGGTTTATAAGAAAGTTTACCACTTAAACAATTGTAATGACTTATTTGGAATGTAAAATTTAAAGATAGACAAAAATTAATGCAGCAATTGAAAACCCTATTATTTAAAAAGCATCTCCCTACTCTCCCCAAGTGCTTGTGCCAAATCTTATCCCATTTGTCCAGCGGTTTTCTCAATCCCAGTGGTTATATTAGAGAGTGAACAGACACTAATGTAAACACACAATGTGAAAGCAAAACATGCTTTCATTAATGTGCAGGTAAAAAAGAAGGGGATGGGGGTAAAAAAAAGAAGGAAAAAGGGGGAAAGCCTACAACACCTGCTGTTCCCAGGTGGACACCCATCCAAGTATTGAGCGGGCCCAACAGTGCTTAACTTCATTAAGCAATTGTAATTGAAATTAGAAAGTGTCCGGACAGAAATAAATAGACACACCCACCCACCCCCCACATGCATGCATGCACGCATGCACATGCACACACAGTGAAAACAAAAGTATTTGCTACTCAACCTGTAAAAACTTCTGCTTCTTGCATTGTCATAAGAATAAACACTGACCATGACTATTACTACCACCACTACTACTACTACTATAATAACTAATACTGTACCAGCAATATGGCAGGAGTTGAAGGCCAGGATAGGCCTGCAGTCCAGTAGAAGGTAGTTTTCCTCCGAAGTGTGCAGTTCTTTGGCAAGAGCATGGGGATCCATTGTTTTGACATCTTTACTCACAAGTTTTTTCAAACTGTTGCGTTGGTCTGTTGTTCCTTTACTCTCCATGGCAACACCTGCATGAGAGTGCAGGTGTACATGTACATGTGTAAGCCTTCACATATGACTAAAAGAGCATGTAAAGGGTTGTACCTTGTCAGAATGTCTGGGAGATAAGGTTGCATAATGTCTTTACAGTTAAAGGAAAGTTGAATATGACCACACCATGTAATATTTCATGATTGTGTCATTTTTGGAACAATATATTGCTCCATGGGGACACACTGGATCTGTATCACAATGGGTTGAACCATGAGTGCTCTATAGGGACACACACTAGATCACTACGCACACACTATTTCATGATAGCTGTAGCAAAGAAATTCTTGAGCAACATTTATCAGTGGTTAATAATGAAACATCAATTTTCAACCATTTTGTAAGTAGGTACTTCAGTAATCACTCCCATATCTGAGCAGTTAAGGACTGAATGCTCATATTCCAAAATGGTTGATACCTTGGAAATGTAACAGAAGTAGCTAGTAAACAAACATTTGATGTTTCTGTGGTTTCAAGGTTATGTTGTGCTAATTGTTTGATCTTTACTGTTTTATAAATTGATTTGCAGTGACACTTTCAAAAGGTTACCTGTTGCATCACACTAAGTGATAAGGGCATTCCCACAATCACGGGGGGGGGGGGGGGGGGGGGGAAGAAGGGGACAAATAAAAATTACACAAAAGACACCCGAAAAATTTTTTAACACACACACACACACACACACACACACACACACACACACACACACACACACACACACACACACACACACACACACACACACACACACACACACACACACACACACACACACACACACACACACACACACACACACACACACACACACACACACACACACACACACACACACACACACACACACACACACACACACACACACACACACAGTCCCTTTTCCACTACACACAAACACAACCTACCAATCTAACAATGAACAGCATTTTATAGTTTCAGCTGATACACTTACTATTGCATACAGTAGAATGGAGCATAAAAATTGTTGGTTTAAAAAGAAAACAATAAAAATAATATCACACCAGCATTCAGTTTACACCTCATTCCCACAGTTACCAAGAGTTCATTCAGCTATCCAAATTAATCCTTGGAAAATGTTTGTCCTGAATTGTATCACCTCTACATACATGGCAACCCAAGCCCAATACAATACCTTACTTTCCTCTGCGACTAATAGGCACACATTTCCAGTCGCATGAAAAAGTAAAGCCGTTGAACAGGACTTAAGCAATGACCAACTATTATTGTAAACAAGCGGAGGTTTCTCTCCCATATTTACTGAAAGCTAAGCACAATGCAATTACGTGAGGAAGAATATGTTACGTTACAACTCTGCGCTGCCACTTCCCTAACATTATGGTAAACCAGCAGCTTTCTGAAACTAACAAATCCCTACAAAACCTCACCTGGAGTGTCCTAACAAGTACTGGATAGCAGTTTAAAAATCATTATTACTTCTTTCTGGGATTGTGACCCTAATTTTTATTGCTATTAAACGCACACCAATACTTCCGGAGTTGACAAGTTGCAATGAACATAAAAACCTAGGATAGAGAGACTACAATAGAGTGAGTCTAGTTGAAATTACTACCTTTCCGTTTTGTGCATAATGTGTACTGGGTGAAAGAAATAGAAATTCCCAATTGCACCTAGTATTAAAGTTCTATAATAAGAGGTAGCTACAGTTAGGGAAGCCACCTGACGGAAATCAGTAATATTTTCTCAGGTGAAATCCCACAAAAAGCTAGTGGTGCCATTCAGACAGGCTTATTTTCCTCCTTGTTTCCTCCATTCATGGAGGGTGTTCAATGGTTCAGAATATTATTAAATTTCATCAGAGTAGGTCAGTGAGTATTTATGTTAATAAAAAAATATATGATACTATGATGCATAACATATTTCTCCACTAAAAAAAATTTTTTTTTCAAAAAAACACTGAAAATGAATACAATGAGACAAAGTAAATAAGACAGTAAATAAATAATGCCTCACATACTATCCACAAATATTTTTAAAAAAAGAAGAAAAAGACTTTCAAGCTTTCTACAGGAGAGCATGCTGTGCAAGTCATGACACTAATACTTCTCAGCCTGTGTCAGGCCAAGAGTATTACAAAAAATACACTGGCAGTCATTCTTTACATTATAACAGACCATGTCCGAAGTTATGTATACACAATTTATGATGATAACGCCCATGTATGGTCACTCCTGTGTAAGGTTCATCATGGGTGGATAATAACAGCACATTATATTGAGGTATTCAATAGTTAGGCAGACATAGCAAGTAGAATGACCCTGGAAATTTGTATTTATATTAGGTCTTATTAGGACTGCTATACCACCTCTGGCAGATAAGCATTTCCTTTATTGCAGATGTTAGGGACCATTGATAACCATGAGTACCATTGGCTCTGCAAGAAAATCAGCATTTATGACGACAGGCCTTCCACATTCCATAATAGAAGTTTCATTGTTAGGGGGAATATGGGGGAAGATTGGGGAATGGGGGAAGAGTAAAAAATGAGGGGAAACATGGAGGAGGAGAGGTAAGGGCATGGGGGTTGAATTCTGGAGCATAGCAAAGGATAGTCATAAAGTGATGACATTCCTAGAATTTCTTTCTATGACTTTGCCAGTCCTGATTATCCAATTTTGGTTTCCTCCTGGGCCCAGGGTTAGGCCATGATTGGATTATACTGGTATAATTTTGGAGGAAAAAGGTGCTTCTGACCAGCAAGAATAATGCTGTAAAAATAGGTAGAGTTCAGGAATATAAGTAGAATTTCAGGAAATATAGGTAAACCTTCTGGAAATAATAAATAAATGATCTTTTTTGATTATATATTCAAGTCACTTATTGCATCACAATGACAGCTTATCGGCACCTCTCAAGGCACATTTTAAAATGGTGACATACTATGCCAGAGTCACAACTACAGATAATTTTAACTATTAAAATGTTTCGAATCTGCAATAACTATGCCAATCTTTCTTTTTTTTCTTTTTTCTTTTTAATGTTGTAACAATTGTTTTTTGTCAGTGAGTACAATTAACATAAATAGGTATATTAAAAAGAAAAAAAGTAGAATAAAAAGTAAAATAGGTGTATATTAGGAGCATAAAAGAAAAAGAAAAAAAATGGGCAGAAATTCTAGCATAATCCGTCAAGTCCTACCCAGGATAAGGTAAGGATTGATGTACACATTTGTCTATTCAGCTTTTTCGCTGAGTGATGTGGCTTTTACCAGGAATTCCTTGTGTTTGTCCTTTCCAACTGTGACTACCAATGCATTGGGCTTGTCCTCTTTCTTGAGCCAAAAATTGAAGACCTTATACCAGAGAAATCAACCTCTAGAACATCATTTATATCATTGATCCATGCAGTGGCATCTGTGCTATCAGAGAGTCCCTCACAAGAATGTTTTTTGGTGCTCTATTGACTGCTTTTTCTCAATCTTCAAGGACTTTATTAGTGTTACGACATTCATGATAGGAGCTGAATTTTTGAAAGTTTGTCCTGTAAAAAGTGAAGCATAGGTTCCGGTGGATAGAGGGATCTCATGTGCATCAATTTTCCCTTTCACATGCTCCAGGTTTGAATCTGTTGCAACAAAAGCCTTCTTCAGAGATGGGATCATGCCTGCAGCTGATTTTCCAAAAATATAATCTTATAGATTTTCTCCTCAATTTTTTTTCTCTACCACCACAAATGCACAGAAGGGGCACAGCATTCTCCACCCAGTAGCATGTCTTCGCTTTGGGAGATTTAGCATTATCCATACTCTGGCATTTCTGTCATGCTCAACCTCCTTTCTTCATAGTTTTTTTGTTGTTGTTGTTGATTTAGCTTCTTTTTTTTCTCCCTCTCCACTGAATGAAACAGACTAATTTAATAGTCACCTTCCAACCACCTCAATTCAGAGTCCATTTTAATTTGATAGGGACTACTAATTTTGATGTAAATTACAAATTGTTTAAGTGTCACATTAATGTGTTTTGTGTAAATTAAAATAATTTACACTAAAATTAGTGGTATCTATCAAATTACAATATGATGAACATTAAATCAAGGATTTATTGGCGGTTTCTTCAATTAGTGTTTATGTATGGGGGATAAGAGGGGTGGCTCAAATGATATGAGGTGTCCATTGGGGGTTGGAGTTATTAATACACTTGTCTATTTCATTCAGTGGAGAAGATAGATAAACTGCATTAAATTATTTTAATTTACACAAAACACATTAATGTGACACTTAAACAATTTGTAATTTACATCAAAATTAGTAGTACCTATCAAATTAAAATCTTTAAGTGCCCATGGGAATCTGCTGGAAGTTTATAGGCTGCTCAACTACAGGGAATGTTTGTGAATTAAATAACAATGAGCGTGTGCCATACACACATAGCACACACACATGCTTTCGAAGATGGACAGATTTCTTTTCCAGACCTCTAAGTTCATAAAAGAAACTTACAATTCAGTTATATCCTCACATACCCAAACTGTAAAAATATTTATTTATTACTCCATTCTAGGACACAGGCTGAGTTCTCAGGTTAATTAATGCAAACATTGGAGTTTAAGAAAGAAGAAGCACATTTATAGGAAACTTCAATCTATGACTAAAAGTTCGTACCCTACTATTACATAGTAGGTACACTATTATTCCATGTGTATGAACATGGTGGTGTACATCTAAATATCCACTCACTCACTTGCACATGCAAAGAATATCGTGCTACACAAAGGAAACTTAATGTGTATATATAGAAAAGAATGGGATTTCAAATGATTTATTTTAGCAGTAACTGTACAACTTGGTACATTGCACTCCTGATAAATGAACCGCATCAGTTTTGGACCAAAGTGATCCATATATCCAGTTGGTTCATATATCAGATCAATAGTTAAACATTATTACATGTGTATTTTTATTAATCTTGTATGAATTGGTGTAACAAAGTCTGTCAACTAAATGGGCATATTTATCCAGCAAGTAGTGCACTTCATCATTGAATCCCTGTTGTGTAAAGTAGTGTTGGAGGTTGAGTATGTGAACTTTTGCCTCCGCATGTGTAACAGGATCAGTGCCATCAGTTGTTTCACTGTCACTGTCACTGTCTTGTAGGCAAGGCCTCTTGGCAATAATGGTTTCTACGATTCATTATCCAGCTCATCACTTTCACCACAACAAGGTAATTCGGCATCAATGTCATTGTATTCACTCCCATTGGTTACCTCTAGAGTGTCTGAGGTAAAATCCTCCTCCTCATCATCATCCATACTGGGTGATAGAGTAAAAAAAGCCAGCTTTACGATAACAGTTTAAAATTGTGGCTTCCTTTACTGCCTGCCAACTTTTGGCAACAAAATTCACAGCATCAAGGATGGAAATCTTGGAGCTGAAATCAGCTGCAGTAGACAATGGGTTGAGAATTTTTTCTTCCAAGTATGCCAGGGTCATGCACACAATTTCTTTTCGATCGAAAGACTTCAAATTTTTGATGATTCCCTGATCCATTGGTTGGATAAGTGAAGTGGTGGTGTGTGGCAGAAACTCTAGTTGGATGTTCTAAGTGTGCTAACTTTAGGGTGTGCTGTACAAGTGTCAACAAGCAGAAGGATTTTCTGATTTTCTCTGTCAAGACACAAGTCCCATTCTGTGAGCCATTCAGTAAAGAGTTGAGAGGTCATCCAAACATTCTTATTAGCATGATATGACGGGTAGACTACCTATATCAATATTCTTGAAACATCGTGGCTTGGTACTCATGCCTATGACAAGGAGTTTACACTTATCAGTTCCTGTCATATTCGAGCAGCATAGAACTATGATTCTTTGCATTGTTTTCCTAGAAACACTTAATGTTTCATGACAATAGCAAAGTGAACCATCAGGAGTAGCTTGGTAATACAACCCAGTTTCATCTGCATTATAGACATTATTAGGCCTGTATTTTTCCAGCAACTCTGGTAGGACACTGCTTATCCATTCTTCAGCACTTGGTGTGTCTGCACTTCCCTTCTCCCCATGAGCCCTACCTAATTTAATGTTGTGCCTTCCATCCTGAAACCAACCCTCTGTAGCAACAAAACTAGGGTTCCCTAACTTTTTAGCTAAATCCTCTGCCTTCTCTTTCAGTATGGGTCCACTCAATTTCTGCCTCCTGCTTGTGACAGTGCCAAACCAATCATTCAGAGCAGTGTCTACCTCAGGATCTTTACCTTTTGAAGGTGTTTCAACTTATTTGTTGGCTTTTGACCATTACAAGAGACCTCACCCCACTTTGACCTGAGTTTTTTTATCCTTGTTAATCAGTCTAGTAAGAGTGCTTCTTGGGATTTTGAAGAGTTCAGCGATCTCTCTTTGACTTGAGTGTGGCTGTTTCTTGACTTTATCCAACATTTCAATCTTCTCTTGAAGTGAGAGTTCATTTCTCTTGGCCATGACAGCTAGCTACCTAGTCAGCTGCTTTTCAATTCAAATCTAAGCAGCTGCAACATGTAGTGGTCAAGGAAGGAATGTGTTAAAGTGTGTACCAATACAACAAAAGTGGCTCAAATATCAGGAATTGTTGGTTCATTTAGCAGGGGTTGTTTTTTTGTTTTTTTTTTTGTACAAGTGAGTATACAAATGTTCCATTCTGGGCTAAAATGGTCCATGTATCAGGAATGTTCATTTATCCAGCTGTTCATTTAAGTGGAGTGCACTGTATGCATGCTCATTTGGAAATAAATCTTATACCATTCCAAGCTGGCCAATTCATTAAAACCCTCCCTATACTTCAAATAAGACAAGCTATCAACTACTTCACTGTCAATCTCTGAGTGAGTTTATAGTCTGGTACTCATTGTAAGAACTGATACATACAGTCTTAGCACATTCTCAGAGCATACTAAATAAAAAGTGACTTATATATATTAGTCATCATCCTTTAGGCAAAAACAAACAAACAAACAAACAAACAAACTACCTTTCAATGGCTGCAGCAATTCCTATCACCACTACTAACCTGAAAGGCAACTTTACATAATAATCCTTTACCAGTGGTGGATCCAAGTTTCAGGTGGGGGGGGGGGGGGGAATTAAAAAAAAAATTTTTAAACCAGCAAATCCCAGAAAGCACAAAAACTTGCAAGAAATTCCACAGCTGCAGCAATTTTTACCACCACTACTAATCAGACAGCCAACTTTTCTTTTGCAACTGACGAATCCAGATATAACTGAAAAAGTAAAATGTAGCATTTTCAAGGAAAGAAAACTTCAGCATTCACTCTGAAGTACTGGTTACACAATAGTTGCTAGTAGTGAATGGTTTAAAAATAAAATGTATATATAATTGTAGCTAAACTTTTGAAAACTTCATTATTCAGCAAAATATAGCGATAGATGCTAGTTTACCCCAAGCTCACTGAAATTTGTTCAAGGCCTAACCTACAACTTTGTGGATCCACCATTGAAATTATTCCATGAATATAATTCCAGAGAGAGGGAAACCATTCAATTTGATAAAGTGAAATGACAACACCTCAGCTGAATGTGAACATCTAGGTGTCAATTTGTCAACTAGACATCTTGATGGACATGGCAACATGATAATGTGTGTTTGGGTAAAATCAGGAAAAACAAGGGCAATGATACATTTGATACAAGAATTAATCAATGAAGATGGTTCTCATAGAGTAAACTTTTATGGGCAAGGAAGATATCCACTTTAGCTGCTTGAATCAGAATCTCTCTAGCTTCAAGAATTTTTCAAAAGGGAGGACATTAGCCAAAGCATCAAAAAGTCCTTTGCAAAGTAGCCCTAAGCTCCAATCTCTACAGTGTTGTAGGAAACCTTCCATCCTAGTAATTCCAAATCTGATGCTAAGATGTTATATTCAGTCTTGTTCTATTTTCTTTTTCATGCTTGAGAGAGACCATGTAGTGAGTTCATTGTACTGTGTGTTCCAAAAGAAATATATCATTTCCTGCAATAATGACTACATCTGGCCTAAGAGATGTAGCCAAAATGTGAATAGGAACAGTAGCTGGAGGGTTGAACTATGCATGCATTTTGTCAAGGTCTGCAAATATCTTGACAGAGGAAGAAACACCCCCTTTCAAACATTTTACAATCTTGACCAGAACAGAGTCATGCCTCCATGCATACAGACCTTGGTTAAGGACAGCAAAATGACAATTTAAGATGTGAGCAGTGGTTGGTCTGGGACTGCTTCTGAGACTGCATATTCCCTGTACTTATATTTTCATACATTTTAAGTTCAAGGGAGTTGGTAAAGCATCCATTCTTTCTTTTAAGAGGAAGGAGAGTTGACCACAATGAAGGCCATGTTTCATTATTGTCTCCACTGTGTGGTGGTTATTATTTCATAGTAATTATTCCATGCTGAAATAGTTGTCTTCATGTTCCTCCTTTACTCTTCTTGAAAGTATATGTCACCAAACTTTTTTTCGGTTGCTATTCTGTACCCCATTTTAAAAACGGGTGTTTGGTGTTGACCCTTTACCATGAATACATGGATGGACAGACAGATATAGAAATACTATCATGAAAATAATGATCACTTATTTTAAACCTGAGTCAAAATACAAGAAAGCACACAAACAAGCTAACAAAATCCCAAACTGTATGATGAACTAGTAAAGAAGAATATTACATAGTTTAATCATGAATTATAAGCTGGTCATTTCAGATCAAAATCATGACCTACCAGGTAAAAATTGTGACCAAGCTATGTTTGGTATCGTTAGAAGTGTCTCTTTGTGCTCTTTAATATGGTGAAATATCCTCTTCAATCCAGTTTGGGGGGGGGGATTGAAACCATTTCAAAACACTTTTCTTTTTTTTTTTTTTGTATGAAGGGTCCAATTACCAAAAAAAAAAAAAAAAAAAAAAAAAAAAAAAAAAAATGTGTGCCTTGCATGTCAAAATTATTGGTCTAATGCTAACCTTTCTCTGCAATGATTAGCAGTGTCACTTTCTTTGTGTCACACAGATATTAATTACAACTGAATCTTTTATTGGGATTAGTCATCCCAATTACAGAGATAAAACAGCAATTACATACCAAAAAGTAGTTATATTAAGCACCATATTCCCTCTTCTAGTCTATCCTTGATCTATAGCAGCTACAGGGTGGAATGCTTGAATCTGCCTTCTGATAATCATTGTTTACATCACGAATTTTATGTGAAGGGCAGCACACCATGCCTTACAGTGATCAATTCTGCACCAGTATATGACTGGCTTAGTTATTAAACAGGTGATGATGAGGTTGTTAAATAGTAGAGGAAGATCAACAAGGGGACATTGAATCACAGAGTCTGTATGATTGCTCTGAATCTACAGCTTACACAACTGTACTGAGGTACATAGAGCCATTATGAGTCCGATAGGTTTGTTTACAGAACCAGTGAGCAGCATACTGAATTTGGAGGTATTCTTTATAAGAGAGATTTTATGGTCTGACAACAATCACCAATTGGATTACTCATCACATCATATTTGATGTCATAAACAAGTGTTCAGTTAATTATAGTCTGGTTTGACACTTTCTTGTCTAGGAGGAGGTGAAGATGTAGAATGGACATAGCAAACATAATTTGATAGTGTGAAAGTTTTTGGATACATCACTGAGGCATAGGGACCAAGTTTGTACACTTATTTACCTGAAAAAGATAATTAAAATGGATCAGCAATCAATTCACGTTGATTTGACTACTTTATTTTCAGAATTGGTGGTAATCTAAGAATGGTCTGATATCCTGTGTCACTGCTTCAAGTACGAACTTCACTATTCTCTACTTAATTATTCGAAGAATCTGGCAATATAAAGTTTTACAATGTAGTGTTGGAATATCCATTGACTACTAGTTTTCTTGAAAAGAAATGACTGAAGGATGCAAGATTTGTTCGAACCTTGCTTCACCACGTTAAGAGGTTGTACTGACACATAATGCAATATCTGAAGTGTATCAGGCCAAGGTACTGGGTTTGCTGAACTGGTATAGCATAAGTTTGAAATAGCTTGACATCAAATTGCAAAAAAAACAAAAAAAAAACAACAAGAACCACCCATGGGGCCAGATTTCTGATAGTATCTGGCTTTAGCTACCTTGCAACACAAGTAGGATCTAACAATCCACTTTTTCCTTTGTGTGAAGAAATGGCTACCATTTGAACCAATTACACTGAGTTTGCACAAAAGACCAGTTTGAACTTCCCAAAGCCTCAGCACATGACCAATCAATTTGTACTGGTCGACTCAGGTTGCAAATTGCTGGACCTCTGATATACCTCTTCCTCATGATAATCCAACTGCTATCTTCGCATGACTTCATCAGAATTTGTTCAGTGGCTAGATCAAAGGACACTCCAGCCCAAATTAATTGCTTCTCTGAACCACATGGTAGTCATCCTTGTAGAAAATGGGTGTACACTTCCTGATGTAAACCGATTTTAAGTAAAGATCTTGACCATTACTGCCAAATATGGCCACATCTAGTGCATTGCTTGCAAATATTATTTCCAATGACCCATTCTCTCTACTTTAATGAACTTTCTTAATATTCCATCATGTCCATGTGTTGAAGTCACAACCTTGAAGTCCAGGAGGTCTGCATAGAATATTTTATAGCCAGCAAAAGATATCTAGACAGACTGCTCAAAATGGGGGTATGTCTGCATATCAGTAATTGAAAACAAGATTTGCTGCAATAACATCATCATAACTGTCATTAAATTGCTCTAGCTACTGTTTCAGTACAACTGCTTCTGTTTCAGATGTGCCTGACTGTACCTCCTGATTCTGATTACTGTGTGACACATTGTCCAGTGTCTCCTCTGACCAAGGACCCCAGTTAACAAGGACCCCAATTAACGAGGACCCCAATTAACGAGGACCCCAGTTAACATGTCAACTGACAAGATCTCTCTGATCTCCTCTGGAACCAAGTTGCACAGGCATTCCTCAAAACACACTATCAATTGCCCTCCATTGCCCTCCATTGCCCTCCATTGCCCTCCATTGCCCTCCATTGCCCTCCATTGCCCTCCATTGCCCTCCATTGCCCTCCATTGCCCTCCATTGCCCTCCATTGCCCTCCTCCACCAAGGATGACCCAGATATATCCACCAGAACCTCCATTTACGGTCCCAAAAGAGTTTGTGGGTCAAAGGTGAACCCAATCCAGAACTTCTCCACTGCCTCCATGAGAATGTAGCACACCTTCCAGCAGTTCTTCCAATACACCATGCCTCACCTGCAACCTCAGTTCCCACATCATTGTCTTTGGCTAGATTTGTATTTATTCATCATAATAGACTAAAGTTGCCCCTACAGCCACCTTACAATGGTATATTTTGTGTATAGGTACCAGGGGACAAATTTTTCAATCTCAGGTAGGCTGTCATGAGATGACTATATTAATTGATAGTCTGAAGATCCACATGTTGACAAGTCTGTAGAGGTCAGAGTGACACAGTAACCATGCTGTGGTTTCCCTCCTTAGAACTACATGCTCTGGACAAAGCATCAAGATACTGGTAAGATATTTGGACTGAGATAACCCTCTAGGATACAGTTTCACTAAGATCAATTAGTTCTGGGGGAGCTGTTTGGTGGCACAATTATGGCACAGAAATCCAGACATAACTTAATTGACTTTACCAAACATGTTGAATTAATGCTCACTGCTTTTGTCTTGTTGCATTGATGATTTTTACGTTTCCCATATGCTTTGGATCCTCTTTAATTATTGCTTTTGGTGGGATAAACAGTGACACAGGCTATAGCAAGGAATCAGACTCATTAGTAGTTGTTTTTCTTGTTAAAAATATCATAAAACTGCTTCCTTTCTTATCAATGAATATCAGTATAGATAATGGGGTGACAACTCACCCATTTTAGATCATCGCTATGATAAGTTAACCAACCAGAAGAGGACAGAGGTGATGGATTACCTATTACCTTGCCAGTATCCTCAGGACCTAGTTGCCAGGGTGTTGATCCCATCTTGGTGCCAAGTGTTCCAGCAGAAGCACATGCTGCTGATGGAAAGCAGAAGAAGGTATCTTCAGAGAGCTAAGAGCCTGGTTTTACTCAATTAAGTACCAAAGGTGGGACATGCCTCATGCCCACATCTGCATAAGGCAGATACCTCAGTGGAAGATCTGACTTGAGGATATAGACCTGGATGTCTCATCCAATATTCCCAGCTAGGAGGAAGACAATAGGCTCTGTGCCACCATCATGGCCCAGATTATCCATAGGCCAGATGAAGCACTCAACTGCAACTTTTCCTGCTGTGTCAATGGAAAAAGCAGCAAGGACTTCCAAGTTCTTCATGCATTCCTGAGCAAATTAGCGACAGCTTCCCAAATATTGTAGCAAAAAGCTAGGGCTAGAGCCAGGGTTAGGGTGGAGAAAGCACAGTTCAACCTGAACTGTGGAGTTCTTCTCTGAGCATCATTGATTAAAATATCCCACAAATTCTATAGTTATCAACTGGGGAAAAGTCATGTTAATGAAATTAAATTTACTGATAGGTATTTCTTAGAATAGATGTTATCTGGGCATTCATACGCTCAATGAATAAACCTGATCATTACACTTTTTGTTGTTACCTAGACTTTCTCCATGAGGGTGAATTGGTCTTGTACCAGACTCATATGTTTAAGGGGAAGTGCATTCAGTTTAGTAATGTCAAAAAAGATCTCCCTGTTCCAAAATGTAAGATATGTTCACAGCTGGCTGTGTACAAGAATGGCCAGTACCTGTACTTTAAACAGGATAATGAAATAGTGACAGTGGATTTGGTCACCACTCTTACTCTATTACTCTAGCTGTGCTGAGAGGATATGTTTGCAACCATACTCATATAAAATCAGGTGTGTGAGTGATAAACAGAGAACAAGTCTACCAAGTGGTGGAACATGAACAAGAGAGACACCTTAGTCAACTGGAAGTCCAGGTCCCTAAGGCAGCAGCCATCAGACAGGTCTACATTGTCAGTCCTATCCAAGGGGAGCACTACTTCATGTGAATATTCATGAATGAGATGTTTGGCCAAACCTTCTTTAATGACTAGAAAAAATTCTATAGTTTAGTGGATCCATGTTCCAGAGGGCTATCAAGCCCATAAGGTTGGCTACATAAAGACTGGATGTCTTAACTACTTGAACATCCTTCCGAAAGCAAACATGCTACTGTTTGTCCTTAGTACCTCAATAAGTACATGGAGGAGGGCACAGTCACCCAGTCCAGCAATGCTGCATGCACTTTTGGCTACCATTCTAAAGATTTGCAGGGCCAGTAACGTGTAAGAGCATTGTCTGCAGTCTGAGATTTGGCATCACTGCATGGTGAATGACTGCAAAACAGGCTACATTGGTGGACTATACAAGCAATGCCTCTGCAAGCTAGACTAAGTCCTCTGATAGTCTCCATGATGAGCAGACATCCTCTGGCATATATGGTGATGAGTAGCTGTTCCAAGAATACTAGCATGAGATCAACAGTGATAATGAGTAGATGGTAGCTCTGGCAGAGCAGCATCCAGACAGCCTCATGGACTAATAGAGGAATGCACTTAATAGCTTCATGGCCATAGTGAAGCAGCAGAATGCTGACAAGAATGACAACTGCTGAAGAGGGGCAAAAATTAACTGTAAATCATACTTCTCCAACATGATAAGTTTCCCCCAACTTTTCCAGGCAACAAACATGATGTTCCAAGATACTCCTGGAAGGACAGGGAAGACATTCATTATAAGCCTGATACTGACCAAAATTACCACAAGGGACAAAATTTAACTGGTCACAACCTCAAGTTCCAATTATTGAAACTCTCCTGAAGGGTGGAAAATGATACACTACACCTTTTAGGTGTCCTTGGATAGGCACCACATGGATGAGCCAGTGTGTAACATCAAGTTTCAGTGGTGTAGCCAGGGGGGGGCAAAAGGGGCATTTGTCCCCCCCCCCCCCCCCATTTTTTCCTGGATTTTATTTATTTTTTTTTACCTTAGCCTTACATTATAGCTAACCAGAGGTCAAAATTTCACTAACTTCAAAGGCATTACTGAAATAGTTATACTGTGGTCTCAATCAATCCATAGCTTGCTGTAACAGGCTAAAATATTCTTCTTAAGCAGGGATATTCAGCTTTGCTTGGCTAAAAATGATGAATTTTCTTGAATAACCACAGTCTTAGAAAACAGCCCTGAAGCACTTTCAAATTTCTTTACAAAATAGAAGAGTTAGCTAGAGTTTAGAAAATGATGGCAATGAAATTTTGACTTTCTTTTATCTATTATTTTGTTGTTGTTAATTTTTGGTGTTGGTAGTTAATTACTTTCCAGTTCACCAGGCCACCTACAGTAGCAGCACACCTAATGCCAACAGCTGTAAACTACTATCAAATTCTGACCTGAAAAAATAATTATTATAGTTATAGAATAATGTCAATGAAAATTTAAGTTTGGGAGATCACTCACCAAGTCAGTCACAATAGCAGCTTCCCCAAAACATGTTCTTAGTTGAAAGCAGCTGCCAGTAAACTTGACAGTTTAAAAAAGTGTAGCAAGCTAAATGAGGAATCCAGAACAATGTCTCAATCACTGCACAGGTTTTTCAAAAAGAGATCTTCAAACCCCAGGTAAAATACATGATTCAATTTAGCTAATTGGACTCTGAATACATTATATATATATATATATATATATATATACATGTGTGTGTGTGTGTGTGTGTGTGTGTGTGTGTGTGTGTGTGTGTGTGTGTGTGTGTGTGTGTGTGTGTGTGCATTTTCTTCCTTCCTTTTTTTTTATTATACAATTTATTGCACTATAATAAATTCAATGGATGAGAATTAGATATTACACTATAATTAATTCCTTTTTACAGTGATCATCCAAGTGATAGTTCTTCCACAGCCTCTTCTACTTTTCCACCTGATTTGGGCTCCAGTGAGAATATAATTTCAATCAGCTCTTCTATTCCACCATTACCAAAGCAGCCTCTAAATGAGCCACAACCTGAAGTATCAGTGGCTAATATGGATGTAGCTGATTTGACCAAAAGAAGAACATCACTGACTGAACAAGAAAAATATTGTTTCTACTCCCACAGATTCACTTCTGATGTCAGCTATCAGTTTCCATGTAAAGATGGCCATGGTTTTCTGCACCTGATACTTGACTAGGTATAGCTGGTTGTCATATAGCCAGGAGAATGGAGGGTACTGTATGCCTTGTGTTCTGTTTGCTAAGAGCATTGATATACTGAAAGGGAGAGGAGTGTTTATTGAGACAGCTTTCACAAATTTCAAGAAAATGTATGAGATGAGTGATTTTCATGCTACCAGAGAGTACCACAAGGATGCAATTGCTGTCTGTGATGCCTTTGCAGTTACAATGAGTGGTAAGCAAGAAAGTGTGTTAGTACAGCTGAGAGAAGGAGCAAAATAACAATTCAGATCAACAGGAAGAAACTTCTGTCTATCATAGAGACCATTGCTTTATGTGGTCACCAGGATAATTCATTAGATATAGAAGGTGAACAAGCAGCAGGTAACAACCATGGCAATTTTTGGGCTCTTCTTAACTTTTGTATTTCTGCAGGTGACACAACATTGAGTGATCACCTCAACAGTGCTGCTAAAAATGCCACATATACATCCCCTGACATCCAGAATCAATTAATAACATACTTGGAGATCAAATTTGTGGTATGATCTTACGAAAAGTTCGTAACAGTCCTGGATTTGCATTGATAGCTGATGAAGTCACTGACTGCTCAAACAAAGAGCAACTCTGTATTGTTCTTAGGTATGTTGATCCTGAAACCAATGCTATCAGAGAGGATCTTATTTTATTCCTGGAATGTGAGTGTGGCCTTACTGGACAAGCATTGGCAGACAAGATGATGGGCTTTGTTAGAAATAACTTAGGTCGATCTAAGATTCATGATCAGGCCTATGATGGAACCAGCAACATGTCTGGAAAGATAAGAGGAGCTGCAGCGAGAATACAGTCTCAATATCCTCTAGCATTCTATACTCACTGTGCTTCTCACTGCTTAAATTTGGCAGTAGTTGCTTCATTTGAGGGTCAAAATGTTTGTAACATGATTGGTATTACGAAGAGACTCTTTCTTCTTTTTTTTCTGCACATCCTAAGCGCCAGAAGAAACTGGAAGAAGCTATACAGAATGCACAGCCTGAATCAAATGTATTAAAGCTCAAAGATCTTTGCAGGACAAGATGGATTGAATGCATTGATGCTCTTGATCGTGTCAAAAAAATTCATTATTCGCTTGTTTGTTTTGAGAGCATTTCTACAGAAGGTTCTAGCTTGTGGTCTGCTGACAGTGTGACAGATGCTAATACTCTCTTACTAGCAATAATGACCACAGAATTTATCAGTGCACTTGTCATTACCAATGAATGTCTTCAGTACTTGAGAGGCCTCACAACTAGTCTTCAAGAGGAAGCCAAAATATCTGAGATCAATACATTGACAGCATCACTCAAGGAAGTCAGAGAACAAGTCAACTATTACCACTCAAGATGGTATGAAACAGTCTCTGAAATGTGTGACAAAGTGGGAACCACACCGTCAATGCCCAGGATATGGAGTCGACAGTCTCACAGAGCATCCACACCAGCTTCTAGTCCTTCTGAATACTTCAAAAGAACCATCACTATTCCACTTTTGGACCATCTTCAAGTTGAACTAGAAAAAAGGTTTAGTTTGCATCAAAAGACTGCTTTCCAGGGCCTGTATCTGGTACCATCACTACTAGTAAAAGAATGTTTTCAAACGGTTCATGATGTTCTTTTGAAAGTGGGAGAGCTATATTCTGGAGACCTCCCAAATATCTATTCTCTCAGAAGCTAGATCCATAGTTGGTATATCAAGTGGAAATCAGAAGAGAAAGAGCATGGGTCAGGTTCACTTCCATCAGCACTAAAGTCTACCTTGTCTCAAACCTCTAACTTTTCCCCCAATATCAAAGCTCTCATAACAATTCTCTGTATTCTTCCAGCAACTTCTTGCACTGCTCAAAGGTCATTTAGTGGGCTTAAGAGAATCAACACTGCCCTGAGATCAACCATGAGCAATGAAAGACTCTGCAACCTCATTCTTCTCCATTTACACCAGGATATTCCTATTGACATTGATGAAGTTATTGATGAATTTTCAAGATTGCATCCAGGAAGAACTCAACTTTCAGATTTTTAACCTCTTAATTGGCTATACACTTTCATTTTATTGATCTTGATCACCTCTTATTTAATCAACTAAAGATTATATGAAGCTGGAATGCAAGATTGGCATTGCCATGGTGTTTACTGTTGATGTGATCAGTATCTTACAGCATTATATGTGTGTGCACATGTGATGTGTTGTACATAGTTGTTGGTGGGTACTTGCAGCTTTGCTTGTGAAGTTAACTATTTATCAAAAAAATAATTCCACTCAATTATAATCAATCAATTGTTGAATATTTCAAGGTGCACTCATTTCTTATTTTGTAATCAGGCTTTCTCTTGGGTGTTTCTTTATCTGGAATTCTGTCCTTAATTTTTGTTTGCCACAAGAATGCTACTACCTTAAGACTGTTCAATGCAGCTGCTCCAAAGTACAGCTCATTAACCTGGCTAAAATGGCCTTTCCTTTTCACTTTTGCCTACTATCAAAATTTAAAACAACACTACTGTCTGAAAAGCTAGATTTCTGTTATGATACCCCTCATGACTCTGTAGCTTAAAAAATAATAATCCACTTATTTAATTTATAATTCCATTGCTTTCAAAATGAATTATCTTCCACCATCTACCCTACCAAAATATTTATTTCCCCACCCCTCTCCTTTTTCAATACAGCGGTTTGACTAAGCCTGTCTGAAAAGACAAATTTATCACTTTTGCCAGACAGCCTAGTTATCAAAACAATTTTTTTTTTTTAACTGTACCTATATCTTCAGAGCTAGGGGTGCCCATTCCTTTGATATACCTCTTGACACTGTTGCTCAAAATTGAAGGAGTGTATGGCTGAGAATGCATACAGAGTAAGAGCTATTAGAATTTATTCACTTATTTAAATGGTTATATAGTCATTCTTATTTGCCCCCCCCCCCCCCCCCCCCATTTTCAAAATCCTGGCTAAACCCTGATGTAAACAGATGACAACCATGACATATTCATTTTTTGTTGTTGTTTATTGAGGATGCTGGTACCATCATTGTGGACAAGGTATGATAGAATAAATTGTCAAAGAGGCTACAATTGAAGGATCCAGGACATAAAGGGCTTGAGGTATTACATGGCAGCATCCTCACAGTGCTGTACAAAGACTTCCACCAGATTTTCCCTGTAGTCAAGAATAGAACTAAGGCAAATTTTGTGCAGGCAATCATCAATATATTTCATCTGTGGAAGCATGTTCAGGTGAAACACCTTTCAACCAACATGCATTCTGGCCACCTATTTGGAAGTGAAGAGGCAGCCAAATTCTCCAAGCTTCTTCTTGAGGTTGGCAGCAGTGCCATCCCCTTGGCTACACATCCAGATGACATCTCCATCCCAGCTGAACTGAGCCAAATGGCTTCTAGCCTGGGGGAGCAGAATTCCAAGATGAAACTGTACCAGCCCATGACCAGAGCCTGTTCAGACAGGATGGCTGACAGTGTCATTGTCTTACAACTTAATGAGAATGTAATTGGCTGAATTCTTGGTTGATGGATGAGTACTAAAGTAAGGACAAAATATACTAGTTAGTCAACACAGCCAAAATTGATGAAGAGGAAATGTAGTAAAGCTGCTCAACTGCCTGGAACTGACTGGCATCCTGGCCCACATGCTCAAACTGAAAGTGAGCCCACCATTATGATGCTGAGGTCTCTGGAGCCATCCAAAGATAATGATTTCACCTGCTGTGTGATCACTTGCCTACATAATAACATGATCTAGGCAACAATCTGTAGAACATTGAGGTGGTGCTATTGCTGTGTAGCCCTCATATCCTATTCACATAGGTTCCAACACAAAATCAAAGTTACTAATATGTGAGACATACACTTGCACTGACTCTCGGATTTCTATTGCAGATGCCCTTCTGCTTCTATTGGCTGTAGTTTTCCTGCAAGTTCTGCTTTGCCATGACATGAACAACCATTGGCAGGCTTTCAATGCTTCAGCGTTGACTTCTGAACAATATTCTTCACCCATGGCATCTTCTATGTAACTGCCTCAAGAACTGGCAGTGCAGAGAAGCTGATTTTATTAGCCTCTGACTAACAGACTAGCAACATAGAATAATGAGGCAACTTTCTCTATATCATTACTAGAAGAACTAAACAGATGTAGCAGACTCTTCTATTGTCAGATGCAGAGATGTTCCTTACAGTAGACACCTCTTACATAGCCATGGCAAAGGTCTTCAAACCATTTGTCAGCCAGACAGCAGTGCCATCTCACTTTAATCTTTGAATTCACAACAAACATGAGACATGTAGCCAGCATGGGCAATATGGTTGCAGATGCACTGTCTCAGGCCACAGTCAGTAGCGTCAGTGATGGCGTGGATTATGAAAAGATGGAATGTTGCCAACAGAGAGGTGATCACTACTTTATTGAATTCCAGGACTTCACAATATTCACGGATCACAAGCCACTCGCATTTTCATCTAACTTTTATCTCTGAGTTCATAACGAACATTAGACATGTAGCCTGTAAGCAAAATAAGATGGCAAATGTACTGTCTGGGGCTACAGTCAGTAGCATCAGTGATGGCTTGGATTATGACAAGATGGCACACGGCCAACAGAGAGATGATGGTGTGCAAGCTTATAGGATAGTGATCACAGGTCTCAAGCTTCAGGACATTGTATTTAGGCTTCACAAGATCACTTTCCTCTGTGATGTGTCCACCAGGAAACCCCCATCCAATCATCCCAGATAGCTTGTGCCGACTAGTATTCAAAGCTATCCACAAATTTTGCATCCTTCCATCCACACCACATGCAAACTTGTTGTAGCCAAATTTGCCTGGCAAGGCCTTAACAAACATGTCGGTGCCTCTGCCAAGGCTTGCATCCTGTGTCAGCAGGCCAAGATCAAAACCCATGTGCATTCTTCCTTTGAAATCTATGAAGTATCAGCCTGCAAATTTTACTGAATTCATGTTGACCTAGTGGGGCCGCTGCCACCATCATAGGCCACACCCACCTCTCCCTGTAGTCAACCAATTCACTAGGTGGATTGAAGCCATCCCACTGACAGACACCAGCAGCAGGGCATGTGACAGGGGCCTCACAACTTACTAGGTAGCTCAATTTGGTTTGCCAGCTGATATTTCTTCAGACAAATGGATCCAATTCACCTCCCAGTCATGGGAAGTCATGGTAGAACTGCTTGGCACCAAATTGCACCAAACTTGTGCAAACCACCCACAATCCAATGGGCTAGTCGAATGCTTTCACAGGTACATGAAGTCAGCCCTCAAAGCCCGCCTGTCTGGCCCAGACAGGATTGACCAACTACCCTAGGTCTTGCTCGGCATCTGCACAGCACCCAAAGAACACCTTATCAGTTCTTCCACTGAGTTGGTTTATGGCACACCATTAACAACTCCTGGAGTCTTCATGGGTACACTGACCATGCAAGTAGATCCGGCCATACACCTCCAACATCTGTGTGACACTGTAGGGTCACTCATACCTACATTCTACCATGGATCCTCACCGAGTTCTGTACCACTGGGACTGAGGCAAAGTAAGTTCATCTTCATCTGGTGTTATACTCATTGCACTACACTGCAAAAGCCGTATGAGGGTCCATACAGGGTGCTTGAAAGTGGGACCAAACCTTTAAAGTGGACTTAGGAGCCAATAAGACATGATCTCTATCAACAGGCTCAAACCAGCAAATTTGAACATGGACAAGCCAGTCCCCAGGTAACTGTGCCAAAGCCACATAGCCAACCACCTCATCAACAAGATCCAGGACCTGCAGGACCATCACATCATGAATCAACTTGATCAAGATCTGGCCGCCAAGTGAAAAAAACCCCTACTACTCCAACGAAGTGTATAGATGCCTCTGGTGTAGTGTTGTAGCAGCCTCACTTCTGTTAGGTGAAAATGGAAAAAAAAAACCATCACATACATTTGTTGTCAAATTTTTACTTCTGCTTTGTTGTTTTGCTATTTCGTATGAAGATACTGTTGCTCGCTTTTGGAATTAAATAGCTTATTGCACTCGCTACACAGAGCACAGGTAAAGATTAGTTATCTACTTAACTGTTCTTAATTCCGATGTTGTGTTCTATTATTTCGATGTCAAGTATTAGATGATAAAGTATCTGGCCAAACTTAAATTAAATTACAAGTTTCCTGAAAACTGAACATTTAGTAATGAAACTTCCAGTATAGTTAGTTTCCCTTCTTCAAGGGTCAATTTTGTCTTCCAAGCATCATTAATGTCAAAATTTGAAGCCAGAATGAGCAAACTTGGTGCTTCTCTTATGAATGTTTTCACCGAAGTTATGCAGATACTTGGCTAATTACATTGCCAATATACAATTCACAGAGGGTATGATTAAAATAAATTAACATTTACCTTTTCTTTGTGTTCGTTTAATTTGAGGTTTGTCACATGTTCTTGTGTAGCCTATGTGGGATTTCATAATGTATATTTGATATCTTGCTGTTGAGTCTCAAAAATGTGTTATATGGTGGCAGGGTCAAGCAAACCTATGCCATCCTCAAGTAACTGGTTCTACCTTATATCTGCTGCTTAGAAACTGCTGGTATATCTCTCTTTCTCTGTGATTAAAAATTAATTATAATAGCTAATAATACTAAATAATAATAGTAATTTCAGAAAATCATCTCACTAATTCAAGATGGCAGCCAAGTTTTGCCAGCCCCAGCTCCACTATTGATCCATTATTCTCCTGTTTCAGAGTTATGGAAGGAATGGAAGTTCACATATGGCAGCTAAGCCTTGCTATTGAGTTAAATATAGGGTATTAAAACATTCAAGTTGCAAATCTTCTTACAGTTATTGGCACAGATACAGGTAGGATCTATGTAATGTGTTAATGGCCTGTTGAAGCTAGCAGGCTTGAGATACAGCTGGTCCTGGATAGCTTTGGAATATATTTTTTCTAAAAGAGGAAAATGTGTGATTTGGCACCAGATGTCTACAGAGTGTAATTTTGGGCACATCACACCTGATGAGCAATTAAGGGACATGATTGTACATTGTATCACTGATCCCAAGGGGAGAGAATGGCCTCTTTGTGAAGTTATTCTACTTTAAGTACAATTCTTGAACTTTGTTAGGATGTTGAGATGACCAATGAGATGACTGAAGCACAGCTCAAGGTGCATGATGATATTGCTAATTCATCTGTCAGTCAAGTAAGGAAGCAGGAATATGGCAAAACTGAGTCAACAACAAAATTAATCTTGTTGATGTCAGGGACTGCAAGTTCTGTGGTGCATGTGATGAAGGATGCTTCTCCAGCTTTGGGGGGTGTGGGGGGGGGGGGGGAAGTTGTTCTAAGTTTTCTAAAGAGAACGATTTTGCAACAAAAAAAATGTCAGTCCAGTGAGACTCATAAAAAGAAGCTATCCTATGCTACTGAGGAGCACCGCTTAGACAAAGATGTGGTTTTCAACATGACAGATCCTGATAAGGAATCATGTGTCTAAGATAAATAGGTTGTTGGAGTTTTAAAACAAACTTTTTAAACCAATCTTTTTAAGTGGTCAAATGCAGTTCGTCCCAAAGCAGATAAAAACTGGGTTGTTATTCAGAAACAGATAACTAAGGCAATAACTCTCTGTATTAATCAGGCCCAATACTTGATAATGTCACCAGACCTCAGAGCCTATGCTAGGTCTGTTGATGACTTCCAACTGGCCACTATAAAAAGTACTAGCACAAGTAATTATATGAAATTTAGCTAAATACAGGTGCTCAGTGTAATGCAGTACCACTGCATGTTTACCTGAAGGTCACTGGTGACAAACTACTGTACTGTGCTGACACTAGTGGCTCATCTATAGTCTTCAAAAACCCCTACAGTAGGCTGTGTATTAATTCATGTCTCTTCAGTAAATGTCAGATGCATATTGACATTATCCATTAAAAATTAATTATTATAATGAGGACTAAGAGAGCAGCAATAGAGTCTGAGACAGAGAACAAGGGCTGCATCAGTTGAAACTATAGGGTAGTAAGAAATATTATGGGGAAAGTTAAGGGAGCATAAATCTTTTCAGGAAACACAGATGAAAAGCTGGAAACAGGTGCTAGGTATGGATTGAACTTATAGCTTAGAAGAATTCATTAATCAATGTGGTTTTAGCCAACTTGGCATGCAAAGAGTAGAGAGGGTTGAGTATATAAAAGAGCAATTCCATATAGACTGTGAGCAGACCTCTCTGCAGCTGGCTATCCCACCAACAAACTATTTACCTATTGTTTAACTGTTTTATTATCTCTGTCCTATTTTGTATTGATAGATTAGTATTCCATTATTGCGTATTTAGTCACTATCAGTCTAAAACCTGTTTACAATGATATTTTAAATTAGCTATATATGGAGAGGGCTGCAATTAGGGCCCATAACATCTTATCCTTTTTTTCATTAAGTTAAAAATTGCATCCACTCTTTATATTAAAGGAGAAGTTGGGGGGAATGTTAGGGAGGCGTAACCACCCTCTAAAATCATTGCTAAAGCTTTTTGATGACAGAAGCACAAAATATTATATATCATATGGTAAAAATGAACTTATGGATAATCTTACACTGATAATGTAGTGTAAAAAAATATGTCTTCCAATAAAACGTTTATGTGATTCTTACAATAGGAGTTATGGTGTATATAAATTGAATCTATACTATTCCAGTAGAAGACAAATATGTGAGTTAAGGAACCAACTTGAAATCCTTCCATGCCCATTTTACTGAAGTGGGCCAATGCCTCAGCAACCTTACATAATTGTGTGTATGAATGGAACTTGTGTGTATATTATTCCTCAATTTTGACCTCCGCATGCAAACAAAAATGGAACTATACCATGCAGTCTGTTTGTCACCACTGCTATATGGTGCTGAGTCCTGGACCCTGTATTAATATCACACAGGAATGCTGGAAGTTTTTCATATCAGATGTCTACAAAAAAATTATGGACATCACCTGGAAGGACTAAGTCCCTCATACAGAAATCCTCCGCTTTTCCGGTATGACAAACATTGAAGCCTGCATTCTTTCTCAGCAGTTTCAATGGCTTGGACATGTTATTCTCATGCCTGGGAATCGGCTCCCCAGGATTGTCCTCTATGGTGAAATACAAAGTGGCTGCAGACCACTCGATGGCTCAAAGAAGAATATCGTGATCATATTAAGAAAATCTTCAAGGTCTGCAGCATCCCCTTCCAGCAGCTGGAGACCCTTGCATCAAACCATGTTTCCTGGAGACAAGTCCTCTCAGATGGTGTGAACTTCTTCGAGAAGTTCTGAGGAATGAAAGGAAATATGCAAGGAAAAAGTCAGACCTCCCAACAAGAACTACGACCCCCATGGGACTGTCTCACTATGGAAAGAGATGCAGGGTAAGGATCGTTCTTTTTTCACACCTGAGGACACACCAACCATGAGAAGAACAAACGTCATCATGTACTACCATAAGTAAGCAAGGAACCTCTTCTGGCCATGCATGGCGTTTGATATGAAGGCCTATTTGAGTCACACGCAACTGCTCAACATAAGGAAACCCTGTAACAACATGATATCATTCCTAGACTTTGGGCCAAGGCTGCAATTGACCTGAGTAACCTGAACAGATGTGACCTTTTTAGTGGTCACAAACAACTAGAGTCACTTTACAAAAGTTGAGAGATGGGATACTGTGAAGTCACAGTGTCAGAGAATTACCGGCATTATTTTCCAGGTAGAGCATTCCAGATGTGATTATGTCAGACAACGGTATACAGTTCTCCTTGGATGAGGTTAAGTCTTTCTGTACTGCATGGTTATTTGAATATGTGACTTCGTTTCCACGTTATCCACTTCAAATGGAAAAGCAGAGAAGCTGTAATGATTGTAAAGCTGTTATTTAAGAAGGCCAGAGTGTCTGAACATTCTGAATTCCTTGCTCTGCTACAATGGAGAGTACCCCAGCCAAAAGTATAGGCACAAGTCCTATACAGCGACTCATGGGATATTGGTGCAAACCCTGATCCCAACTGCTTCTAGCCTGTATGTCTCAGAAATGACACTTAGTGGAACGGAGTGCTAAAAAGGTTCTCGAAGACAAGCTGAAAGATGTGTATGATGTGGAAACTCAACCTCCTTCTGAGCTGCAAGGTGATCCTGTCCGCATGATGCTGCCTGGGTGCTCTACATGGACACATGAAATGTTCAAGAAGAAGGTTGCCCCACATTCCTGTGATGTTACAATTGGTGGCATTACTTACTATTGTAATAGTTATCACATCCCTCATGACAACATAGTCAGTCATATGAGAAGAACAATAAGTATATTGAACCTGAATCTACACCTGCACCTCCAGTTCTTGACATCCTGTCAAGCCTTCTACCCCTGTGTGTGACAGGGAAACTTCAGATCCACACCATTCTCCATCACCTGCTGAAGAACTACTGCAACCTCATCGCTCTTTGCATGTACGAATGACTCCTATCATTGGCAGATACAGGATTTATGAAAAGGGGATTCAATATTTATCATGCAGGAGTGCACACTCTGACCTCGAATATTTTATACTATCCTGCAGAGGCATATGTGGGGAGTGAGGTTGAAATGAGAGAACTATAGGAAAAAAAATAAGTGGGGAAAAGAAGGGGAAAAAGTAGAAATAGAAAGAAAAATATTAAAACAGCTAGTTGAGACAAGAGGTTGGTAAGAGATATAGCAGAAGAATTTACCTCTTCTCCACTACTATGTCCCTAATATACCACACCCCCTACATATAAATATAAAAGTTTGGCTATGTGAATGAG
>OZ017779.1:10242085-10286504 GCA_963969325.1 Lycopodina hypogea
GATGGACCTGAAAATGAATAATAAAAATAAGTATAGAAAGAATTACAATGTCATGCAGGAAATGTGCTTCACCATGAAGTCGTACTACACTGTTGGATGACAGATAAAATATTTAGTTCAAAAAATATATATATAGAAACCACAAACCACTGTGTAATCTACCTCATAAATTTTGTTGGAGGTTGGAAAGCCTGTTATTGCCTTTCCATGGATGTGATGTAGCCACAGTCACACCCACACATTGTTTTCACTGACAAGAACCAATCATGCTAAAACATGATATGTGGTCTCCATGTGACCACAAGAGTATTAATAACCTCCTGTGAGTGTGTATAGCCACACCCATTAAATATTAATGGAGCCAGCCAGATTGGTCAAGTGGAGCAATTAAGTGAAATTAGATTTAAGTGAACACCCAAAGCACACACAAAGCCACACCCATAGGAGAGTAATACACTTTCAGTCACATGGAGATCACATGCTCTTGCTCTGTTGAACCAATCAGGCTGAAATTTGGCATGTGGTATTCATGTGACCATGAATGTTATTGCCTTCCATAGGCCGATAGGTGTGGTTTGGCCATCAAATGTTTGTGTAATTTAGTATGAATACCAGCACCCACATATTTCATTCAAGTTGCTACTAGAGAATCTTTTCCATAGTTCTTATACTACTTCTCTACTTCGCTGCACCAATGCCATGAAGCAAAGCTGCAACAGGCCCACCAGTACTTTAAAGTAGGATAATCTGTCTGTCTGTCTGTCTGTCTGTCTGTCTGTCTGTCTGTCTGTCTGTCTGTCTGTCTGTCTGTCTGTCTGTCTGTCTGTCTGTCTGTCTGTCTGTCTGTCTGTCTGTCTGTCTGTCTGTCTGTCTGTCTGTCTGTTGCAGGATTTAGATAACCACTGGACTGAGTGGGATGAAGTTTAGCATAAGCATTTAAGCTCTTGGAGTGAGTGGGGAATGGTCTGTAACAAAATTTGGAATTGCAGTATTTTTGTATATCATCTATCTACCATTTTTTAATGTGTGTAATCTTTAGGCTAATTAGTTTATATGAAATTGGCTTGAATACTTGAGGTGGGTGGAGGTTGGCTTTTTTTATAATAAAATTTAAAATTGCAGTATTTTTTTACTTGCATCATTTATTTGTTTGTTTATTCATTTTATTTTCTTCTTTTTATCCACTTGGATTATTAGGAGGAAATTTGGCATGAGCACTTGAAGTGAGTGGGTGGGGGGAGGGTGATTTAAAATGCATCTGATAAAATTTGGAAGTGCTGTATTTTTGCCTATCTTTCTTTTTTTATTTATTAAGATGTTTATCTGCTTCTGTGCTGCCACATCTTTTGTTCACCATTTACTGAGAAAAGACGTAAAATTAACCAAAATTTCAGTTTTCATGCCAAAGGGATCCTGCAATACAAAAAAAAATACAAACTGAGAACTTGTTTAGCTAAGGGACATGATGCAGTCATGATATCAATCTGAATACCAAATTGTTAAGATATATGGCATTATTTTCTCATCATTAATATTGTAGCATCTGCCTATTTAGCTGTTTTGGGAAATTGTCAGAAAATATATAGCAATACAATTGCTATTGCTTTCAATGTGGTCCCAACATTTCTCCAGTAATAAACAGATGTTCACATACATTTCAAGAAATTTTCACCAGCCTTGACCTAACTTTTCATAAAGATGAGTCCATGAATTTTAAAACCAAAGATGTTGTCTATTTTGTTTATTTGTTGCTGTTCTGTTTGTTTTAAAGGAATTTCAAGTGTCTTGACCAATTACCAAGTCTTTAAGAACACAATGGACTGCATCCACACTTGACCAACAATCAAATTTGTCTTATAATATTCTAATATTCCTCTAGCAAGATGCATATAGATAACGTGCTGCAAGAAATAAGCATTTTAAAGTAAAACTCAAACAATGTACTAGATAGCTAATAATTTAATTAAATACAGTTTATCCAGATTTGTTAACATCTTCCTCAATTTTAACATAACAGGGGTCAGCTGTGAGCAGAATCACTTGGGACCACATGGACAGCATCCCGCACCTTCCTATTATGTAATCATTGGAATTTAGCAATAATGTTCGCCAAACATGCGCTTGTTGTTTTTCACACACCGAGCCTTTGTTTCTGGTGGAAATACCCGCGTTCAACTCAACCACAATTTCTCCCGTTTTGAGCGCCCATTCAGTTTTTGTCCCACAGACCAACACCAAGTTCAGAAAATTAATTGCAGTCTTGATCAGAAAACTATCTACAGAGTTTCTTGATGTCCAGCGGAGTAAAATAACCCTTGTACTTCGTGGTTTAGACAAAATTATCGTGAGTTTCTCTCTGCTAGCTGGATGCTACAATATTTAGCTAGTGTATTGATCTCATACGCTTCTCACAGGGATTAGCAACGTTTCTCTATGTTAATTATGTAAGTAATTAGGACCGAGACTTCTAAATTAGCACTGTAGTGTATTAGTGATGACACTTTAGTTCTTGTTTGTTTTGCATGAAATTGCATAGCAGTGTGATATTCCCACTGATTCATTGCCTACATGCCACAGACTTGCAACAGACCCATCTTTGAGTGAATGAAAGAACAAATTAAATCTAATGAGTATATCCAACCTCCTTCCCCCTCCCCCCAAAATGTTTTAATGGAGCTTGTTTGGAAAGGAATGTTCACAAATTGGTATTTATGTAGTGTAGCTGCATGTCAAGTTCAATACAAAATAGAACAATGATGTTGTATATTTTTCTTACCAGTCTTCAGGTGTTAACCAAAATGTTTAACGGCTTGCATATGCTATTTATTATTTTGGAGAATCACAGTAAGAAAAATGTTGGCTGTCAATTGGTGACGATTACCAATTCCATTACAAATACAAAATAAAATACAGACAAAATAACATACTTATTGACGTTGAATGGGGTTAAGTTTCTTTGTTTATTAAAAAGTTGTCAATTACTGCATCATTTCCTACATTTTGTTTGTTTTTTGGTTTATTTGCTTCTTATTGTTTTTGTTTTTTTTTATATCTAGTACCAGTCTCACAATGTTAAGAAATTTATTCACAAGAAAAAAAGTATAAACTTGAATTGCTCCCATACTTGCAACCATCTAGAATAATATTATCAGAGAGAATATTTCTACCCCACCTCAGATGTTCAACTCCCATGTCCCACCCATACAGCCAATCTAAATGTCACCTTTTTTCAAACTTTCCCCCTTAGATAGAGCCATAGTGGTACACTTGGTCTGTTGGTTTGGTTTCTTGCTTCTATTTATTTTTTAGATCCTGCCATTGGCTAGTGTATTTTTTATGGCTACTTGGTCTGCAGCCACTGACGGTTGTGAGCAAATCACTGTTTGAACCATCATTACCTGTATTATTTAAATGAGAAGGAAATCCTTGTGCAATGTTCCACTTATCCTCCTTATCCCAGAAATTTACAGTTGGATGTGATTTGAGAGAGAATCTGTTATTTCGTTATCTTTTTCTTGCTGTCTGATGCCCACCAGAATTTGTCTCAGAAAACCAAGTTTTTGAAATTATCCTTTGTGAGCATTGTCCCTAATCCCATAGTGAAGTGCTGTTCACTCAACTCATTATCATATTTTCCCCTTCCCCATCAACCCTGGCTATCCACTGCTCCCATCTCAACACTGGTAGTATTAGATTTTGTTCACACTTTGGTGTCTTTCATTTGAGATCTTATTTGTTACACTTCTTAAGCCGAATATCAGACCCTGTCTTGCTAAAAGTCATGTAGTGATCTTGTGTAACTGAGGGAGGGAAGCTGTGCAGTGTGATGATAGATGCTATTCCAGGATATGTCCATACCAAGGTGATTTAAAATTGCAGTGTGAATGGATAGGATATGAATGAATGGAGAATTAGAATGAATATAATGGACCCAGATGTTCAGTGCGTGTGTGTGTGTGCCCCTCAGCATACCAGTGCTGACAGACTCCTCTCGTATGTAAATAGCCCCAAATAGTAGTACCAAGTATCTGTGGATATTCATAACTATATCATAATGCAGTCATTTGGAAAATGCACGAAACATGCCAAGGTGAAAAGTGAATATTGTTAAAAATTATTTAGTAGATCCAGAAACATAGATTTCATGTATTAGGGAGTTCCAGTCATGATGGATCAATCCCCCGTCACTGAAGCAATTGAGTTTGTCCATCAGTGCACAATGTAGCCCCCTCAATTTGGACACTTTCAGGATCAGGGATAAAATAGCCCTGATTATCAAACTTTCATATTACAAAGTTTCAACACTGGACTGATAGACTTCAGTAGACTATGGGACAGAGCAGTATCTAGAATGCAGTTTCCTTGTCTCAAATTTTCATTTAGATGTTACCCATTATGTATTGATGAGTGTCTAAGAGATTTGTTTGTTGTTATTCTTCTAAATTATTATTGAACTTATTATGCTCTTACTTGGGAAAAACCACCCATGGTTACGCATTGTCTGAATTGCTTAATATATTATGTAGGAATCTATTATATTATGTATTATATTATTATATATTTATTATTTTCTATATTTTAATAATGGTGTGGGAACAATTTGAAAGAACAAAAGGGAATAAAAAAAGAGAAGATGCAAGGAGAAAATAAAGGGGACTAAAGCCCAGTCCAGGATACAAATCTCTCTAACTTTAAGCTTGGGAAGCCTGTGCCTTAATCGATTGGCCATAGTTTCTTATGCGTTTCTTGTACACAGTAACATTTGAATTTCTTTTTTTTTCTTTCTTTCTTTCCTCATGGAGCATTCCCCAAGATGAAACTCGATCTATGCACTCCTGGTGCTACCCTAAATTTGCTGTAAAGTGTTGTGGTTATTCGAATTTCAGTTTGGGAGTAGTATTACTTCTGGATAGATAGACAGACAGACGCTCGCAAACTACATATAGTGGGAGCTTTTTTATTTTCTGCACTATTTGATCTAAATGCTGTAGTTTGTTTACTTGTTGGTATTTTTAAAGAGCGTAATCTGAATCAGTTAATTCTCTGGCATCTGAATAATTTCTGGGGGCTTAACCTCAGAACTAATAAAGGCTCTTGTACGTGCCTGATATAAACAGCTCCAAAACTGATTGTTCAGCTTATGGTTGACAGCAATTATGTGTTAAACATTCAACCTTCTCATGGCTGTGTATTCTCAATCTATTAAAATTCACTTTATTCTTATTTTGAACATATGATTGAATGAGGAAAATATGGAAATATAGGGATGATAATAATAATGTTGGGGGGGAGGAGTCAGGTGGGTTTACAATAGGACAGTGTATATGATGTCATGATATTAAAAAAAAAAAAAAAAAGAAGTTTGTTTTATTTCAAGATGGCATGGATCATTAAAATTGATCTGCTAGTGTCAGCTGACTGCAGTGTTCAACCACTGAAGTCATTTTTGTGTGAATGCATGAGGTAAATTTATGGTTTAATGGGCTACACTTCATCAGCCTCTAGCATAACTGGAGCAGCCTGGAACACTGACAGAGGTGGACATATTGTCAGTGTATTAAATTCATTAAAAAATACCACCATTGTACCACTATCATGTCCTCATCACCTCTGGTTGTGTTAGCAAGTTCAAGGGACCCACTGTGGCAATGATTTGGAGGATAACTCTGTTGCCAGCCACCAACACCATTATGACTCCTATCAATACTAGCGTGGTTACACCAAATCCGAGTGATGGTCAGAACAATGTATTGAAGGACCAGGATGATTGAGTTACCTGTTCCTGGTGATAGCAGTGCTTTGCAAGGTAATATGGCCATTGCTCAAACCTTGTAGAAGTGTTACCCACCATTCCCCTGTGCAGTATTGGAATTATTTGGAGACCGGCAACCCTGTTTATCTATGGCATGGTATGATAGCATCCATGGCAATAATGTTTTGCCAGAAAATAATTCAATCCTTGGCTATTATTGTTTGTGTAGTATATGTTCTACTTAACATATTTTTGTCAGGCTATGTTGATAAAAATTTCACCAGAAATTTATTTACTTTGAGCAAATTCCATACATATAAACAAACATATCATAGCAGTGTTTACATGGTATCCAACAGCTCAGCTGGTAGTGGTGTTGAGAACATGTTTTGAGTTCCCATGCTAAAATCTAAAGCTGGTAATCAGCTTGTTATTGATGGCTGTACTGTCAACAATTTTTGTAGGTCATCAAAGTTTCCTTTGCTTGGTACTTTTTGTAATTATCCTGTTGTAGGAGGCTCAGTAAGAAACAGAAACTTCTTGCATCTCCTCCATTTGTTCTGCTGACATGCCCCCAGGGCAATTGTCTTGGCCAGTACCGTGGTACAAGTTGCATGGCTGGCTGTGTGACAGGAGTGACTTCACTATTGCACAGAAACAGCAGGCATTTTACAATCATTGCTATGGCTATAATTTAAACATTGCACAAGAGATTATGAAGCAGTGTTGCAGTTTGAGATGTTCAGATACAGTGGAGAAAATAATAAACTGATTAATTATATATGCTAGCGAAAGCCACCATGATGGGCTGTAGTCACAAAATTGTCTGCTTTGAAGACATGTAGACTTTTAAACATAAGTGAACATGTGATTGGATCAAATTGTATTTTTGTATGTACCATTTTGGACATTTTAGCCTTACATACAAAGAGGAAGATGTGTGGCCAAATGGGAATCATCCCCTGTTATTCACTGAGTCAAGCTGTGTCTGCATGCCAAAGTTTTAAACCTGTAGCTCCATTCTTTTTTTCTGGCAAAAGTACCATTTTTGGCTCTTTTTGAATACAAAAAGGGATGTGGCCATATGGATATGCTTATGACATTCCCCTGGTGACATATATATATATATATGGGTTTGTGGGTCTAGCTCTGTGTGTGGCCATATAGACATGCTTATGACATTCCCCTGGTGATGCATTCTAAATATATATGAGTACGTGGGTCTATCATCAACCGTTAAAGTGTGAATCGCTGATACACGGACAAACAGACAGATACACTTCGCAGTCTACAGTACAGATTTGAGAAGATAAATAATAATTAGCAACTGAATTACTTAGAATACTTTTTCTGGCTTCTGTGCATTAGACCTTATGAGCTGCTGTACTCTTTCATTTCTGATAATTGTTCAGCTTATGGAACCTTAAAAAGTTGCAAGAACAAGTGAATAAAGACAGTGTGATGCACTTTGGGATTGGAGGTGTTGCAAGGGGATTAAAAATTTCATATATACTTTTTGTATTAAGCTTGATATTTATATCTGAGCATGGGTGATAGGTGACAGCATATCCAAAGTAATGCAAGTTTCACTTGTTTCTGCTATAAAGATCAGAATTTGATTGGTTATATATAACTGTCAATTGTCTGCGCTACAGGGGGATACATGGATTACAGGGAGTACAACTTTATGTGAATAGCTAACAAAATGCCTTGTGTTTAGTAGTTATGCATGGCTGGAGGTGAATGATGCTAAGACTTTTAGTGAGCTGAAGCTTATGTTAAAGGTCTACCAACAGCTTTGTATCTATAGTCATTCTTCTTAGATTTTTAGATGTTAGTACAGTATAACTCAGAGTCAGGTACCCCAGATTTAAGAACAAGACCAGTTAACCAACTATGTAGTGAAACAATAAAAGACCTGCTAATACCTAACCATTATATAATTTTTCAGAAATGCAGCTACTGCAGTGTTCTCTTTCTCTACCTTCCCACCAATTTTCTTCACCCAGAAAAGGGGGGGGGGACAGAAAACAGCTGCAGCAGCCACAACTCTAGGTTGTGGGCATGTGTAAATTAATGAAAAATTATAAAGTAGTTGTGGAACTCATCTTCATCACTGCTGCCTCTTACATTATACACTATAACAGTTTCATATATCTGGCACAATCAGATCTTACCGTCATTTTTTTTTTTTTTTTTTTTTTTTTTTTTTTTTTTTTTTTTTTTCAGGTTAGGGGAAAAAAATTGACATCATTCATATCTGTCTGACTTCTTTCTTGGCGTAGGTTATGGGTTGATTTCTTAATTCTTTTACAAACCCCCAGTCCTAGAATCACTTATTACAGTGAGGTGGCTAATATATTGCATCATAGTCAATATTATTTGTACAATCACAAAAACTACCTCGGCAAAGGCTTTAGCCATCCTTACTATCATTCATATAGTGTGTGTCGGTTGGTCTGTCCATATGAATTCCTGGCCAATTGTGCTCAAAATTTCAGGGGTTGCTTACAGGACCACTGGCTCAGTTTGGGGAGAATGAGAATGTGGTTACGGCTAGGACCACTAAATAAACTTACCTATTCCTGAGTAACCACAAAGTTATAATCTGAAGTTGTATTCATTAGTACACTTCAGAGAAAGTTATCCTTACAAACTGCACAGGAAGTACGAAGATACTAATTACATACTAGATGTGTTTTCATAATATTTACATTAAAAATGGGCAATCCACCACAACCCCCCCCCCCCACCCACCCACCTATGTATGACAGAAAAGAAATATAACCAGGGTGATGAGTTCATAAGGACACTAATTACTAAAGGTTCATTCATAATATTTACTTTTAGAAATGCACCACAAACCCTGCAGCCCCCCTATATCTTATATACTATTTTCACTAACTCCCTGCCTGCCAGCATGCCTACCTGTGTAACTGTCAAGAAAAACTTTGGAATAGTGGCCAGCAACTTATGTTTCCTTGGCTGAAAGGCCCCCCATCCTCCTCATCAAACCCTGGCAATGCCCATGGGTACATCCTAAAAAGACTATTCCTTCAACATAGGGAGATTTGAATCGTTCAATACAGTGATGATGAACACATCCTTGTGAGCTATTGTCCTTCAAATACAGAGATCATTCCCACTTAGTGAAAAGAGGCACACTGAGAACTATCTTCCTACAATTTCAAAGGGTTGAACACCTCGACAAAGCTAATATGCACTTCTCTTTGTGATACAGCAATAGTACACCTGAACAAAGCGAAAATGGGTAGCATCAAGGACTACTTACCTTCAGCATAGGGAACTATGTGCACACAGTACAATGAGACTAAATAAGTACTTCCTCAAACATGAATCAACATAATAATTAGAACATCATGATATGCCTGCACCATATATATTGTGTTCCTTGTTTCTTTGTTCAGCTTCATTTTCATTTACACAATTTTTATCAATTCATCAAAATCTTTTTTTATTTATTTATTTATTTATTTATTTTATTTATTTATTTTTTTTTTTTTTTAACATAAAAATTGATAATGAATATGCACAGAAATCTTGTATAATTCATAATTTGTTTGTTTGTCTGTCTGTCAGTCAGTGTCTTTATCTGTAAGTGTGGACTCTGACTCCTCCCAAACCACTAGAGGAATCTTCACAGAACTTTCAGGGCTAGATTAAGGCATCTCAACGCATGTCCACGCGAAAATTTCATTCATATCAGGTAGCTATGGATGTGGTCTGGTCAATGGGTGTGGTCTGGTGACAGGAGGACTAACCATCACAGAAAGTTGGCATGTTTACTGATTGTATCATGTTTATTTGATTAATGAGATTTCTGTCAGTAATCTCTAATGTTACACAAAGCAAACTAAACGGTTTGTTACTGCAGGTGGCCGACTTAAAAGCCGCCTGACTTAAAAGCCGCCCATAGGGCGGGTTTTATGCTGGTAATAACAATTACTTATTATAAAATTTATTTAGGCTGAATAACTTTAAAGTAATCTTCCAACCACAATAAATCTCTTTGTCCTTAGAAAAAAGTGCAAATTGCATGGTTAGTGCCTTTCTTGCTCTTCTTAAACCACTTCTTAAAGTTTAAAGGTCTGGAGTGTCACAAGTCTGTTTTTCCTTGAAATCTGGAAATCATTTTGGGTGTTGGTGAAGTTATTAAGATGTTGCTAGGGTTTAAGTCAACGTGAATGGACTTCAGATGCTTTCCCAAGAAAACCACATCAACCTCCTCCATACCCAGCTACTCTTAGCATATGGTGGGTTCTGTGTACGTTTCTGTGGTAACGTTAGGAACACCACCAACATTAATGGAATTGGAGAGTGCACTAATACTTCCTGTACTGGAAAGACTAAAATTTGTATGGAGTCATTTATTTACATGATACTGTTACGTCCCTTGAGTACAAAATCACCACTCGGTGCAATGTTCACAGTCCTGTTTTTGAAGGAAAAGATAATAAGTAGATAGATAGATAGATAAGTAAACAGCACCTCCCCCAAATTTGTAAAGGAGTATCTATATTAGAATGGACTGAGAGAAAAAAATTTTGATAGTAAGGATGAACCTTAACTTATTGAAGTTGGATGTGCCAATCATACTGCATAAAATAGTAATTGATTAAGGATCCTGTTATACTTGTTAGTTATGAGCTACATACTGGTTCCATTTCGATCTCATTCTGATAATCTTCACCATGAGGTTGGAATATGTGTTAAACTTCAACGTTGTTCCCAATTTTATGATTGCTATTTTAAAATTAAGGCAATGATGTGTTAACATGCATTTACCAGAATGCTGCATTTGTGTGGGTTGCACTCCAGTCTTGTATCTGCCTGCAGTACAATAAGCACAAGATTATCCATTTCCTAGTAAACAAATGTGTGTTGTGGGAAGGTTGTAGGTTTCCAATGCAACCACTTCATTGATAATGTGCCATAAGGAAGGTGGTGCACACCTGTTCTGCATCATGGTTTGTAGGGTTTCTGAGAAGACTGGCTCTCCTATTTTGTTCCATGCTAAATATAGCAACATTCTTTTTAGTGGTTGTGTTGTGGTTAGCAGTGCTTTGCAGTGGTTAGCATATATGGTTGCCCATGTGTAACTCTATGTCCTTTCCTGGCCCTTCTCTTGGAAAAATCAGAGATGCACTCATACCACTCACACTTCTAAGGTCCATACATGCTACATAAAAATGAAAACTTTTCATTCTCTATTTGAGTCACTTAAATTTGGATGTTTTCAATTATTAAAAACTTTTTCCACAATTTTCATTATTAGTGTGGTTCCTAAAAGGATATCCTTCATTGTAAATCCAACCACTCACTATTATGACCACATCTTAGTTGCTATGTAGGCACAAAGAAATGATTTGTGAAGAATCTTAGTTGTTTTTCTCAGTAGTACTGCTGACAGGCCTTTTCTTAGAAATAAGTAACATGGTCTATTATCTTGTAAGTTGATGAATGCAATGACTCCTACCCATCTGCCATGATTCGAACTTGATGAATGTGAAAAGAAATAATGAGATGAATAATTGTATATGTATTTGATACTATCATATGGAACTAGCCCATTGTGTGAATAGTGAATATTTGAAACATTAGAGTGCATTATTGTGCATATGCTTCCCTCTGTCCACATGCAAGCACACATCAGGTGATACATGCGATCGTGTACATGTAAAAAAAATTGTTATTGTTGCCATGAGGAAATGTGTAAAAGTAAATTATATGCAACTTGGCACAGAATGTTTTGCTGACCATGCCCACATATGGAAACTTTATTGACATAGCAGCAGCATTTCATATAAATTTAAAATTGAAGTTATAAAGTCTTTTGCCTTGTTTGAATATCAAACTATGGCGCTAAGTTTAGTGAGCAGTACTGGTAGTGGGTGCACCTGGTCTTGAAACAAGACCTGTGGGTGGGGGGGTGTGGTGTGTGTTGCCTTTCTACTAGCTGTGATTACATCAGGTGTAGGCTCATAATGGCTACAGCTTTTAGTCTAAGTCCATGATTTGTGTGCAAACAGTCTTCTGATTAAGAATTTAATTATGCTAAATAAGCATTCAGTAAAGTTCAAAGGACACTATAAGCTATCATGTTATTAATTCCAACTTTCTATTCTTCCTGTGTGTATGTGTATATATATATATATATATATCAACATTTAGTTGGTGAAGGATATCAGCTAGGAGATCTCTAGTAGGCTGATATGAGTAGACTTCTTCCTCTAGTGAATTTAGCTTTGTTGGGTTGTGATTGAGGATTAGTAGCGGTGGCAGCTTCTTCTTTTCTTGCACCCTAAAACTGTTTCAAAGTGTCTACAAAAGCCTGTTTAAAGGCCAGTAAATTATCTTTTAGAATTTGATTGCAGGTAAATCACTGAACAGGTTCCATGAGATGTACTAAACATGCTGGTGATTCAGAGTATTTATACCAGGAAGGCAACCCTTTACCATAAGTATAAATCAGTGATGCGTGTATCACATTCATTGTTATAATTATGTTTTAATGTGTGTGGGCAGTCTGAGTCCACCTGTCCCCCTCCTAAAGCTCAATGTCTATGTCGGCCATGTCTTTGTTCCACACTAAGCTCGATACACAACATTTATGGCAATTTCTGTAGATAAAGTTGCACCCATTTTAGCTTAGCATTCAGCTGTGTAGGGTCAAGGCTCTCCAGGGCTCCGATGTCTGTCTGCACCTTGAAAGTGTGTCCATGGATTTTTTTTTCTCCCTTCCATTGGCAACCTCACTACTTCTTCCCACCTTTTGAAAAGCACTACCAGCCTCGCCCACACTTCTCCCACTTCACTGTCCATCTAGTGCTTAAGCAACCCATTTTCCTGTAAGGCTCTCCTGTTTATCAGCCATTCCTCGTATATTCTTCAATGTCTCATCTTCCAAAATCTATTTCCACAATCTTGTGTGTTCGTCATATAATTCTTGTACATACATAGTTAGATAAGGGAACCACTATGCCATTTCTGACCTTAGCAGGCTATATGTACCCTTCAATCACAGTCTTCCACCCTGGACTGTTGATTATGCTTTCTTATCACAGGGTTCAAGGTCCATCTCTATAAGCACTCATTTGAGGGATGATATGCAGAAGTCTTTACATTCTCAATGTTTTTCTTTTTATCAATTTGCTTTGTTAGGTGATCTGAGATCTCCCAAGCTGAGGAATATTCTAGCACATTTTGGGCTCTAGCGTCTTTCGTGGAATAACCTCGGGATATTTAGATGCTAGGAACATTGCTTTTAGAGCATTCGTGTAGCCATGTGTTTACCTGAGAAAGGATTTAACTAAATTAAATACTGGGACCTATAAAGGAGCGTTCTTATTGGGGACCACCTGAGACAAACTAGACCAACCAGAGCAATTTAGGATTTTTGGTACTAGTTTTAAATTGTCTTTAGCGTAGCATAGATGAAGCATAATATAACATAACATCCCTCAAAATGGCTCTGGCTAAGCTTTTGAAGGCTCAGCCAGGACTCACAAGAACACCACAATTACAATAAACAGATTATTAAACACAATGTTTAACATTGTTTTCTGTTACCCAAACACAGAGTTTGCCTTATAAGCCTAAAAATGTTGGAGGCTGACACCAACAATCCTTTTCATGACTTGACATTTGGGGCAAGTCCTACACCAGGCCTTCATATCTTTCCGTTATTGGTACCGCTGCCGCCAGGTGTCTCCATGTCTGCTTATAGTTGAGAGTAAGTATCTGTCAGAATTTTCCCTCACCACACAGCTGAAAATGGTGTTACTGCCACCTGAAAATTTCTTGTCCCCATTTCTTAATGGCATTTTTTCCCCACAGGGATGCTTGTTTTTTACTTGCGGCATGCTGGTCCCGTGAATCTTGATCATCCCGAGTCATTTGGGTGGTAAGTTAAGAAAAAAACATAAATAGCAATCTAGCAAGAACTACAGTGTAGACAGTGGCCTTTCAGGGACTTCTATACCCCTGCCATCCCATCAACATTACATAATACAGAATTACATACACACCAAGAATTCAAACACATTAGTTTCCTATAGGGTTACATAAGCTAATATAATTTCTAAATCTGATAACACAGATAGTGACCATAACTTTTTGTTCATTATTGTGTGATTATAAACAGCAGAAGCTTAAATAGATAATTACAGCAAACTGTTCTTCATTCTGGGCCTGGCTTGGCAGTTGACTCTCCCCACAACCATGATGTTCACACACACACACACACACACACACACACACACACACACACACACACACACACACACACACACACACACACACACACACACATATCCTATTCGTTTTCCCCACAACTATTTATTGAACAAGCCTTAGCTGAAATCTAATCAAGACGCTTCACTCACTGGACGATGTAGGTTTCTTAGGTGCATTAAGTATGACCAGGGTTGCTATGACAATGTAAGTTAAATTCTGAAATGAACTTTTTTTTTATTGCAATTTTATATTGTTTTATTTTTACTAAATTATGCCAAAAATGTTCGACACTGGGCAAATTATGCCGAAATTTTTACAAATTATGCCACTCACACTTTTGTTATGCCATCTGGTAGCCCTGGGCACAAAGGCAATAAACTTCTGTGCCAGTCTTCTCGTCACACTCAATTGCATGTTATTCATTCATCAAGATCTAGCCACTCAAGATTAAGTACTGTCTTTGTGTGGCAGACATTTTACAGCACCTTTTACAAGTTTAGAAAGATATTCATGAATATGTAGATAAAAGTCAAACCAGTTTGTTCCTCCCATGTTTTCAGCTACTTCATCTAAATGGGAACAAAAATATATAACCCAACATGAGATAATTGTCACCCATATGATTTCCTGATGTGTTATTGACCTCAGTGGTAAATTAGTTGACAAATCCAAGTAGGAGTTGTTTCATTTCATTCACAAGTTTGTATATATTTCAGGAGTAAAACTAACGGAAATTGTTGAACTTGTTGACGTACTGAGAATGCTGCTCAATAACAAGGATGTTTTGAAGAGTGGTTCTCTTTTCAGAAACATTTATGCCAAATCTTTTGGCTCTAATTTTTGCTCCTTCATCACGAATTCTTGAATTTTCAATGCAGTCAAAGTGTGTCTTGAGGAACACACCACTCTAGTGCAGTTGCTACAAGCCTGTATGTATGTATGTTCAACCACCTTGTGTCAACTCTTTCATTCCCTTGTGTGTTTCCACTTCCAATCACTTCTGGTACGACCTAAGTTTGTTTGTAAATATGCTTACTACTGTGGTGTAGCTACCAGTAGAGACTCCCAAACATGTAAATGGTGTAAGAAGGGACATACATATTTAACTGCATCCCCTACCATAAGCGAGATAACACACACAATGAAGAGTAGAAAGTCAGGCTGTCTTACCATAGAGAGATACAACTACACACAATGAAGAGTAGGTCAGGCTATCTTAGTTTCAGTCTATTGACTACACTATAAGACTACCAAGTATGACACTTGCACTCTCACCAATCATCCATTTAACATGCTTGTAGTATAAGCCCATCTCGCTTTAGCTGAAGATCAAGGCACTCTAACAGATTAGCTGCATTGGCCTGTGGGATATCATAAAGACCATTAAAAAAGCAAGTGAACTCAAACGAAGTTAGCATAAATAGTATAACTACTTGCCTTACATGCTCTCTATCTATGCTTTCATCTATCAGGAGTGAATATGCTGGAGAAACCATGACAGATTCTACCATAGCTTTATGAACTGCAGGTCCAAGTGCATGTCTGATTGTGCAAGTGGATTTTGTTCCTAATCATTTGACTTCCCTTGTTGTCTAGTTATTAGAAAGTGCTTGGCTTAAAACAGCAGGTAAGTGATTCATCAGCAACAATGGAATTTGACACTCTCTACTAGCATGTTATGGAGAATTGTTTCAGCTCTTGCTGCCTTAACTATACCTTCAGATACATCCCAGGTCGAGATCAGGTGTTTCTTCTTACCCCAACTTTAACACTGACCGACCTTTCATGAACCTCAGTTTTTCCATGCCTTTAGAGACCTCTAATCCCATCCTTATTACATGAGCTTAGGTGCTTATTCAAACACGGTATCCATATTCACTCCCTTATGATGAGGAAGAAGAAAGGCATGCAATGTCTCTTTCCCAACGCTTGCTGAAGGTTTTGTTTATTCTTCTGTTTAAAAAGTCTTACAGTTGCCAGGCTAGCTCGAAATTGAATCAAGGTCTGAGTTAGAAACACTGTTCAGCACTGTGGGTGCTATCCATGGTCACTGGTGTTACCCAACATTATTGAGTCGTCCATTGTCGCAGTGTTAAAAGTACAATTTATCTGCCAGGCTCACCAGATTAAGAGAGCCTAAAATACAATCAATGGGAAAATTAATGATATATTTATCTTTACTAATAGATCTAACGTTAGGAAACAAATGCAAAAGTAATTTTTCCAAGCACCAAATATCAGTTCATGTTCAGCCATGAACATGTGAGTCCTCATTGTTGCTAAGCTTCAGACAAGATTGCATTAATAATACACTTCTAATTTAGAACTAACTTATGACTTTGCCCTGGAATTCTTCTTTGTAACAGCTGGTGTGTAGCTTCCTCAACACCTGTTAAGATTGCCTAGCTCCAGTGGTAAACAATAGGCTGTTGTTGTTTTATTAAAGTTACCAACTTCTAATGACGTGGGGCACACGTGGTGACCTATTGGGTGACCACTACTATAATAGTGTTGCACATGTTCTTCACTTCAACTGATAGAGCAACATTTACACATTTACAGCTGACCTGGGCCATTTCACATGGAGAAAAAGGAAGAGGAATGCTACCATAAAATATGTTGCTGTATTTGGCATTTCTGTTCTGTCTCTGTTCTATCTCTGTTCTGTCTCTGTTCTGTCTCTGTTCTGTCTCTGTTCTGTCTCTGTTCTGTCTCTGTTCTGTCTCTGTTCTGTCTCTGTTCTGTCTCTGTTCTTGTTCAGGCCCTCCACTATACCACTATAGTTGCACCTCATCTTATTCTATCATTAGCTAGGGTTATAGCAATGTACACCTGAGGCTGCTTCGGTCATTACTTGACCAATAATTACACATTCATGCAAGTTTATACTGCCGTGATCTGCAAAACATTTCAACATATCTATGCTTTAGAATCTTAAGAAGAGATGAAGGCCATCTTGCTTCCCTACATGTAACCTTTGACCCTTCCATCCACGTGTAATCTCTGACCCCTCCACCCACATGTAATCTCTGACCCTTCCACCTACATGTAATCTCTGACCCCTCCACCTACATGTAATCTCTGACCCCTCCACCTACATGTAACCTTGAAGCCTTCCATCCATGTGTATCCTTGAACACCTCCATCCACATGTAACCTTTGACCCCTCCACCCACGAGTAGCCTTTGACCCCTCCACCAAAATGTAATGTTGAACCTCTCACCAGATCTGTCACACATCAACCCTATTTTTCCTTCATCCCTTCACTTCAATATTGGTTGGGAAGTTTGTCTATGATTATCCCTTTCCACATTTGATCAGTCTTCTGCCACTACAATTATTATGAGAGGACTTAATTGTGCACTAAGCAAAGATTGTAGGCATTCTTGGAGGGAGGTTTAGTCTGTTTTTATTATTATATTTAGAGGTAATATCTGAAGCTTCTATTGCACTTATTGAAGTGTGTTTTAACTTGGGCAATAAGCCATGATTATTCGAGTGCTTGGGTCATTCCAATAAGGGAGTGTAATGCTTCTTTTCTACTGAAATTACATCGAAATGGTTGCATCTTAATTCCTACAAGGTCAGCAATAGCTCAACTGATATTTTTGCTGAACCATTATAAAAATTGATAAACAAATCTTTTTATTTATTTTTTTAATTTAAAAAAATTAATTAATTAAAAAAACATAAACAAATAATAGTGATAAGGTATTTAAAATATAATGACAAAAATAGTAATGTGTAATTATTATCCTCTTAACTGTTTTTTTTTGTTTTTTGTTTTTTTTGGTTTTGTTTTTTTTTGGTTTTTGTTTTTCTTCTTTTACATAGAAGTTGGAGTTAAAATGAGTTTTAATATAAAAGATGGTGACTATGAAGACGTTTTTCTAAACTCTGAAGGGAGGCCACAACAATATCAGACACGTACCAAGAGGCCTCCTATTTCTACTCCACCAACTAGCCATTCAGGTGAGTTCTTTGAATCTATTTTTTCTTGGTGGCATGTCAGAGGTTAGCTGTGTCTGTGGTGAATATTGTAGATAAGTTGTGGTTGGTCAAAGATTAAATGCTGACAGCATCTCCACTTTTAATGTTGGGAGTGCATCAGTGGTTGCTTGTTAAATTGTTAGGGTAACTAAATTGGAGAGAAAAATTTTTTATTGTCTTATTTTGTTGCCCTTGATGGATAACCTGGTATAAAAGATTTTGGAATTTTTTTTGTCCTATATTCATGAAGAAAACTTAGCTTCAAAAATATACTTCCTGTGAAGGTGTAACTCTTCAAAGATATCAAAAGGGAGTCAACTGCGTCAAAAACTCAATGTAAATGATACTCTACTTCAACAATTCCTCGGGTTAGGAGGCATAATTCTGATGGTGAGTCCAGGAGTGGTAGCAGCACATTGACACCTAGCGAGATTGCAGCTGCAAAGGAGCTGCTGGAGTAGCAAATCTGAAAAGATAGGTGAAGAGGTCTGTCCCTTGGGAGAGTGCAATATTTCCTCATAAATTGAAAACCTAGTAACACTGCACTTCAGTTTCATCTAGCTCTGATTCAGGTACAGAAAGTGGGAATCAAAGTTTTTCTGATATGTCATGATAAAATTTAGCTATATGCAAAATGCTTTTTAGCTTTGGCCACTTTTGGTGTGGAGCTAGATATTTAATGGCTAGCCATGGCGGTACAGAAAATGAGGATCAAAGACTTTAACTAGCTAGCTTGCCACTTTTGATATGGAGCTAGATATTTAATAGCTAGCTAGTTATACATAGCAAACTGTGATTGTTCTTTCTTTTTTTTCTCTTGGTTATAACATGTTATATAAGGTGATTATTAGGCTAGTTACTAGCAATGAATATTATAACCAAGAGCAAAAAGGACAATTACCCACTTGGCTAGTTACCTGAATAGAGCTGGATGAAGCTGAAGAGGAATCAGTGTCGCTAGGCTCTGAAGTTATGATGAAGTATTGCACTCTCCAAAGGAACTTCTTTGCTTATTCCTTTGGAAGAGCTGGGTTTACTGATTCTCTACTCGTACCTCTTCTGCAGTTGCAATCTCCCTAGATGTCAATATGTTGCCACTCCTGGACTTACTGGCAGAATTTGGCCTCGTGACTCCAAGAATTGTTGCAGTTTGTTGGTGTAATGAATCACTTTCATTTCGTTCTTGCTGCGGCTGTTCCCCCTTGTAGCACCAATGAAGAATTACACCCCCACAGAAGTAAATTTTTGAAGCTAAGGTTTCTTCATGAATATTTGACCAAGGGTTTCCCCTCCCCCATACCTTTAAATATAGAATGTAATTTTGCTGTGTTCTCAAAACTGAATGTTTTAGGGGTAGGGTGTTTTTCAGGGTTTTTGTGTGCCCCACCCCTCCCCCATTTTTTTTTATTTTTTAATTTAAAAAAAAATTTTTTTTTTTTTTTTTTTTTTTTTTTTTTTTTTTTTTTAAAGAACCTTGGAAATATTCCCTATGGAAATTATTGACATATTATGTGGGGGAAAAGACAATTACTGTTCATTCTCTTCCAACCAAATATTTAATGTTATCACAGAGTATCATCTGATAATATTTGTGAGATTCAATAGTGTCATAAAATTGCAACATTTATTTTCTACAGTGAGATTTCATGACAGTTTAAAACTTAGTTCAACAGATGCAGCTCCAGCAGGGATTGATGACAGAATAGTTATAAATATTTTTGTAAGCATTTTATTTGCCATATTTTATTGCAATGGTAAGACTAAATTTCCTTTGACATGTATTTTATATGTCATCATCACACACATATTTCTGGCCCAGGCAACAGCTGGGTGTATTCTTCTAATTGAAAAGAAGGTGGGGGGGACTGTCTAACATAAATCTATCCATGTGAGAAGCAGATTGTCTCAAGTGCCTTTGAGTGATGGCAAAATTCAACCTTACTGGGAACTGGAGGTGCTAGGAAGTGCATGAACTCAAACAGAATGAGCGGCATCCTTACGATAAACACTTTCACCTTTTAAGAATGCGAATAATAGGATTATTGATTAGATGTGAGATGTACCTCCTGCGCGCGCACACACACACACACACACACACACACACACACACACACACACACACACACACACACACACACACACACTTATTTTAAGATAAATTACATACTTGTTTATTTTGAATTGTGTGTGCATATAAATTCTTTCCTCATTCCACAGCTTATGACACTCCACGCCCCACCTACTACCAGAATCCAGCAAGCTTGTCTGCTGCAAACAAATCACATACCCTTCCTTTACGCCGAGTACAATCTTTGACTGAAAATGCACCATCACAAACAGTTGGATTTCCAGATGGTCAGTGTGTAGGGGGAGCATACAGGTATCCTATTATTTTGACATGATTTTGAATGTTATAGTTTGAGATTTGATGCAACTTTTGCTGCATGTAATATTCTAATCTGGTCTAACCTTAGTTTACGTAAAATATTTATATCTTTTTATGATCTTAGCAGAATATATAACTGCATGTCGAATGTTGTAGCTACGAGTGATGAGAAAGAAGTATATCCTCTCTAGTAAGCTTTCAAACAACATGAGTGACTGACACTGAGGTTGAAGATGCTAACAAAGCACTTATATTTTATCTTTCTTTGTTAGCAACAAATGCTGCACTAATTCTGAACAATTGAATCTGCTTACAAGCTTCTCTAGTATCACATGACTTAATTTAAGCACCTACACATTTCCAACTTTGGAAATCAATGGGAACATCTTTTATGCATGTTTTTTTTTTGTTTTGTTTTGTTTTGTTCTGTTTTGTTCTGTTTTGTTTGTTTGTTTTTATTGCATACTTGCTTGGGTATGGTTGGTGAAAAACTTGCTGTCATGTATCCTTTTTTTAAATAATGCACAGTGCTTAAGTCAGCAAAATACAATACATACACAAATAGCAAATAGGTATATATTAGCAAGTTTTATTGATAGTGCACACCAGTAATCAAAAGTGCTATATTAGCTATCAGTTTATTTGTGTAAAAAATAGTTAGCTAATTCACAAGCTCATAAGTAAGTTGTTAAAATGTTATTATGCATGCTGAAAAATATGATGCAAAATTTATTTTTATTGTTTAGTTTATGATGTTCCACGTTCCACTCAGTACCCCAACAAAACTCCACTCAGAGCGAATTCCTTACAGGAAAGTCCAAAACAAAATATACGAGCAATTGATAGAGGAAAAGGTAGTTTTATTGTTTAATACTTCAATTTGTTGTAGTTGGAATATTCATATAATGAAAGTGTGGAAACAACAAATATTCTTGCAGACTGAAAAATGATATCACTCGTAATGGACTTAGTACCTTATTATGATTAGGTGCATTTTAAATGGGGGGCTTATGTATTTTTAATTTGTGCTGACAGAAAAAAAATTACTTGTCAATTAATTTTTGAATTGATTTGAACTTGTGTGTTTATTGTACGCCTGACTGATAACTTAATGTGTTTTTTAAATTGTGGATGAGGGGGAGGGGCAGGGGCAGATTCCACTATGAAACCAGTGATAAAAAGTAGAATAAACATGAACAAAAAGAGTTGAAAATTGACATGCTGTATTGTGCATATTACGAATCACCACTCACACCTATCACACACAACAATGTGAAATTGTGTGGGGGGGTGGGGGTTGAAGAAAAATTAACACGATAGAGTGTGCATTCCAGGAGCAGAAAAAGTTTTCTATAGATTTTGAAGCTTAACAGAAACTAGGGATGAGTAAATTTGATGTAGGGTGGTACTTAGGAGAAGAAGAAAAAGAAAAGGGACGGCTAAGGAAAGAGAGTTGTGAAGTGAAAATGTAAATGTTATTAACAGAGTGCAATTTATAATTATTATGATTATGCAATTGCACAACAAAACCAAAAAAAAAAACTGTCATGCACAGTTAGAGCTAATGGCTAACCATTGATTCCACATTTTCAATGTTTCTTACCAAGCCAAGTGGATATGGTGTTGACCTCCCTCATGTAACTTAACCAATTCCTTCAACCACAACCCCCACATCACTGTCTCCACAACTACATCATCAGCACTTTCAATCAACCAGACTAAACTGCCCGCCAAAAAGCATTATATTGTATTTGGGATGAACATTCTCATTTGGACTTGCTGATGTCAGGTTTAAACTTATTGACACTGATAATAATCAATTAAGGCGTTGCTCAAGGTATGTGATATCTCATGATCTTCTAAGCTGTTACATTGTGACTACCTCTTGTTATCTCCCCATCTCCTCCAACTTTCTTCCATTTTTGTCTTAGGGCCTCCTCCGACTCTAAGCAATGGAGGGGCAGTTCCCCGTGGTCCAGCCCCTGGCCCTCCTACTCCCACTAAACCATTAATTCGTATCAAACACCAGCAGAACCCAAATCCACTGCCTTCTCAATCCAAGACAGTAAGTTGATACTAATGGATATTTAGCTGAAAATTTTGTTAGGTTCTTGCAGCTGTCAGTAGCTTTTATAGATTGATCAATAACCATGTCTGATTTTAATCTATTTAAGTTGTAGCTAAAAGGAAATGGAAGATTCATACATATAAAAACAAATTTTTCTTTTCTTTACAGCCAAAGGTAATTAGTTTAACAAGATGAACATAGACTAATAAACTAATGCACATATGTACAATATATAAACCTATTCTCCAATATATTTCAAACCACTAAATGTGGAAAGTGCTGCATGGAACAAACCTGAATGATATCTGTACTCGACTATGAGTTCACACTACAGTATCTCTCCCACTCATACAAACATTCCTTGCCTCCCGGAGCTGCTGCTATAATTATTCACCAAATAGTGAATGAAACTGAACAATACAGCCAAAAAGTTTGTGTTGTTAGGACACAGTCTTAGTAGCAACTCTATGAAATGCAGTAATCATTTCCATCAGTAATAATATTCAAAATTTTATGTTTGCATGCTAAATTAATTGTATTTACACCTATAATTGTTATATACAAATATATACTAGCAGACATACACATTGTTGCCTGAGATATAATGCGTCAGACAGATGCATTGCACAGACTGTGTTGCTACGTGAGTCCTTTTGGTTAGTGCAATCAAATGCAGCGTAAGCCTTTGGACCACGTTAGGTAGCACTCTTTTAAAAGGAGGGGTCCTCACACTATAGAAGTCAGAGCAGCAAGTGGCTAGGCATGATGGGCTGCAAATGAGTACCGCTTGGAGAAGTAGCTTCAGTTGACTGTTGACAGTTTTGAGTTTACAACATTTCAGTTGACAGTTGCTAGGGGGGTTTTTTTTTATTTTATAGGTAATCAGTTGATAAGGGTTTTTTTTTTTATTTTAAAGATTTTCAGTTGATAGGTCTTCAGTTCATAGGTTACTTGTTCGGGATAAACTTCCTCCCTCCTCATCTACCGGAAGGTAAGGGTCATCTATGCCAAACTAGCTATAAGACATTCCTGACCCTTTCCCAGAAGGATCTCCAGATTTCATATTGTGCATTTTTGAAAGGTAAAAATGCATGCATAACATCAGCCTGCTGGCATCAATTTCATTATGTATGTACAATCCAAGGACTATGTAATGTGCATAATAGAGTATAAATTTGGATATCTCATCAAATTCTACTTGTAAATTGTACTACGTTTTAATGATTCATTAATTCAGACTATCTAATCATGAGGTTAGCTCCTCGCCTCTCAATTCTAGCAATATATATATATATATAATGCTTTGGTAACACCCATTGCAGTGGAAAAGCAAAGGAAGGAAAGTGGGGTGGAAAAAAGAAAATCTGAACAAGGATTTAAACTTAGTATTTTTAACCAAGAGCCACCTGTGTTCATAGAGTGCACACACACACACACACACACACACACACACACACACACACACACACACACACACACACACACACACACACACAAATGGGAAAAGGATAGATAGATTTTAAAAAATACTGCAATTACAAATTTTATTGTATAAAAAGCATTCCCCACCCACCTCAATATCCATCCCAATCGGCCCAGAGGTGTTCTAAATTCCTGTGGTTACAAACATATAGAAAGGATTGATAGAGATTTAAATATAATGAAATTCAAATTAAATTTTGTGAAACCATCGAACACCCACTCCAAGTACTCTTGCTAAGTTTCATACCAATCAACCAACGGTTTTTAAAATTCAGGCAGGCAGACAGACAGAACTACAATTATATGCACTAACAAAACAAAACAAAAAATACCCAGCAGTTTTGAAGGAGTTATAGTCAGACAGACAGACAGACAAATCATGAATTATGGTGAGAGAGAGAGGGAAAAGAATTAAGCAAGTTTATTTGCCTGATACTGCATGTCAGTTAGCTTAATTACAGGTGTAGATCTGTAATACTAATGTTTATGTATGCCAACTCCTTGTGATTGGTTAGACTAAATTGACTGTTGTGTGCCTTGCATCCTGTGCAGACTGTTGTGTCCACCATAAGTGCGCAATCAAAGAAGAAACTTGAAGATGTAAGTAAATATTCCATGCAAATCAATGCCCTACTTGCATACTCTACTGTGACAGCATGTTCATTCATTTGTTGTTGTTCTTTTGTAATATTATTGTGCGTCATTGTTATTATGTTCTTGTTATTAGATGTTCAACATTGAAAAGAAAGAATACACCCCAGAAAAGTTTGTTGCCAAGTATGGTGATCAGCTTCCTCTTCACGTGAGAGTTAGCAAGGGTTTCTATGGTAACACTGAGTCAACGTCAGTTTCTGATGGCGAGACCTTCAACATTCATTTTATTAAAAAGACGAAAGTGAGTGAAATATTTTAAAATTTTAATTTGTGATATACACAAGATTTCCATTTTGATGTAAACATGGACATTTCTAATGCACTGAGCGTATTTTTTAAAAATTTACACTCAATCCATCTGGTGGAGTGCATAACATGTAACTTGATGTCATGCATTTATAATTGCAAAATCATTTTCTAGGTTGTGTGCGTAGAGGATGGGAGTGGGGAATCCTTCAAGGTTGCTGTCAACTCTGCCGTTGAGTTTGGGATTCTATACAATCCGAACAACAATGTTGGTGAAGCTTTGGTGAGTCATAAGTCAATAGGGGAGGTGTGTGTTTGTAGGTCCAGAGGTGAGTGCTGTGCACTGGACTATTTCTGACCATAGATGCCTCAGGGAATAATCCTTTGATATCTAAACTATGAGAGCATTCTCAGATTGAATTGCTATCACTATTTCAACTCACCTTGACAATCACACAGAGTTGATCTTAATAGTGATCTTAAAAGACCCCTGTTATCTTACCATTTCATGCCAAGACATTAATCTATGCTATTTATTGGCATGCTAAACCTGAAATCTTTTTAATGGGCAAGAGTGTGGAATTCTTGAAGCAATCTCTAATATCCACTATGGATGTTTATTATTTTGGAGAGCATGCTTATTTACATTTAGTTATGTGAGAAACTGGATAATCTGAATCACGCGTCAAGTCTAGCTTAATTATAATCTAAGCTTTCCTGTTTGTTCCTATATTCTCTGGACAAGTGCTGCTCCGTCATATGCCAAATACCATTATTTTTACTCTTTTATTTTAATGTGTATGCCCAATTCCTCCTATGAGGTATGCATTCTTTAGCTTTATCAGAGGAGAGCTCGGACATTCTGTGCTCTTATTTGATTGACAGTTTCCTTTCGCATTGTAAGGCTAGGTTCTTTATAAGGCAGGGGAAGCCTTAGCAGCCAGCTAGGCTGTAATCGTGATGGGTTAGGTTATATTTTTGTAGTATTATTATAAATAAGAAATAGATGTGCAGCTCATCCATTCTCTAAATTATTGAAGCTGCATACATTGAGCTTGCCAAAGAGTTAAAAACTATTTATTTTTGTAAAAAAAAACTTTTTTATATAATTATTGACAGACATAATTCTAGTATGTTCTTATTATTAATGATAATAATAAAAACATACTAGAATTATGTCTGTCAATATTTTTTTTGTTGCACAAACCAGTGCCTCAGGCTTGCTGAGTTGAATTCTAAGTTTAGGCTGATACATTTTTTTATTAATGAAATCAGAGGCAAATTTTACTTGGACATCTATCACATGTATTTTACCAAAATACACTTCATGCATTTCTACCCAGAGAGGGTGCATTGTTTAGCCTTGAAGAGTGTGTGCATGTTCAATAAAAAAAAAAGAACTAATTTGGCTTCAAATCTCCTATCTGTTTTTATTTCGAGTTAAATTTAATAATACTCTTTCTGTTTATAGTGGAGGTGTGTTTAATCAGCATAACTGAACAACTCTAAACAATAAGTTTTTGTGTCTAGACCAGTGACATTGACTATGTTCAACAGCTGTTGTGAGTAAATCTGGTTAAATTATTACGTTAGCAATTGATTGAAGTGGTGTTGATGGTTTGAATAGCTTCTCAAAAGGATGTAATGGTCAAAGAAATACTAGCACAATAAAACCTGCATTTTCAGGTTTCATGAATAGTTTCCGCAATACTAAACACAATTGTCCTTGAATATTATTGAATTTTATGTGTGTAATATTTTCCTTTATTATCATCTTTTGTTTTAGGCTGGATTCACATTTGAGAAAGTGTCCGACTTGCTGCAGTTGAAGAGTCTGCCTAAAATATTGTGTGCTGGGTCTAGTTGGTTGGGCCCAAACCCCGAAACCACAGTAGATAAAAATGAACTCTTTATCATCAAGAGCTGGAAAAGAAAGATCCAAGGAAAAGTATTGAAAGTATTCAATCCCATCACGAAAGCGAAGAAAGAGCTTGTTGAAGGCTGTGAAGGTGTGCATGCACAGTGTTTAATTTAGAGATCATCCTGTTAGTTGGCATCAGGCTGTGTATCTTCATTCATTTTACTCACCCAACTATGTATCAACTGGTCATTCTTAATTTTTTACAGTCACTAAATTATTCCTTCTCTTCCTGTCATGCTTCACTCCTCCATGTCTACACCATCGCTTGCTCTCTCCTCATTCTTCACCACCATGTTTCCTTGTATCTCCACATTTCCTAATTTCCCCACCCATCCTCACACACTCTCCATCCTCTCGTCTCTGCCCACTTCCTTCATATCTCTCCTGTGTATATTTCCACCCTACCTCACTCTCCTTCACCGACTTCTCCTTGCTGCCCCTCCCTTCCTACACTATAAACATCTTTACTTTCTTTCCTGATTATTCACATTCTTCCCATTTCTCTTCCCCATGCACTCACTCTCTATCACACCCTTTCCTCACCCTTCAGGCAACTTTTCCACTCGTCCCTACAACGTTCGACTTTTCTTGGTGGAATTATTGGAATACCTCCAGCAACCTCTACCATGTAACGCTGTTCTCTACACAAACCCTGATTCTACAGTAGACATACCAACTTACGCAGTCACTTCAGTAGTGAAGATAAAAGTGAGGTTTTAGTATTAGTACTTAACGGATTCGTTTTTATTGTAGAGGAACTTCAACATGTTTCAAAGCATCACTAGGCCTATGCAATTGTGTGTACACATGCAAGTAGTAGGCGCCTACCCGAGTGTGTGTTAATCCAGTGTAAGGCTTATCAACTGAATCCCATAAGCTGAGGTGCAGGGACAAGGACAGGATTGTCCTGCCACTGCTGCTTGCTTGACGGCAAGTGTGAGTTGTTTCAGTCTAATGTGCTCCACCTTAGTCTTATGTATGTGGCAGGAGTTTTAGTGGCAACTTGTTGGATGTTGTACAAGCAAGTTAGAGTGCTACACTAGTTAGCACTGGAAGATATTTATATCCCTTCAATTAAATCATTACTCGGGTATCGGACTTCCTATTGTCCTATTTGTCCTTACCATATCTATTCTTCTCCTCCACTTCCCCTTATTTTCCACTGCGCAGGAGACCTGCATGGCTACATCCCTGGTTGCCACCTCTGAGGCGAGTGTTGGAGCACAGCCGACAATGGAAATACCATATGACTTGGACATTGAGGTAACAAAAGACAAGCTTTTAATCTTTTCTGTAATTTTTTTGTGGTAAGTAAATTTCAGCCCATCACACCAACATGACCTTTAGCTGGCTATCTTTCTTGATATTTAACCTTTATCGTCGTCCATACATATTTGTTAGTACAGAAAGCCTCAAGATTTATATTTTACTATTGTATTCTCTGGATTTGTAATCTTTATATTGCTTCACTCACTCACTCACTCACTCACTCACTCACTCACTCACTCACTCACTCACTCACTCACTCACTCACTCACTCACTCACTCACTCACTCACTCACTCACTCACTCACTCACTCACTCACTCACTCACTCACTCACTCACTCACTCACTATATATATTGGAATGTTGCCTTGTATGCCAGATGAATAGCGTGTAAGATATCAATTATTCTCTCCAATTAAGTATTACCTCTGTACTAATCATCAGTTGGGGGGGGGGGGGGGTTCAGTTGTTGAATTTTAGCTTAGAATTCTATTTTTTCAAATCTTCCACTGCTATCAACTCTTGTTTAACCATCTCTCTCTCTCTCTCTCTCTCTCTCTCTCTCTCTCTCTCTCTCTCTCTCTCTCTCTCTCTCTCTCTCTCTCTCTCTCTCTCTCTCTCTCTCTCTCTCTCTCTCTCTGCTGGACTGATTGCTAAGGTTTCCTTTCCTTGAAAATGCTATATTTTACCTCTTCAGTTGTACAGTAATACCTGACCCTTCAGCTGCACTAGCCAAGTTGGCTATGTCTGGTCAGGTAGTAGTGAGGTTTCTTGCCTGTATGGCTTTTGTCACTGGTGCTCTGAATTTCTCTGTGCTACCTCTTTGGTGTGGGAATTGGAAAAAAAGAACTCTTACTAAAAAATTTTATTGGCTCATTTTTATCATTGAACTAGATTTTACTCTGAGATAATGAATCACACCCACATCAAGACTAGTTTAGTCGACCCTTGACTTATTTTCTTCTTTCTAGATTAGCTTACCTGAGCTTATAGTTTTCTTTGCCAATCCACAAGATTTCTTCAATAATTCTTTGGTGCATTCTGGGATTTGCTTGTTGTTTTGTTTGTTTGTTTGTTTGTTTTTTATTCTTATTTGGGGGGGGGGGGGGGGTATCCCCCTGGATCCGCAACTTTGCAACTTGTCATCCTCAACTTATTACCTTCCTCCACCCCCTTAGGTTTATTTCAACGTCTCTCAGATTCTATCCCACTCTTCATCTTTCTACTTTTCCTCCTCCCTCTCTCTTCTGCCCTCTTTCCTCCATTTCCTCTCACTGTCTACCACCTATCCATCCCTCCACCTCCTCTTGTTTCTCCACCTCTCCCTCACTTTTTCACCCAGTTCAAAGTGATGTATCCAAAGGAAGAGAAGAAAACAGAACATCTTTATCAAACAACACGAGATCTCTTGGAAAACTTCACAAAGATCATGACAGAATCCCCCTACTTTCAGTACCCTGGGGCTAGTGACACCTCTCACCTTGCTCAGGCAACTATCTGCAACAATATCAGAGAGGGGAAGGAGATGGCAGGTCAGAATATGGTAGCTGTGTCATAGTGTGCATGGTAGAAGTCGGTATGGATCCTGGCCTTGCAGTGGCTACACCACCATTTTTATAAAACAACGTTCATGCGTGTAGTAGATTGTGCAAGTTGTTTTGAAGTACTGTAAATGATTTTATATGCGTAAAGTGTGTGTATATGCCCAAGATATTCAAATGCCTTCTGAAAAATTACTTACACATGCTATTATGTCAATACTGAAAACACCTAGGTGATATTTTGACCAAGAAATTCAAGAAACTAGTTGTGTGCCTGTTTGTGTTTTTAATGGACCAGCCAAACTTAGGCAACTCTGATCTGACAGTTCTCTGCGCCGTGTTTGTGTGTAATGCTTAACATGTGTCACATGACTAATATTTCACACACACACACACACACACACACACACACACACACACACACACACACACACACACACACATCAGAGCCAGTGAATATGTTAAAGTATTTCTGTGTTTTGTTAGGTATGAAGTGAAACACTGAATGTTGAACATTCATTTAAAAGGCCAGAGGGGTCGACATGGGAAATGATATTAAAAGCTATATTACTGCTACTTCCCTTTACTATGGTAGTTTGTATAAATACACACAGAACAGCATATGTTGATATAGGCCTGGTGATACAGACTGCAAGTATGTAATGATAACTTTAAATAGCGGATCATACAAGTTGCAATAATTTAGGAGTATAGTTTTCTACATTTGTTTATGTTTGGAAGGCTCGAAGTTGTATCATTCTCAGACTCCACACAATGAAGTCTTTTTGATCACAAGGATTAGAACTGCTGCTTGCGTCAGTAAAGAGCAAGGAGACATATATGAGATGGTACAGGGTCCTGTTCTGGTTATTCTCTTAAATGTTGGACCTCTGTTGCTCCTACACTGCAATGTCGAACCTAAGATGAAAATGTTGAATAACACTAACAACAACAACAAAAACTTTATGATAACAGAATCAAAGCAATTAGGAAAATAATGATGAAATGCAAAACGTTAAATAAAATCTTACCTTCCAATTGTTGGCCTCCACTATTTCTACTCTTATCAGCTGAAACAATTTATTTGTGTCTTCATTTCCAAAAATGTTCTGAGAAGAATACTGGATGTGGGGGGGAGGGGGAGGAAAGAAAGAGACACTTGATTACTCCTGTCGGTCAAAAATGAACAGGTTTAAATCTGCTGCTTCTTATTACCAGTACACACTGTTTCTGTGTTTAATACTTTTATTCATTGTAGTGATGTGTATATTGGCTTACACACCATTTATTCTAGGTGTCGACCTGGTGAAACCATCAGCTCCTTATGTCAACGTTCATATCGCAAATCTACAAACCAATCGAAAGACAAAGCAGTCATCCAAGCGAGACACTGAAACTTCTTTGGATGTGACAGCTGCACTGGAGGAAAGGACTCAGGTATTCCCTAGCCCTAGGCTCAGCCAGACTGTGGTTTGGGTTATCGCGCTACTGTTAGCTAGTGGGTTAATGAGGCAGTGTTTTTGATAACCCTGCAACAACACTGCATGACCTTTGAATTTTCTACTAGGACTCCCTTATTTGATTGTCCCAAAATTTTAAAATGTCAATAATATTCGCGCGCGCGCGCACACACACACACACACACACACACACACACACACACACACACACACACACACACACAAACACAACAAAAAGAGGTATCACTACTCAATTTTAGCGACTTTCCATGATGGTTCAGCTGATATTACTCCTCCAAAGTTAACTGAAAAGCTTTTGGTGTTAAAAAAAATAATAAAAAAAACCTGATAAATTCAAATTATGGATCTGTGTACCTTACAATATGTCCACTGATGTCTAATTTTAATTCCAGAAAACTCTAAATATTCCAATAAACATTCACAACCATTTGATTTAAAGAAACGGAATAGACTTGAGAAATGAATTCAAATAGAGTCAAGCAATTGCTATTGCCAGTGTACACTATTAACACATGAAAACCCACCCTCATAGTTGTTTCTTTTGCTGAAGAAGAAATAAGTGCCCACCCCCAAGAAGGTGGCATGGTTGGCATGTGGAAGACAAGCCTGCCGCTGTCAATGCTTCATATTGGAGGGCATTCCCTTTATTCAGTTGTTTTGCCTAAATGAAAGAATGTATTGTTTAAGGAATCATATAAACCCATTTTGTGTATTCTCTAAGCCTTGTCAAAAGCTCACAAAAAGCATTGATTGCAAGGCAACAAACAAATTTTTGGATTCACCAAAATTTGATGCTAACTAAGGCCCTGTCCACACTACAAATGGGTTTGTGCCTCTCTCGAGCAACACCCGGTTCCAAGTGTTTTCTTGCATCCACACTAGCATAGTACTGAACCTGCTCCACATCACCTACTAACTAATTTGCTGGGCTGATTAATTGATATTTCTCAACCTCGTATAGAAACAAAGTATTTTATTTTCTCCTGTGCTACTTTGTTCTGTTTTTCTCTCCCCGTAATACCATCGCACAAACGGAGGATAGAGAGGAGGGAGAGAGCTGTTAGTAGCTAAACTCCTAATAGCAAGCATCAACAATAAAGCCACAGGTATGTTCAATAAATCTGAGCTGCTTCTGGGAGTAACATGAGCTGGGTCTCACCTGCCACACCTCTCCTTCCTTGGTTGTCAGTCTAAAAACAGATTGTATATCTGTATGTAATGTATGTATGCACGTTTGTGTGTATCCACTTTATCACCAAAGCACCATACCGAATAAAACTCACTTTTCAGGGGAGACACATCCCACAGCAAGGATGGTTGTTGTTTTTTAGCCAAAAATGATTTTCAAAAATTCTGGATCCCAGAATTCAAAACTTGGCAAAATGGGATTCCGTGGGATGAAATGCTAACAAAATACCATAAATCACAAACTAACCTTTCACCTAATCAGATATTTCCCACCTAAATTTACTATTTTAGCAAGCAGTGGATTAATTGAACCATCCCTTCTTAAAACCAGCTGGTAGTTCAACCATGAAATATAAATTTACTTTTTATCCAATCAAATACAACCAAATATTATTTATGTATTGACCCCCTCCATTCTAAGTGTTCCTAGACCTTAGTACCACAGGTAAAAATGAAAGAAGGAAGTGAAGAAAGGGGGGGGGGGGGGGGAAGAAAAGAGGGGGGGGGGAAAGAAAAACCCCTCTTAGTCCAAGTTTGAACCACTGGCTTAACTTTAGAGACTTGTGCTTTAAGGCTTTTAAATGGAAAATTTGAATTCCATTTTTCCCCACCAGGGGTGCCACATTCAGGATTCTTTGTGGTGAAACCCGATTTCCAGGTACCCAAGGAACATGCCTGCAAAATTTCATTAAAAACCCATTCAACCGTTTGGCTGTGATGCTTGGACATACATACATACATACATACATACATACATACATACATACATACATACATACATACATACATACATACATACATACATACATACATACATACATACATACATACATACATACATACATACACTTATTTATTATTATTTTATTCATTTATTTTAATTATCTCCTTGTAGAAGCTAGAAGAGATTATGCGGGTGGTTGAGGAAAAGGTCAATTCTCTAAGCAACTTGGACGACATAGTAAAAGTGTCAAGAGATATGACCTCTATGAAAGCAGACATAAGGAGGATGGAATCACGAAGTCTGAAATCTATTGAGGAGTATGGGAATGTAAAGTCTGAAGTGGACCAACTTAGTGAGTGAGAAAGTTAAATTGAGTGATTTGTTGCTTTCTGTAAAGGTGTTTTTAGGAGCAGTTCTCGGAAAGCAATTCACACATTTTGTTATGCAATGTTAATATCAACACAACGAAAATTAATTTAGACTTTATTTATCGATTTCAAAAATAAATTATTTTTCCCTGTTAAACAATTCTAATTTTATTGGGATGGGGTGGTCAATTCAAGACCATTGTTTTTAGATGATGCATAGTGGCTAAAACTTGTTCTTTGATAATGATTGTGATTACACTTCCAGGAATGTTGGTGGAACAGCTGAAACCCTTGTATGCTGATATCCAGAACAGAATGGATAAGCTCCAGGAGGCGACTACAGCACCGACTTTACCTACTGTTACCCAACAAACCTTAACGTGAGTCTGTCTTACATCCAAGTTTCATGTGTGATTAGGATCTACAAGCTTCATTAATTGTATTCACAATATCTTGTACTGGCTAAGCCTCTCACTCTAGTTTAACTGCAGGATTACACTAGCTACTTTGAAGAATTTTTTGGTAATACACATTTTAACTAACTACACACTGGATTAAGGCTGGGCAAGAACAACAGTTTATTTGCAATCAATCATTGTGGACCCAAGATTGTACAGTTGATTGATAATCTTTTTATAGGACACTGGCAGATATACCCATTGTTGGCCAGCATTTAATGTGTAGCATGAATGAAACCACATGGACTGTGTGTGTGTGTGTTGCTATCGAGTGTTTTCTGAATGCTTTAGGTTACCACAATCATATGCATCATAAGCCTCTTTAGCACTGTTCAAGGAGTATTCTTTATTTGGAAGGGAGCGTCATACTGTAAAAGTCACCTGCATATGGTTGAGCAGGAGTGCCTGCAAGTTGGTGTGTAGCCCTCTGAATAGTAGCTCCAGTCGATAGTTGACGGATTTTCAATTTGAGTGGACAGGTCCTGGACTATCAGGTTTTTGGTTGACATATTTTTCTTTCTTTTTTTTTTTAGGTTTTCAGTTGATAGATTTTCTGTCGAGGTTTTCAGGTGATAGATTTTCTGTCGAGACATTTTCAGTTGATAGGTTTACTTGTTCGAGATAAACCCTTTTTTTTTTTAAGCTGTATACTGGCCACTGGGCACCAGAACTCGTCACTCCATTAAATATGCTGACAGTCTTCAGCCCAATAATATAATGAACTAAGTATATGATAACAGTGCACAATATTTACACATAGCTAGTTACTTAATTGCTCAAATAATACAAACATTGACACTAATCTTCATAATAAGACATGATACAATTAATGGACCTCCACTTTAAAAAAAAAATATATATATATATATATAATGAATAAGCAGATTACCCATTGTTGGCAAGCATTTAATGCATCAGACATATGGAACACCAGATTATGTGTTGCTATGCAAGTGCTATGGTTACTGCATTCATATTCAGCATAAGATCCTTTACTACTGTCAAAGAAACCCTCTTTAATGGGAGGGGAGCATCACACTGTAGAAGTCTGAGCAGCATGTGGTTAGGCATGATTTGCTGCAAGTTGGTGTATGGCCCTGAATAGGCTCCAGTTGCTAGTGACAGTTTTTCAGTTTGGAATTGGCAGGTCCTGAGCTGACACATTCTCAGTTAACAATATTTACATTTTTGCTTTTGAATTTAGGTGCATAAAAGAATTTTAGTTCATTACAATAGGGGCACTGATATCCTTTCTTCTTCTTTTTTCTTTCTTTCTTTTTTTTTTTCACAATTTGTCGTGAGTAAAGTTAAATTCAGCAATTAACTTTAAAATGTAGTAAATAATTCAACTCCTCACCAATTTGGATCACAGCCATTCCAACCCTATGACAGGGGGAGATGATGTTCTGCTATATTCCTACTCTGTTTCTATGAACAAAAATTGTCCAGAAACATGATGATAAAAACAATGGAAGGACAGAACACAAATTTAATGTATATTTGTGTTCTGCACATGTTCATGTGTATCTGTAGACCTATGGCACCAACAGTCCCACTGGATTCTGGAGAAATTCCATACAGTACCATAGATGAGGCTCTTTGTGAGAGTAATCGGCAGTTTCTTTCCAATCTGGACTTTGTTCAGGTATTTGAATTACATTTAATACATGCAGTCAATGCTCCTCTTCCTCTCTCTCCTATGATATTTCATTGGGTAGTGGCATGTATTTCTAGGATGAATCTTTATCTCTCTACATGAACTCTGTAGAGATGCTCATTGGATGATATTGCAGGTGGATGAGGCAGATTGAAGTAGGTTGACGATTACTTAATGTTAGACCCCTCCAGACCTAACTAACACCAAGGCAGAACATTAGTGTGCAACAGAAATTAGTTGAAGATTGATGTTTGGTTAACAGATAATAAAGTGAAACATTTTTGTGTATTGATTATAATTATGATATTTCTGCAAGGCCTGGCTGAGCCCTTAAAAACTCAGGCAGAGCCTTTGTGATTAAATCTGTAAATCTGTATTCATTTCAACTAAATTAACTTGGCTCTACTCTAAATTATAAGGTTGGGATTTGTGCATCTTCTGGTGTCTGCAGGATAGCCTGATATCCCTCCGAGTTGCTGAAGGATGGATATCTGGCATCCAGTTGTGTGTGAATAAGTCCCTTGGGTTGGTAGAGTGTATAACACTAGATATTGATATGACACTAGTTCATGTATGGAGATATGTGGTGGTGTCTATCATAACAGCTTATGAGTGATGTAATTGGCTTTCTGTTTAGTTTTTTTTTTTTTTTTTTTTTTTTTTTTTTTTTTTTTTTTTTTTAGGACAGAAAAAGTTTTCCTGTCAGTGCTGGGTTTGAACTCACAACCCTGGGGTTGTCAGTCCAAGAGCATAACTACTCAGCCGTGCACACACACACACACACACACACACACACACACACACACACACACACACAAAACACTGGGATTGTTTTATTCTTCATTTTAATGTTCTATATTCCTCATTATTAAAAATAATAACATAATAATAGTAAATTTTTAAAAAATTGGTAAATAAATCAGTGGGAACTAAATATTCACACCTTGAAAGCATGGAAGTTGGCAGCACTGTCAATATAGACAAAAAAAGAAAGTACCGACCATGTAACCCATATCTGATTGCCGCCAACTGCTGTAGATCATCAGTCGTTCTTGTCTCCCTGTTTCTTGCTCTGGTTGTACTCACCCCAGTTGTACTCTCCCCAGTTGTACAGGACTGCCTCGTTTTTTTTTTAGCAATCGAAGTTCTTTTTCCAATTAACATCCTCTTCTTTAACAGCACATTAATAATTAGTCTCTTCAGCACAGACCCTTTACCAAATATGGTTAGTCCCCGGATACCTAACTTTTACCAATCACATTCATTTTCGTTCACAATCTGGGCGAACACCTCCAGTAACCTGAATTTTTTCTTCTTCAAGTCGCTAACAGACTAATGCCTTCCTTATCACACAAGGACAATACCTACCAAGTTTCATCGAGATCAGTTCACTAGTTTGGACAGGGATGTGTAACTAACTCTTAGAAAATAAAGCAATACAATTCTAAATATTTAATATATTTTGTTCTGTGGCTGAGGATCATTAACTCGCTTATATATTTATATATATATATATATATATATATATATATATACGTACATATGAACAGCCATCTCATCTCCCAGTAGCAATTTTTCACTGCACTGCTCAGCGATTGGATGTGCATATGTAGCTGGCGGCTATAAGAGTTTAATTTTATTTTAGCAAACAACTTTTCTAGACCAGCCACTTCAAAGGTTTTGGGATTTAATTCTAACAAAATAATAATAAAAATTTCCTTCATTCCATGCTCTCACTTACATTATGGCCTACATCAACTCAAACAACAGGCCTATACCATTGATGTACTATTCCATTATTGGCTGTTGATGATGTGTAATTGTATTACATAATTAGTCATGGCAGTATATGGTATTGTTGTTTTAATCTACATAATATTGCTCATAAACCAACAATGTTGGTTAAAATAATTTATTGATGTTTGTTTGTTTTGTTTTTTTTATTTAGGTTCTCACCCTGCTGGAGTGCATGGGTTTAAAAAGGCATCAGGAGGCATTCATGGAGGAAAGGGTAAATGGAGACATACTCCTGGACTGTGATGATGCAGTTCTACAAGAAGAATTGAAGGTGTGTCCCCATATCCAAAATACTCTTTTTATTGTCATGTAAGGGAGAAATTACTTAGTTCATGTTGTTGTGTAATTTAGTTCTTTCTTTTTTGCTACATTTTTGAACATGTGTTTGTTGTTGTTGTTTTTTTGTGTTCTTACACAACCAACTAAAGTTGATGCCGTTTTTCCATCAAGCTATAGTGGCTATCTGGTATTTCAAATGGTGGCTTTTTTAAATTTTTTTACTTTAATGTATCGTTGCACCTAAAATACACAAGGGAATGATTTTTGTGTGTTCCATTAAACATTGTATGAAGATTCCATTATAATATTCCACAGCCTACACCAGTCACAGTGTGATTCAAAATGGCCATCAGGGCAAAAATTACCATGAAGTAGTCAGCTAAATATTATTTTTTCTATATCTTGTTATTGTGAACTCTTATTGCATTTCCATGATGTTTGAACATAATCTAGTTTGCTGTAGCAATATTTGTACTAAATTAGTTTTACTCAGCCAATGAATATACTTACAGTGACCTATAGTATACTGCTAGACATTATGGCTTTCTTAGTCATGTTTGTGTATTATTGCAATGAATACACTGACAACACTGAATTATCATTTCTTAAAGTGTTTTGGTCTATTATACAGCAACATATGAAGTAAAATTACCAACATATCGTGTCGAAAGTACACCATTGTGATACTAGAATATTCTAGATCATATAATACATTTTTCTTTTTCTTTTTAAACAATCTTAGGGACACACAATCTGCTTGTATCAAACTACATTAGGGACTAACTGGTGGCCATTTTGGAGATAAAAATTTCCAACTAGAACATGCATTTTAAGTACGAGATAATTTATTCTTAACAAAGATACCCAGTAGTATTATGTTTCTAATGCTAAACTTTTTAATAGTAATTAACATCAGAAATGTTACACTTCTCTTCACATATATTGATGTATCATTCTACTTTAAACTATATATATATATATATATATATATATATATATATTTTTTTTTTTTTTTTTTTTTTTTTTTTTTTTGTGACAAGATAGTGTTTGATTTTGTTGGGGGGATTTTTGTTTGTTGTTTCTTTTGTGTGTGTGTGTGTAAATATATATATATATATATATATTGGGTATTTCCACTGCTATACATGTGCAGATTACTTCGAGAATTCAGAGGTCACGATTGCTAAAGCTCATCCAAGGACATTATTCAGCTGAAAAAATATTACAAGGGGAAGACCCTTACGTTTACGCTCACCGAAAGTGAATATTATTTGTTTCTCTATCAAATTTTGATAAATTTGTTTTGGTTTTTGTGTTGTATATTTAAAGAAAAACACTTACCTTTAATTGATCATAAATATTATGATTAAACACAGAAGTAAAGAATATGTATGTAATCCAGTGGCTATATAATTTTTTGTGTTAATTTAAATACTATGTATAGAAAGTGTTGTACTTGACTTTTCTTTTCGTAAATTGACATTGTTGCTGTTTTGTTGCATCAAATTACAGATTGAATGATTGACTAAATATACAAAGGCTGTTTTTGTAAGATTAGCTGCTACCATTGCAGTAAATATTAGCTCCTGCTGTTTTCTAAGCAGTAATTTCATGAATCGGCACAGAACAAAGATTTTCTCTCTGTGTGGAGAGTAGCCAACTGAAACAGCCAAGGAATGCTAGGAAGAAACCACCCATAGACTGTTTCTACTTTGCTTTTATTTATTTGGGGGGGGGGGGGGAGATTACCTTCGGTCTCCTGCAATAATAAACTTTCTCAGTTTGCTTTCGTGTAAATGCAAGAGTTGACACATCTCATAAATTAAACAATTAAAGAATATACAGTTGATGTGCACCTGTGTGAAAGAAAGTACTATTTATTCTTGCAATTTTGAACAGGTGTGGCTGATAACAAAACCACACCCACATGATCATTATAACACTTGTGGAGAAGGGGAAGAAATGGTCTGACCCAGTATTGAACTCAGGATATTGGATAGTGCAAGTCTATGCCAACCAAATCTCCATGTTATAATGAAGACAATAATATTATAATTTGTGTCTATCTTAAAGATGCCATGGAAAAGAGTAGTAGGAAGGTTTTGTAAGGACCGTTAACTCAGATGTGTCAGTAATAAATGCCGCCTTTTTATGCAGGTGTTAAGTTCATTACCTGTGACACACATGACCAGAAACACTTGGAATGGTGGGGGAGGGGGGGGGGGGGGAAGCAGTGTACGTCCTCAAGTTTTGCTTGAGAAAGGATTTATACTAATTGTTTATTTTATGGAAGAAAAAAATCAAAGTTTGTTGTTACAACTAAGTGGTTATAACTAAGTACTTTCACTGTATGGAAACCATGTGGTTACAACTAAGCCTTTTAATCTATAGAAACCCTAAAGTTGTAAATCTTACTGCACCTCTTTTTTTTTTTTTTTTTTTTTTTTTTTTTTTTTTTTCTTTTTTTTTGCCCTCATTTTAAATATTCTAAATAATTATTTTGCCTGATCTAAAACACTATGTTTTAATAAATATTATAGTATTATTTGCCACAGGGTTTAATGCAGGACGTTCTTGTTTCCTTACTACTACTATTTCACAATGAACTTACATAACTTTTTTTCCACTCTCACGGCACCTGTTCCCCCTCATCTTGCATACTGCTTCATTGTACAAAGCCATTTTTATCTTCCTTAATTGAAGAACAGAACCTTGCCTTTAAACTTTGCACTTTAAACCATCTAGCTCCCTTCTCTTTCAAAAGTACTCCAGCAAAGTTCCTTCAATTCTTACAAAATCATATCATATAAACTCATTTAATATCCTCTTGGCCATCATCTAACCAGCTTTTATTCTTCTCACATCCTTCCAACACTAACACTAATTTTAAAAAAAGTATTAATTCTCTATTCTCTGCTATTCAATCTTCCTCCTTCCCTCTGCCACAGAACTTACTCTTTTCCATTTGCATAAGAATATCTCCTCCTTTCTGTCCTTCAAACATATGCTGATTTGGACAATTAAAGATTATATCTCATGGCATCATGGTGATAATGGTTGGTACAGATGACAGGAGAGGGAGAAGGAAGGGGGAATTATAAGAGAGAGAAAAAAAAAACAGTGAAAGTGTGGACTGTATAGATGATAGTAAAGTTGTTGTTGTTTTTTGTTGTTTTTTTAAACCTGGACAACAATGTGACAAGTGGATTATAATTAACCTGAAGTGGTTCTATGTAGGAAAATAGATTTTTGATGCAAGTGGAAATTACTCAAGTCAATTTTCAAAACTGCATAATTCTAAACTAAACTACAAGTAGTAACTCCTCTAAATGACTAGTGGGGATCATGCTCTATTGAGCCTGTTGCAATCAGTTGATAATCAGCTGGTTGATTTTGGAGAAGCCATGATCTATGACATGAAGTTGTCAGGAAAATTTAATATGAATGTAGCTTATGTCCTGAATTTAAAGTAAATCTACTGATGAGGAGCAGTAATGGTAAAAGATTGTGGGTGGCACCATAAGAATAAACAATGTACAAAAGTCAGGAGTAGTTGATTAGAGGAAGAAATGAAAAAGATACTATTCAGGAAGCTGCACAAATGACAATAAAATTCCCTCTTTCCCCACCCCTAAGTGGTCAACAGCTTCCATGCAATTGTAGTCCCAGTGGTATTGGAACTCAACTCAACCGTTACTGATGCGTTAATTGTTATCAGGGCTGTTTCAAGTGAACGGTTGCTTTGGTGGAAGAGGATTTGGCTGCCTATCCCCAGGCCTTTTCCAACGGTGAGAAAATAGTTATTAAAGTTCATTTATCACTTGTAATCCAGTCTCCAGCAGCGTTTGTTGTATTTGTTTTCTTGTTGTTGTTTTTTTTGGTTCAATTTGCTTTAAGTATGTAGTTGTATAGCAAACTAGCTACTATTGTGTGTTGCTAAGAAGCTTGCTCATTACCTATTATGCAAGTGATTAATTTGTTGTAACTTTTGTGTCACAGGATTGACTAGGTAGTCATGACTGATTCTAAAATAGTGGCCAGAGTACTGAAACAATGTAATGATGAATTAAGACGTTTCATCGAGGTGAACATCAATGAGGTTGCTTCTTTCATGTATGCAAAGGATATTCTCAATGAAAGACAGTTCAATGATGTCAGCAACCCTGCATCAATGTATGGAAATGATCAGAAAGCCACAACGATACTACGAATTTTTTCAAGTGTTGTGGGTCTGGATGCAGATGCCTATGAGTGGTTTGTACAATTCCTCAAATCTAATCCCAGTAAAGTTTATGTAAACATGGCGAAAGTTTTAGATGAAAACTATAATAAACTACACACTGGAGCAGTTGCTAATGTACCCAAGTTGGACCCCGGTGGAAGTCCTCCAATAGTACCAAAGAAAGGTACAATATGATGAAAGCAGGCCTTAATTAGTGTACCAAATGAAAGCTGGCAGTCGTTGATGTTGTACTAGTCTGATAATTTCTGTTGGTCAACACTATGAATGCTTATTCCTACACAGGGGTAACTTGAAGTGTATACTGTATATTTCACTAAAAGTTAAAAATTAAGTATAGTATCTTGGTATGATTATGGATATTTAAAGTTGAAACTATAACCTAAATATAGCTATGTAGTTGGTATATATTCAATATGGAATTAATGTAATAACTTAATAAGAGTGGAGTGGCAATTATGATTCTCGTTGCTACTCAACATAACAGCAATGTCAAAGAATTACCACTGTAGCTATAGTCAGTGCCTGCCAGTAAGAAGTGCCACCCCCCCCCCCCCCCCCCCCCCCCCCCCCCTTCTAAAAAACTGGATATATTTTTGTAGGTCTGGAGTTTTAAAACCAATGATAGTTTTAGAAATCAGCATAAAATAATCAATACCATTCTTGGGTTCAAGATCATACAGGGAAACGTACAACTTAACTTTCCAGCTGACTAGATAGTTACCATGGTAATTAATGTAAGAAGAAGAAAAATAAACTGCAGATTCAATTGTTTAAATTTAGTTCAATTTAATCAGAAGGTAATAACTTCTGTTGTATTTAAGTTAATCCTCCTATAGGATTTGTTTGGCTGAATTGAAATGTAAACTATTCCTGGAAATCTTGTGGTAGGCAAATAGGCTGATCAAATTGATCAACAACTTTAAAAGCACTAACTCTAAAGCTTGGTGGTGAATATGGGGAAATTCCCTACTAAATTGGGAGAGATATTTCTGAAGCACACAGGAAAAATTACAGCATAGATTGTGGTTACAGGTATGCAAAAGTTGTACTCCTGTGATTTTATATCATGTTCGGTTGTCATTTCTGATACTATTTTATATATCCAACCAGATAACAAGCCAATGAAAAGGTTGAAAACCACCACATACTTCATTTTTATTTTTTCTACAAATCTTTTTCCTCTGACTATTCTAGCAGTTTACTGGTGTTTTCTTCTAGTATAAAAATAAACAGGAAAAAAAAAAAAAAAAAAAAAAAAAAAAAAAAAAAAACAAGCAAACAACTTAAGAATGGCTTGTGAGTTCATATCTTATTATTTAATGATTTTTAAGCACACCCTTGTAAGGTATTTACCAGTGAAGGAGGGATAATAACCTTCTACATCACCCTTCACATTTCAAACCAACCAGGCACAGAGCAACTGTTGGTAAATATAGTGGAGAGAAGCCAGTTCATCACATTCCTTTTTCCTGCAACTAACAATTGATGAACATCAAGTCAGCACATATGAATTTTCATTTTCAGAGCTTGCTTGATGGTTGTCTTCAGACAGAATGGCCTGGATATAAAAATTCCAAGGAACACGCCATGACAGATCCTTCACCATGATAAAGCCTACACCATGAGGCAGATCCTTCACCAATACAGATCCAATTTTTTTTAATATTTAAATAAGATCGCATAGTCTGACAATGAAGTAAACCTGTACCAATAGCTTTACCAACATACAAACTTCCTGTAGGGTGAATTCTGGTTGTAGTATGAACATGGTCTTGCTAACTCAGGCATCTCCCCTGCAGTCGGAAACATCTATCTGCACATCATACCACTTGAAAAACCACATGCACCTGCTCTTCCTGTACAGGAAGTCTCCTCACGCTGCTTCACAATAGCTTGGACATAAAATAGGGCTACTATATTTGCATATTCATGTTTACTAGTGAACTATTTGTGTATGAGTGAGCACCATTAATAGACTATAATGAGGAAAAGCAATTATCAGCTCAATCTCTAACCCTCTACCTGATTACCGTAAAACAGTAAACTATTATTATCATCAATTTAATGCAAGAAAATCAATAATTTACAATTGAAAATATCCTATCTTCACTAACTCTCATTAAAGATTTTTAGCCAACATGGCAGATGTCGTGTGAAATAATGATTTTCCACTGATTAAATTCTTAATTTATTCACAAAATATTTATTCTATATTTCTCATGAACCCTTTCCTTCGATTGTTTTGTATGTTTTTTTCTTTGGTGTTTTTTTGTTTTTTGTTTTTTTTTGGTTGGGGGGGGGGGGGGTGAGGAGGAGGGAGGGAGGGGGGTTTCCCTGAATTCATATGGGATAGCACCCACATTTGCAACTAGGACACTAGTATTGGCTCTCCACACCAACCACTGGGATCCTCATTCCTCTCTATGACTATCAAAACATGTCTTCGGTTCTGGAGTGGATCTCCATTTATGTTTGGGTTTTTGTGGGTCTTTAAAGAAAAATTATTAACTCATGAAATCATCCATCAAAGGAGAGTTGATAGGATTTACTATTGCATCTGCAGAGTGCACTTCACATTCAGTCAGGATAATTTAACAGGGTAGAAATATATTTTAAAACGCTGATTGGAAAGTTTTCTCCCCTCATAATTCAGAAATGTTT
>OZ017779.1:10286704-10361704 GCA_963969325.1 Lycopodina hypogea
CAGTAGTATTTTTAATCCAATTACCTTTCAAACTTCAGAAACAGTGTCATCGTCCTGGATTGCCTAGAACACTTGACCACCTTGCTGTGTTTTAAGTGGGGGATACAAATTATTAGATTAAGATTTACCTGGGACTTGGTTGGTGCTATAGAGTTAAATATAATAGAAGAAAATGTGTGTAATTCAATACAGATCTGATAGGAGCAATGCTGAAGACGTACACACATCTCAAAGTAGGCCATCTTGCTGTAATAGTTCATATAACAAAAAAACAAACACAAGAGGAAATGAAAAACAAACACTTCCTGTATGTTTGCTGGTTCCTCTCAACAGTACAGTATTTTGTGAATAAAAAAAACTGTCTACACGAGCTATTGGTGGTTGTTGTGATGAAATTGATGTGGTTGTTGTGATGAAATTGATGTGGTTGTTGTGATGAAATTGATGTGGTGGTTGTTTATTATGTCTACAGTTGAACCTGACTTTTTTGGAAGTAGAAAGAAGACCCTTTTATTTGAGGCTCAGATTCGGGGCCAGCACAAACCTAAACTTAAATTTGGAAATGGAGACAAAATCACAGAAATTTCTCCTGACCCTATCAATATACCTAACCTCACAAAGGGTTATTACCCCATGAAGTCAGGCGTGCATGGTTTAGCATTGATTATAAACAACAAAACGTTCACAGGAAAATTGAAGGATGACACTCGAATTGGATCAGACCGGGATGAATACAATCTGGTTGAGACCTGGCTATACCTTGGTTACCAGGTAGTGGTGTGCAGAGAATCCACCAAAATTGAAATGGAGAATATATTTAATGAAATTGACAAGTTATTAAGTAATATTTCTTCCAAGTCAAAGATAAAAGTGAGTAATGACTCCTTTGTGTGCTGCATTCTTTCACATGGTGATAAGTCATGCATCTACACCTCTGATAGCCAGAAGGTTGACATCAAATATCTGGAGGTCTGCATGGGAAAGAGTAAAATTCTCAATTCTAAACCAAAGATGCTCTTCATCCAAGCCTGTCAAGGTGAAGGATTGGGGACTGCAGAAGTTCAAAGTATTCGGCCAGATGGCTGCGAGCGCTCAGACGTGTACATCTCATATGCAGCAGCTCCAGGGGACCAGTGCTACAGAAATATTGAAACTGGGTCATGGTTTGTTTGCGCTCTTTGCAAGGTTCTGTGCAAGGAGTCGACCAGCAGTAGCCTAAATGAAATACAACATGCTATCAACTGTGAAGTAGCCAGTGACCCCGACCTTGTATATTCATCTCGATTTGGGGAGTTGTACAAGCAGCAACCTTCCTGCAGTGATCAGCTTGAAAAAAGTGTACATTTTTTCCAAAGCTAAATTTCTAATGAGATTGGATTCATAATGTGAATTGAACTAATAAAATTTTATATAGTAGTGTGAAGGAAACTGTAGACTGATGAAATTTTTATATTATAGTGTGATCTTATTTTCTTTATTGTTGTTTTTTTTTTTTATTATTAAAAACAATAGAATATTTTATAATCTATTAATTGAATACACATGTGCATATTAACTTTGTCTCAGAGTTGTGACATTAACCATGTCCAGTTTGGTCAACATAAACAGAAGGGTGGAGTCTACAAATATTCTACTCCTAATTAGACATTAGACACCAAATAATCAGAAACCTTTCTCTAAGTCCAGGAGGACATCACTGACCAGGAAAATGTGCAATAGTGTCCAGGCCATGTTGCTGTTTTATTGGGGGGGGGGGGGGGGGGGGGGGGGAGGGGCTTTTATGTATAGTTTTGGCATATTTAAAACCATTAGATCAAGATATTGAATGATTCTACCCTGGCACCTTCATACATATGCAAATTAAGTGGTTAATAGTTGATTTTTGACTATTTTAAATTAGTAACTGACAGTTACAAAAATTGGTGTTTATTGCACTTTCATAGTCAAATCATGAATATTTGAAAAATATATGAATATTTCACACAAGCATGCATACATGCACACACACGCACACACACTCTAGTGGAAATTCTGCACCAATGTTCTCTTGGACAGTTTTATTCATACACAGAATTTTCATGAAAAACCACAAAACAGTTATTGCTGTTGCATAAGCTTTACTACGTATTTTATATATATATAAGGAGATGTCTGTCTGTCTGTATGTTTGTACCATCATTCTGGCCAAACCTTTGGCATGATGATAGGTTTTGACTCAACTTAAAACATGGGCTAAAAAAATCTGGAAAATGGCTCGGAAAATGTCTACCATGGTATTGAGAAAAGCCAATAATAATACTTTAAAGCCCTTGGAGCTACAGACCTAAAATTTGATATGTATACACAACTTGACTCTGGGAGTAACATGGGCTGTATCCCACCTGGCCACACCTCATCCACTGGGTGTGTCAGGCTAAAAATGCCAAAAATGGTACTTCAAGAAAATACTTAGACTTACGGAATTAGAACCATAAACCCATATATATATATATATATATTCGGAATCAGTTTCTCTGTAGAACATTAAGTACTTCAATATGGCCACACCCTTCCTGTGTTCATGTCAGGCTAAAAAAAGGGGCCAAAATGGTACTTTTGCCTAACAGTCTTGGAGCTATAGACCTAAAACTAGGTAAAGTTGACTTTGGGAGTAACATGTACTGTTTTCCACCTGGCCACACCCTTTCCTATTGGTGTGTCTGGTTAAAGAATGTAAAAAAATGGAATTTCTGAAAAATACATGAACTGAAGCAGTTAGTCCTATAAACCCATACACACACACACACACACTCTCCCTCCAATGGAAATTCTTCACCAATGTTCTTTTGGACAGTTTTATTCATGCACAGAACATTCATGAAAAACCGCAAAACAGTTACTGCTGTTGCGTAAGTTTAACTACTACATATTTTAATATATGTGTATATAAAAGGAGATGTCTGTCTGTCTGTCTGTTTGTACCATCATTCTGGCCAAACATGTGGGTGGATTTCTCTGGAATTTGGCATGATGATAGGTTTAATTCAACTTTAAAATGGGCTAAAAAATCCAGAAAATAGCTCAGAAAATGTCTACCATAGTAATGAGAAAAAGCCAATAATGATACTTTGGCCAGAAACCCTTGGAGCTACAGACTTAAAACTGGACACGTATACACAACTTGACTCTGTGAGTATCATGGGCTGTGTCCCACCTGGCCACACCTCATCCACTGGGCGTGTCAGGCTAAATGCCAAATTGGTACTTCTGGAACAATACTTAGGCCTAGGGAGTTGGATCCATGAACCCATATATACATATTTGGAATCTGTTATCTGTGGAACATTTTAAGTACTTCAATATGGCCACACCCCTTCCTGTGTTCACGTCAGGCTAAATAAAAGAAAGGCCAAAAAGGTACTTTCGCCAAACCAAGTCTTGGAGCTAGAGACCTAAAACTAGGTATGCATATCCAAGTCGACTTTGGGAGTAACATGTGCTGTTTTCTACCTGGCTACACCTTTTCCTATTGGTGTGTCTGGTTTAAAGAATGCCAAAAATGGAATTTCTGAAAAATACATGAACTAAAGCAGTTATGGAATCAGTGTCGCCTGGCACAGATTTAATAAGCAGAAACTTCCAGGTTCCACTTATTCCTGATTCATACATATGTGGATATGCATGTATATATTTATATTGCTTGTCTATCTACATTACCACCAAAGCACCAAACCAAATGAAGCTAATTCTTCAGGATAGACGTGCTACACCAACTATGTTTTTATAAAAGGCAAAATATATTCGGGCCACTTGGCCATACCTCTTCCTTTGGGTGTGTGAGACCATAATGCCAAAATGGTACTTAATATAAACCCTTGGACCTGACATCTAAAACTTGGCAATAACACACATCATAACTCCAAGAGAGACATGGACTGGGTCCCACCTGGCCACACATAATCCCCTGGGAGTGTCAGACTAAAATTACCAAAAATGGTACTTGGCCAAACTCTGCATACCTTAATGTGGGTATACCATTATATCCCTGGCAACATGGGGACGGAGGGGGGCTATTATTGCTATACAACAAATAGAAAGTTGTGTGGACCCTATTACAAGGTACCACACCCAAATGTCATTTTGAGTCACTGACTAACTCATTCATTATTCATCAATTGTAATCAATCAAACTGGAACAGTATGGCTCTCTCTTCCATGTAGGCATACTTTAGTTTACCAATGACCTTTACTTTCAAAGGGAGAATGCATTCCTTATCAATTAAATAACAAAAAAAGATGTGGTATTAAGAGGAAGAACCATTGTTGGGAGTTTTCCATACTTCATTCAATTAGAGCACTTTTTGGGTTCAAGCATGATCCAGGTCAATGAGAGCCTAAGCTGATAATATTTTTTTGTGACAGGCCCTCACAGACACTGCACAGCCCAGCCCAGCCCAGCAGTGATAATTGTTCCAACTCTACTCAACATACTAAATGACATCAATGGTCCTCATCTCTGAAATCACTCAATTGAGAGTGGACTAATTATCAGGACACCCCCTGAGGAGTATATTGCTAGCAACTCCTCCACTAAAATGGGAAAACAACAACAATAACAAAAGACTTGGGGGGGGGGGGGGGGGGGGAAACAAAACACTCCTGGGTATTCCCTCATGAGATCCTTTCACTAGTCCCACAGTATTTGATATGTTGTACAGAATGAAAGTCATCTCGTCTCGAATAGAAAGATGTTGGAATCAGTTTGGTTCCATTTGATTGTCTACCATTGTCCATATGTGGTAGAAAGGTTGCCCTATGGATGACGAGTATTATAATAGGATGAGGAACTGATTCCTGCTCCACATCACTTATCCCCCACATGGTGTTACACAATGACAAGAGTTCATGCTAACCACTCTGAACCCAAACATGCTAGAAGTTGTAGCGGCACTGTAATAATACATGCCCTGCTACAGGTCTGGTCAGTGCAACTGCATGCAATAGAAACTGATCCACCAAATAATGAGAGCACGTAGATAAATTAAAAGAAAATATTCTTGAAGTTGATGTATTGAGATTTAAAACAAAATACTTTCAAAGAAGTAAAACTTGGTCAATATCATTGAAAGTTTGGACGTGGTATGACTCTTAAAATATTCTCATCGTTCACCTTTTTCTGCCGTAAGTATTTACACTGTCTATATACAATAGTTGCACAACTATAAGTTTAGGCCAAAAAACAACAACAAAAACAAACAATAAATATAAAATAAATATCAGACAATTAATACTGATCATTGAAGATGTTGGTTCACATGATACCCACATCAGTTCCTCCTTTAAAAATAAGTTTGTACTTTTCCCTGGAGATCCTGTCAAAACAGTTATTACAAACTCTAACTTTCCTGTGTATTCCCAATCTTTCTACTTCACTTTCAAAGCTGCTGCATCTGAAAGGACAGAAAGCAACAATTACCAGTGCAGTGAGTGAATACTACAGGATAACACTACATCCAACCCTCCAGCTCAACCATGCAACCAGTGAGTACAGTTGTAATTGGAATGACCCAGCTTGTAGTGTGATGTAGAAAGAAAGTAAATAATGAATGGACATCTAGACAGACCTGGCACAGAAGATCTGGCCGCAGTCTCTGCAGTGATGTTTTCTCTCTGTGAAGGTGAACTCCATCTCGCATCTGTGACAGAGGTGGGCTGCACTGTCTAGTACCCAGTGCTGCATCACACCTGCAAGGAAAACACACTAGCACTCACCTACCAGGGAAGTAGGACTATGAACGCACACGAGCGCACACATGCACGACAAATTGTGAAACATCACTAAAGAATAGCACACAGGAACATATTTTGAAGTAGCTTAGACAAGGCGTCTGATTACATATCGAACGCACATGAACTAGCATATACAAGATAAGAGCTGAACGTCCACTATTGTTTGTTTAGGTTTTGTTGAATCTATTCTCAATATTTTTAGGCATGTTGTCAGCAGACACATACGCTACATAAATAGCAAGCAACCAGAAGTCTACATATCCACAGCAGGAGCCAAGGAATATATCTGTGCACAAGTCCTCACCAAAATTATCTGACACTGTCCAGCAAAACACTCGTCCTCTTGAGTCACCCACAAAGAGTCGTCTGTGATCCCTGCACATCATAAATAACACATTAATACTGCATAACTCCTCACACGCGTGTGGGTATATAAGTTTTACAAGATGTTTGTTCCTCTTACTTGGACACACGGAGACATGTGACGGCTGCAGGTCTATCGTTGTCTTTACGATGTACGGACGTGTGCATTGTGAGGGTGTGCACCAGCTTCAGTCTTCTCACCCACTTGCCAGCTGTGGGAGTGTGAGGAGAAAGGAAGGAAGGGGAGGAGGAAGGGGATAGGAAAGGGGTCAGGAAGGGAAAGAGAAGGGAAGGGAGAGGAAATGGAACGAGAAGGGAAGTGAAGGAATAAAATTTTGAAAAATACATGGAAACATAAAGTAAAGTACATTAAATGTGGGCACAAAAGTGATTTGGAAAGAGAAGAGAAATAGAATGTACTGATTAGAGACAGTAGAGACAGGGAGGACACAAGAAAAGTAAGGGGGAAAGAATGAAGGGAACAGGACAGATTATAGGGGTGACAAACGAGGACAAGGATAGGTGGAAATTAACACTAAACAATAAAGAAAATGCAAACATTACTTCTTCTCTTTAGTTCAGCAGATTGTTTCCTCTTCTCCAGGACATACTGGGCATAGACCGGGTTGACTATGGCCAGCTCTTTCAGGTCACCATGAAAACTTCCATCCACTCCCTCATCCTCCACCTCTGGTTTCGCCATACCATCAACCTCAGCAGTGCCCTTATCCCCCACCCCAGGTGTTCTTTTCCTGTCCACCTTTACTTTCTCCTTATCTCTCCCCTCCGGTGTACCTCCACCTGCCACTGCAGCGTCACCTGAGGTATCAGCAACACCCAATCCTCCTCTGCCTTCCTGTTCAGTCTCAACACAAACATCTTCAACAACTTCACCTGATGAGTGTTTGCTCGACCCACACGGGTTCGATGGTTCATGTGATTCCTCCGCCTGATTCCCTCCACCCACTTCATCGGATTTGGCTGAAATATTGCTAACTAAGTAGTCCAGCATGCTTACAGCTGACTTCTCCATCTCTTCATCTCTGCTACCTGCTGTTCTCTCCTCCTCCTCCTCTTCAGTGTAAGTGTTACTCCGACCTCTTGACTTGGTTGTGGACCCATCTTCAGATAAGTTTCTAGGAGGTGTTAAGTCAGCTGAGATCATGTGAGGATCACATGACGATGCCTGGGAGTCATCCTGACCTGTAGGCCGAAACATTTCCTGACTGCCGAGCAAGTCGTCTGCAAAGGTACACATAGAAGTGGAACATAACACATGTCCCTGCAGCATGCTAACACATGTCCCTGCAGCATGTGCTATAGACATCTGCAGCGTTACTAAATAAACAGAGCCTCGACCACCTTGAAGCATCAGCCTTAGACCAGACACATAAGAACTAATTATTTTCTAGTTATCAATAGTAAAAAAAAAAAAAAAAAAAAAAAAAAAAAAAAAAGGGAGAGAGAGTATTTATCATTTAGTGGTCATGTGTGGCGATCACATCCAGCTGAGGTGATTACAAGTGGATACAATAAATGAGGGAGTCACATGTACTGGTCTCCACTGCACCTGACCCTTCTTCACCTTTATACCTGTCCATCTGCCCAGAGAGGCAAGGGCATCCATTGTCACAAGTGTGCCATATTATTGGCCAACGAAAAGATGAATCATGAGGTAATGCATTTTTCAGGATTCCTGTTTGGGCAATCATTTCAACCTTTACCAAATGTGCACACACACACAAAAAGAATAACTATATGTTAAGGAGAAAACTCTATTATCTATTAATAATGTCATTTTTGATGAAGTAGAGCAATAATTCCTTATTCATTTTCATTTTATAATAATATGAGGTAGCACATCTACACACCTTCATGTCCATGTATACACCTTCATGTCCATGTATACACCTTCATGTCCATGTATACAAGACAACTACCAAATGTCATAACACAGGTATGAACCAGTATAAACTGGTTTTAATTACACCATTAGTGTTACACAGTGAAAATAATTGCCAATACAGTCTAAATGTGAGAAAACGAATAAACTGAATTTATCAAAAGTTATTAAGTTATTGAGTAATTAAAAAAGTTACAAATGCAACTGTCTTATTTTCACATTGATTCTACTAAGCATGTGCACTAACCTGTCCTCTCAGGAGAGGACTTCGAACTCTTATTAGGACCAAGAGTAACATTTTTCAGTCTGCTAATGACATTGGATGGAAGTTTTCCACGAGACACATTAGAATCCAGTGTTGATTCTAATTAGATAAAACAAGACCACAGTAATAAATTGTTAGTTTGTTGTTGTTTATTTTTCTTCAGGGAAAGTGGGATTACTTGGTGTATATATCAACATGGACACCAACTCAAAGAAAATATAAATAAATTAAAAAATAAATGTCTTATATTAGATAATTGAAGAGTAACAGAGCATGAAATAAAGTAAGTCAGAAGTAACAGACAATGAAAGAAGGTAAAGGGTTGGGAATAACAGAATATAAGAGAAGGTAAAGGGTTAGGAATAAAACGATATAAGAGCGGTACAGCATTATAACCTGTGGCAAATAATTGTTTGGAATACTTAAGATGAGGCTAAAATTATGGTCAGATTTACAACATTTGGGTTTCTATATTGTGAAAGAACTTAGTTGTAGCCACATTGTTTCCATACAGCAAGCACTTAGTTGTAGCAACAGACTTTGTGTTTCCAAACAATAAACAATTTGTTTAAAAAAATCCATTCTTAAGCAAAACTTATGAATGTATGTCGCCCCCACCATTTGAAGTGTTCCGTGAAGGTAAAGGGTTGGCAATAACAAAATATAAGAGAAGGCAAAGGGTTGGCAATAACAAAATATAAGAGAAGGCAAAGGGTTGGCAATAACAAAATATAAGAGAAGGCAAAGGGTTGGCAATAACAAAATATAAGAGAAGGTAAAGGGTTGGCAATAACAAAATATAAGAGAAGGTAAAGGGTTGGCAATAACAAAATATAAGAGAAGGTAAAGGGGTTTGGCAATAAAAGAATATGGAATAAGGTAAAGGGTTGTGTAATTAACAGAATATGGAAGTAGGTAAAGGGTAGAAGAAACAAAAAAAGAGGGAACAAATAACAAACAATTAAAATAGTTTTATTGTGCACAATCAGCACAGCTGATTAGTGATGTCATCAACACCATGGTGGCTGTTGAGCCAAAGCATTATGTCCTTGAACATAACAATGGCAAGTGCAATCAGATGCTCATTTGGACGGATAAATAAGGCTCCAAATAAAGCACATCAACAGTGATCGCAAATCCACAAGATAATTATGCAACCAACCCATCCCACTCTAGGCTACAGATGCAAAGCAATACACTAGAAATCAAAAACGATTTTTTATATGTTCTTCATTTTGTAATGTTTGTGTTCCATTTGTTATATTTCAACAATTTCTATTAGATGTTGTTTATAAAATTGAAACTTGTTTACGACAGCTACATTTTTATTGGTAAAATGCGCAGCTGAACCGTTCTTGTTACCTTATTATCTTTCAACTTCCCCCCCCCCCCCCTCTCACACGTCATGCAAGAGCTAAGACAAATGTACCTGGCCTGCTAGTGTAATGCATGGCTCAACTGAATGGTCTCCATGAGAACTTAAAAGTGCAAGATAATTGACTACCCCTTACCTCCTGTACGTTCTGCATCGAGCATGCTCGCTGTGGGACTGACTTGCCTCACTCGAGAGTTCTGCAGCATCTCTTCCTCAGAGATGTACTCCAAACACCACATCTGAGGGGGTGGGGCAGGAAGGGGGTGGGGCAGGAAGGGGAGGAAAAAAAGAGAAATAAGGAAATGAAGAATAAACTGAGGTAGGGAGTCTGTGTGAGAAAGATCTGACGTGTATAGTATTGTACACTGCAAGAGCTGCTGGACTCAAACAAGAGGGGCAACTCACCCTAACTATTCCATCAGACGATCCAGTGAGGATAACATTATCCTTATTCCAGTCAAACAGCTGTAGGTTTTTAAAGTCACATGACAACATACTGCATCACATGATACATGCTATCAGTGCACAATGGGACTATAAAGGGTGTGTGGCTTACCTCAGATGTGGTGCAGCACAAGACCTTGCAGCTGCTGGTCAGAATTAGAGGAGTTTCTGCCAGTAGAGAGCCATTGACTGTCCACAGCCGTATCTGGTTCTTTGTGCATGTCACCAAGTTCCCCTGGAGAGAAGACACAAAGTGGATCTTATCCAGGCTAGCACAGCAACTCTCGCAGGAGAGTGGGATGTATATGCGTTTCCATCTGCAGGCAACTAAGATCAGGAGGGCAGCTGAAGCTACCAACCATGAACATTATGTACATTGGCTCAATGAACTGTGTGACTTCCAGCTCAGAAATTGCATTTTTAAAGACCTTTCCTGATACTCCTGCCAAACTGGACCCCACCTGGGAAAATTTAAGAGCTACAACCACATGCGTAAGAATCGCCCTATACAGTGCAGCAGATTGCCAGCTACACCTGAAGGTGTCGAGTGAGAAGGCTGACCAGGTGTCAGAGATCTGGACCTTTCTCACAGTGCAGAGTCCCAGCCAGTGCCAATGGTATTCATGGTACTGTCTTTATTATGATGTTAGTTAGGACAACAGTGTGGTGTAACTAAGCAACAGGACTCCTGGCCCCTCATCTGTTAGAGCATGATACTTAACACTGGTGCCACCTCTGTTTTATAGGCCAAAAATATCTTCCTGGTTAAATTAGTGCCCAAAGGACTAATTAAGTGAGAGGGTGGTACCTTACAATCTTAAGTCGGGTGTCATAGTGTGTTACTAAAAAAGAAAATGATGACAACTAAACAATCTCACTCTAAATGTTACAAGAGTTAGAGCAGGAGACGTAGGGCCAGACAAGTGAGGAAAAAAAAGATACGATGGTTGTCTTCCGAGTGAGACTTCAAAACTATCAGCTAACACGAGGAACAACCTATCTAATAAACAATGTTCAGGTGAAACATTCTCTTCTACAGCGGTAAAAAAATTAATCACACTGCACAATGTGTTTGCTTGGACCAATAAAGGAAGGAAAGTGGTCAATACATCAAGCAAGCACCCCACCTCATGTTTTAAAGCAAGTAATGGATGACTGACAGATGCTCACAGGGCTTTATTCTTGTGGTAGTGCATTCTTTGGAGGGGGCGGGAGCAATGAAAAATTTTATGATTGAAACTGGAGCGCATGAACAACCAAGAAATGAAACTATTCTATGATACACATCTACCCTACTGTATCATGACAGCTAAATAAGCATACTGCAAGTTTGACGACCATTTCCCAATTTAAAACAGAGGCATTAATTATTATACTGATAAACCAGTAGCAACGATTGAATGTGTGTGTGTATATAGTGACATACATTTAGATTGTTGATGGTGACCATGGTGATTGGATTAGCGTGATCTGATAGCTGCCGCACAAAGGACAGGGTTGTCATGTCCCACAAAATACAAGTCTTGTCCTACACACAAAGATCAAAGAGATACTAAACAACATAGCACAGGATAAAGAATAGACAGTTGTGTGTGTGTGTGTGTGTGTGTGTGTGTGTGTGTGTGTGTGTGTGCGTGTGTGTGCATGCATTCGTGTGTGCATGCATATGTGTGCAAGTACGTATATGAGAGTGCATGTGTGTGTACACGAGTGTGTGCGTGTGCGAGAGTACTAGTGCAAGTATGCATGTGCACGTGTGTGCACCACCAATTGCAGTACTGACTGTACACAGTGCACCACACCACACCACCACCACCACAACCACACTGACCTTGGAGCCTGATGCAATGAGGTTGTAACTAGAAGAGGTGGCCAGGCAGATGACAGCAGCAGTGTGACCATGCAAGGTGTGCTTCAAACGGAGTTGTATTGGCACCTTCTCCTTGCTGGCTCCATAAGAAATGTCCCAAACACACACAACCTACACAGTACAGTACAAAGCACAGAGTAATGCATGGACATACCAAGGCAAGATATAATTGGTAAGTGAGCCACAGGTGACCGATCATATTCCACTTGGCAGAACAATGTCATGCATCAACACATGTTGCCACACCACTTCTACAATCACTGCTGGAGTAGCAACACTAAGGCAACCACAACAAGTAGAGACCAACAGCTGCCAGAGAGCTATTACAGGTGCTCAGACGATGTAGGCAGCTACATTCATGTATGAGTTGAGACCAAGAAAGACTCTATTTGTAACTGACTAAGGTGAGGGTATGTGAAGCTACTAATGTCAAGGGAAGAGCCAGCCATAACTTCTCCTTGTCAACTGCAATCAGGAGAAATTTAGCATCAAGTGTATTCAGAAAATACTTAGACTCCCTGATAATAAGTCATCCTTGCTCTCTACATGTGATTTGCTCATGTCAACATGCAGTAGGTGAAATATAATCAGTCGTCTCTGCCCACAGTTCATTTAGTATGCCCACCTACATGTGCACATCTGAGTGAGGCTATGCCAGATAGCAAGTAATCTGCCTGAGGTAACCATGGATATACACCGCCTTGTAGGCACAAATTGTGTGGCCATGAAACACAATCCATAGAATTTCAGGTCGACCAAAAGACGTCCCTTGTGTTTTGGTCAGACAAGACTACAAAAGAAAAACAAACCAGCAAATCTAGGTTTTTTTATTTAAAAAAATTTTTTTTATTATTAAATTTCTATGGAAAGTAGGTAAAGGGTCTCACTGTGCTCTCTCCTCCTGTGAGTAAGGTGTTGTCATTGGTAACAGCAGCACACAGAATGCGGCCCTCATGCAGCCCTTCAAACACTGCCACCACCTGTGCAAACACACACAATACAAATACAGGACAAGATATAGAGAGATTGATAATAGGTGTGTGAGAGCGTGCGGTGCATGAGTGAGTGTAGGTGGGTGTGGTCTATTGTAGATGAATGTTGTATGAGAATAAATGTGGCGTTCATTCAAAACACATCGGACCACTCCCCTGCCATGCCCCCTCCCCTCCTCCACCTTGTCTGTGTCCACAGAGGCAATGCGGGCACTGTGGTCAGGGAAACTCCACATGAAGTAATACTTGTAGTTGGCCCAGGGCAGTAACACCTTGTTCTTGTCGATGGCCAGAGGGGCCTTGTTGTCCGACAGGAAGACAATCTGATTCACTGCCCCTGAGATCACTGCATACAGGATGGAGGTGACTAATATTAATCAGAGTAGTATAGAGTTTCAATATTTAACATAACTAGAGAAGTGCCCGTTATACATATGGGGGGGGGGGGGGGGGGGAATATGGGATGCAGTGCCCCATTTCTAAAGTAAATATTATGATGCATGTCTAGTAATCAAGAGCAGGTGTAAATTTATGAGGAGTTGAGAAATTTCAAATTTAGAGCATCAAATTGCGCCCTTTGCGGTAAAGTAAGAAGAGAGAGCAGAGGGGGTGGGGGGAAAATAAGGGAAAACACCTACAAGATCTGCTGTCCCCAGGTGGTTACCCATCCAAGTACTGAGCAGGCCTAACAGTGCTTAACTTCAGTAAGTAATTTTAATTGAAATCAATTTGAACCAAAAAAGAGAGTTCAACCCCAAAATTGTCTGCAGATTTGAGCAGCTGTGAGGTAGTCCTCACCCTCCCTCCCTCACTCTCCCTCCCTCACTCACTCTCCCTCCCTCACTCACTCTCCCTCCCTCACTCACTCTCCCTCCCTCACTCTCCCTCCCTCACTCACACACTCTCCCTTCCTCACTCACTCACTCTCCCTGCTTAACTTCAGTAAGTAGTTTCAACTGAAGTCACCCCAAAATTGACCCCAAAATTGTCTGCAGACAATTTTGGGGTCAATTTTGGGGTGACTTCAATTGAAACTACCTTCTGAAATTAAGCACTGTCGTTTTTGACAAAAAAAAGAAGTGGATATACCCCCCCCCCCCCCCCCCCCACCATTCCAAGTGTTTTTAGATTTGTGTGTCACAGGTAATTATTATGTGTCAGTTCATGTGTAAGCTGATCTCATTCAAAAGGACATTTCTAGAGGAATTTGTGTTTATAGATCTCACAGGAGGTTCAGAAGTACACTAATTCAAATCGCGTGCAATTTGACTATCTTTTACAAATTTTTACTGTATGGAAAAACAAAAGGTTTGTTGGACCTATGCCCTAGCCCTAACCACTTTCTCCCCAAACAGGGCCAGTGGTCCTGTGAGCAACCCCTGAAAATTTCAGGATGATTGGTCAGGCATCTTGGGAGGAGATAGCGAATATACATACAGACCGACAAATTGCAAAATATAGTAAAATGATAAAGAAACTCTCTGGGCATGCCATGAGGCCTTAACTGCCCGTCCACTGAGCTAGAATAGTTCATTTGTTGTTACACTGTTGAATGGTGGATATAGATCAACATCTATTGATTCTGATAGTCAGTATGTCATAATTCTTCACTGCCAAACAATGTTTTAAGTATTAGTTGAGCCCTAGCCCTAGATAAAATACGTTGCACAAGAAACTTGTTACGAGACATGATAGACCATGCATAACATACTATACATATTAGATTGTATAATACAGCATTATGACACTATACTTGTCTAAGAACATTATATATGCTGAACCTCTGACAGGATCTTTCGTGGGCATAAGTTGGACCAAATTCTTGTAAAAGATGCGCTGAGCATCCACTGTGGTGGTTGGCTGAGAAGAGGAAGTATGGGAGGAGGGAGGGAGATCTGGAGGCAGTGTGGTGGACAAGATCTTCCTCTGTCGGTGAGGTCTCTTAAAGATCTGAAGGAAAGTAGAGGAGAAGTAGGTAGCCAGGGGAGGAGAGAGAGGAGAGGGTAAGATAAGGAAATGAGGAAGAAAGGAAACTGCTGACAGACCACAATTAAGCTCACTTGTTTGGGCATCTGTCCAAAGTTGTGAATGAAGGAGGTGACAGCAAGTTTCTTCATGGGATCATCAATCTTGTCAATATCCACTGCCCCCTCATAGAACAGGTGGTGGAAGACATTGTGGTTGGCCAACGCCTCATCCCCTCTCTGCTTGTAGCCAAAGATGAGGTCAATCCACTTGTGCAAGTTTGCTGAGACATAGTCACACTCCAGAGCCTGCAGGACAAGACAAGAGGAGGTCTAACACCTCCTGCACAGACACACCACACCACAGACACACCACACCACACACCAAACCTATCCACACACATCACACCTTTCTACACCCATTCACACACCACACACATACATGCGTATAAAGCTCTGGCTTTGTAAAAGAAGGGTATTGTTTCAAATGGGTGGAGAGAGATATCATAAGTGGTACATGTTGAAGGGCTTAAAAATAGGACAACAAGATCACACCCACTGCTGCATCTCATCAGAAGGCAGTCCTGACATGCAAGGAAAACTACGCTCAAGAGCCAGAGACACTGATGGGATTGTATTGAGTGTAATGTTTATTGTGTTAAGGTAATGAAGTATGAATAGTTGATTTGATTACTTGTACAACACTAGCGCAATTAATTATCAGTTGGTATGCAGAGTCTTGTGTTACAGAAAAGTAACCTGTGATTAGGCTCGGACTTCTGAAATTTCCCTTTGTTATATTAAGATCTGAACTCTGAGTGTGATTACGTGTATTGATGATATTGACTAGTTCCACTTGTTAGGCCCATCCGCACTACACAAAAACAGAAACTTTTTCTCCTTATTTGAGTCAATTAAATTTTTTTTAAAAAGTTTCAAGTATTCAAAAATTACAACTGAGGTAGCATTTTTTAAAAACAATTTACTACAATCATGAGTGTAATTGCTTCCTAAGGAAATATTTAAATTTGCCATATTTCATGTGATAAATGCTGAAATAGCAGCTAATCTACTTGTTTGTTAGTTTTTTTGTATTACTATGCCATTGTTTTGAGCTATGGCTGAGCTGAGCACTGTTTTGACCGAGGAGAGCATCGAGAGATTCTGATGATTCTATTACAACCACATCCTCCTTCAAATAATTCATATCATAATAAAAGTTTGCACATTCAATATAAGCCATTTATTTTATGTGCAAAGCAAAAACCTCACCTGGGGTGACTTGGGCAAGATGACATCATAAATAAACTGATTTAGCAGTTGTAGTGCGGACACACAAAAATATTTTATAAAGGACCACAGTCGTTTTCAGGGGCAGTATGGACAAGCATTAAGCTTGACTTCATTAGAGATGTTAGACAGGGTGTGTAGTATCTTGATGGTAACAGTTGAACTGTAGGAATTCATAGCTAACACTGGGCAATGTAGAAGAACCCTAGGAACAACTTAACATGCCTCAAAATGAGACAGTTTGTATTATAAGTGTACTGTAGATTATGTTGTGCTGTTTATGCAATTTTAAATGTATACACAAAAGTCTCAACCTAATACACATTAGACTAAATATAGTAACATCCTTACCTCAGTTAGAAAGGCCTTATAATCATGTCTGCATGCATACCCACTGCCCACTGAGATGACACACCACACAGTCTGTGCTAACCTACCAACCAACACTGCAGCCAGAGCTGTGCAAAAACCTTGACTGACCTCTCTGTGAAGCCGTACAAACTCCTGGGGGTCTCCTTTAGACCAAGGGGGCAACACAATGTCACAAAGGAGCTCGCCACTCTGTTTCTGCCCAAGATCAAAGTTGTTTCTGTTGACAAGAAATTCAGGCAAGTAGAAGAACTCTGGAATAAGCTCTTTAATGTCAGCCATGTTTGATTCACTGGCTGAGCGCCATGCGTCTGGTATACTATGAAAAAGACGATCCGGAAGGTCAAAATGGCCACCCTATATCGTAGAGAAATAGGAGGGGGAACGATAGAATGAAGAATATAAAGCATAGTGGTAAAAGAGAAGGTAGAAGAGGAGGGGGATGGGAGGTGGAAGAGGAGGGGGGAGGGAGGAGGTGGAAGAGGAGGGGGGAGGAGATGGAAGAGGAGGGGGAGGGAAGGAGTTGGAAGAGGAGGGGGAGGGAAGGAGTTGGAAGAGGAGGGGGAGGAGGTGGAAGAGGAGGGGGAGGGAAGGAGGTGGAAGAGGAGGGGGAGGGAAGGAGGTGGAAGAGGAAGAGTAGGGGGAGGAGGTGGAAGAGGAAGAGGAGGAGGTGGAAGAGGAGGAGGTGGAAGAGGAGGAGGTGGAAGAGGAGGGGAGGTGGAAGAGGAGGGGGAAGAGGAAGAGGAGGGGGAGGAGGTGGAAGAGGAGGGGAGGTGGAAGAGGAGGGGAAGGGAAGGAGGTGGAAGAGGAAGAGGAGGGGGAGGAGGTGGAAGAGGAGGGGGAGGAGGTGGAAGAGGAGGGGGAGGAGGTGGAAGAGGAGGGGGAGGGAAGGAGGTGGAAGAGGAAGAGGAGGGGGAGGAGGTGGAAGAGGAGGGGGAGGAGGTGGAAGAGGTGGGGGAGGGGAGGAGGTGGAAGAGGAGGAGGTGGAAGAGGTGGGGGAGGGGAGGAGGTGGAAGAGGAGGAGGTGGAAGAGGTGGGGGAGGGGAGGAGGTGGAAGAGGAGGAGGGGAGGAGGTGGAAGAGGAGGGGGGAGGAGGTGGAAGAGGTGGGGAGGGGAGGAGGTGGAAGAGGAGGGGGACGAGGAACAAGTGCACATGAGTCATATATAAAGTGAATAAAGTGATGCAAAATCAGAATAAAATTTAAAAAGGTAGATCACAAAAAGCATACTTTATATACAGATCGAATACCTGAAGTTTCAAAAAGAATTGGGTAAAGGGTTCCATGCGTATCAAAAAAGACGCCACAATCATGGCAGAGGAATAGTGAGTTCCGTAATAATAAGCAGGCGTGTTTTCTCCTGTGGGATCCTCGAAATATTTGAACCTCTCAATGAATTGCTTCAATCTCACTTCAGTCTGGGCCCCCATGGGCTTGGAGAGGTCACGGAAGGTCTTGGGATCACTAAGGTTAAGGACCTGTTACACGAGATTGTGAAAAGAATAGTTTAAAACAATGTGACAACAACAAAAAACAAGAACCACAAAAAAACAAAAAAAAACAAAAAAAAAACAACCCCCCCCCCCCCCCCCCCGACAATAGTGTGCACTATATAGAGTGCTGGTATGCATTGAGTGCATACACTATTCCAGCTTTCCCTCTCCCCCACATGCCTACATTATCACATGATGTGTTGCATCAAAAGCAGATGTTATGTTTCTGAGCTTACCTCGCTGGAGTAGTCGGCCAGAATCCAGGGGAAGATAGGGTACTGCATAAGGTCATTGTAAGAACGCCCGGCCAACGTGTTCAAGTGCATTAGGTATTGAAAGTTGGTCATCTCACCATTCTAACATTACAAGGGAGGGAGGGAGGGAGGGAGGGAGGGTGAGGGGGGTGGAGTGAGGAAAGGTGAGGAAGAAGCAAGTAGTCTTAATATTAGCCCCAACACTAATGATCTGGAGCTGGTTCATAACTGTGTGTGGTTAGGATACGCATCATCTTGGAATAAGATTAGAGCCTTTGTAAGTTTTGATGAACAGAGTGTCTCATGCTTAGTGCCGAAATTATCTTGAACTAGCCCCAAATCTATGCACTAGCACATTTTATACTTCTGTAACTATGGAAGTCCTAACATTAGCACAAATACTAACAATGAAGCTAATCATAATAAAACCATCCCTAACAGTAGGCAGCCTTAATATGAACACTAACGAGCTGCAACACACAAACTTGAACTAGCCCTACCCCTTGCTTCAGCCATAACCCGGGTAGCAGTATCCCACCCCCCAAACATACCGCCCATTTGTCCACCAGCTTCTTCTCCCCAGTGAGCACAGATAAGAGACCATGTGACTGCTCCGGGTCCATCTCTGGATGCATGCCAGCAATGTAGTGGCCATCTCCTTGAGGGAGGGACGACTTGGACAGGGACAGCAATCTGCAACCACACCACAAACAGTGGCATGACTCTCACGACCACAGTTCACTCATAATCTCCTCCCCACTCACACAACTAAACACTTCAGTGCTTTGCGGGGGAACCTCACATATCAATTGGCAAACAGCTCCTGCCCTAGAGTGTGTTGTAATTATGGCCACATAATGGTGTGTGTGCATAAAGGTAAGGTGTCATCAGTTGGTAGAAGTGAACAAGCATATCGAGTGAATTACAATTCATTGAGGCTCTGCTTCTTGAAGTTTCTGGAGCATAATAAATTTCACTTTCTAATTTCTACACACTGTTGCTCTGTGTGTGTGTGTGTGTGTGTGTGTGTGTGTGTGTGTGTGTGTGTGTGTGTGTGTGTGTGTGTGTGTGTGTGTGTGTGTGTGTGTGTGTGTGTGTGTGTGGAGCAACAAGTGAAGGCAGTTGGTGCTGACATGTGAGAGATGCACCAGCAGCGTAGAAATAAAACTCTGGTGGTTCTCTATCCCCACAGTTCCTTGCCTCACCCCTTCACCCCTAGACATACTTTTGGTAGATCTTGTCTCGATATTTGGAAATAAAAATGAGAAAGTGACTCCGACCGTCCACAGAAAACACCTCCAGAGCCGAATGTCTGAGCAGGTAGCGACGTTTGTGCACCTCCCGGATAGTGTCGTAGCGCAGCTTGATACACCTGTACAACACAAGCACACAAACCAGTGAGTTCACAGTTACGCTAAATAGTAAATTTGCATATAAAGATATATAAATTAAAATGTTTTAATGCATCAGTTAATAAGATTGAGCATGCTATTACGCACGTGCTACTACTTGCATGTGCCACTGTATCTGTACCTGTTGCTATTCGTATCTGCAAGTGTTGCCACTGGTGGCAATGCTAGTATACTATAATCAACATATGCTACAGTGCGTCTCCATGCAGTTGACCACAGGACTGTGACATATTTGGTGCCCTCAGATGGGGCAACACAAATATGACATAACGGTGGAACTAGAATGGACTCCAACACCCCCCCCCCCCCACCCAACCCCTATAGGGGTCCAGTGCAAAAGACCACACATGTTGAACCACAAGAGTTGCCATGTGGAGTGGCAGGAGTTAGAGTACATGGAAGAGAAGCTGCAACTCACTGGATGGGGATGTCCACCTTACCACTGTCCTTCAGGAGGGAGTTGTGCAGACTGCTCGGTACCACAGGGTCATACGAACTATATGGCAACAGACAACAATCACACAATGACAATGTGCTTGGCAACCACACTCCTGTCAGAATGTGAATCAGCTTCTACCAATGGAAATATAAAGTAAGCAACAACATAAGAGCATATGGGGGTTCACTCGGGTTCACCGTGGGAGAAACTAGGCAAGTCTTTTTAAAAAAATGAGATCCACATATCCATTTCAACCTCTTTGATAATCTCTTCAGCCAAGATGGAGAACATATTAAAGTTAGATAGCAGACTGATAATCCTACGCTAAAAAAACTCTGGGAAATGGTGTAACTTACTTATGTACGTAGGTCGTATTCCTGTATTAATGCCCCCCCCCCACTTTTTTTTTTGACAACGCACAATCAGGACACATCGCTATTGAGACAAATATTTCCAGTTCTACGTTTTGCATAATTAGGTTCCCAAGATATAGTTTGAGGTGAAGGAAATAATGGAGTCATATCACAAGATGGAACACACATGAGAGTGAATGAGTATCCGGTGATATCCACTACCAGGTATAATATTATATATAACTTTTGGAAATAAAGGTGTTTGAAGGGCACACCTCAAACCTTGCATAATGCTTGACCTGCACAGGCAAGCTCACTCACTCAGCAGAGGCAGATTCCATGTCCACAATGTTGCCATTATGAGTGATGGTGATGCCTTCAATGACATAGAAGTGGGTGGATCCTAGCAGCAGCACCCCGTCCCTGCTGTCCAGACCCGTCAGACGAGCACACTGGTAAGGCTGGTGCACCTACAGGGTACAAATACACACACACACACACACACACACACACACACACACACACACACACACACACACACACACACACATTCTCACACACACTCACTCTCACTGTATCAGTGACACTCCATCAATGGCAGCTACATGTCCCAACACTAATTAGAGCTATAGACATCAACAATATGGACATACACACTCAGCAATACAATTTACTATAGTCACAGCTTCCATTGTACACTGTTGATGATGCTGGCTGGCTGTTTACTGTGGCGTCACAACTGAAGGCATCCCAACCCAGTGACTTAGAGCTACTCAAAGGAGAACCCCACAACATTATAATTAAAGGAATGGATCAAGCAACGGTTGATACAACCAGTCACAAGAACAGCCATTCCCTTCGAGGGCCCAGACTGGTGGTGTAGCTGTGCCACACATCTGTGGCTGTGTCAAATGACTAGCCCTTACAGATGGAAAAGCTAGTTGTTTCAGTTGATAGCGTTTATCATCGGAGCATTTTGGTGGATTGTAATTTGTTTCAAGTGAACAGAACTGGAAGCAGAACTGCTTACCTTGTCATCTGGCTCAATCATCTTGTAGAGTGTCTGTGCAATGGGGTCATCGGAGTCTGGATGGTTGAATATGTCCAGCTTAGTGGAGGTGGAGGGCACGGGAGAATGGGTAGGGGGGCTAGATGTAAACACAGACCCCTTGATATCTAAGGAGGCATAAGATGACACATTTGAAGCTACTATCACATACTTCAACCTGCCTCAGTTCTCCATTAATATTGTATGTGTTCCCACAAATGGCATCAACAAAGTGTTACATTGATCCAGTGTGTCTTCATAGAGCTATTGTTGTTGACTTCAATTTGCCTCAACCCAATGTGATGTTAATCTAATATGCTCTGAGCAATGGAGCTAAATACAGTTAGCATGGCTCAACTTGCCTCTATTTAGGTCATATTGATCCAGAGTATCCACATAACAGCTGTTACAACCTGCTCCAACCTCCCAAATCCCAGCTAGACTTTCATCCATTGTGGCTACAATGGATGTTCCACCTCGTGTAAACACACTCCCATGGACATTAGAAAATGTGCTTTTATCAAATGGAATAATTCACTTTTTCCATCAGCTTTGAATGATGTGAGCGTCATGGCAACAAGTGTTGCTAACACACATGTTCCTCACCGAGAAAAATAACAGACAATTCTTTTTAATTGGTTCCAAATTATGGAAATCAAATTTCCCAATATTTTTGCTTATAAAATGTATTACTCTAAGAGTGATATGGGTATGTGTATCTTCCTGAATCACTACAAACACCTTGCCTTAAAAATGCTGCACATAATATGACTTTTCACAAAGTATGGATGATCCCATGTCTCCATAATATATGCATATGTAATTAAAATACTCTAAAATTAGAGCCTGCCTGCCTGCCTGCCCCACGCTGCCTACAATAGTTCTAATGCGATGTGACATTATCAATTCACATTTCCCGACAGATGCAATGATCATAGCTCTGTAATGTCACAGTAACTTAATGATGTCTAACTATGTACCCATGTTTTCTGTTGCCTTGGCAATGGCCTCACTGCCACGGATATTAGTTGTGGATGTGGGATGTGTGGTGGGTGTGGCTAGGATGGTTGGTCGCTGGAACAGCCGTTCTCGCAGGGCGTGGAGCTCACTGTCTGAACTGGACGGGAACTTGTGTTTGCTTTTGACCTGTCATGCATGCAAGAGGAGAAAGTGGGCATGTACAAATGCACAACAACAATATCACAGCAAGGTGATCACATATAACAAGTGTACCAACAATATCACAGCAAGGTGATCACATTTTACTCACAGGCTGGGAAGGAGGTGGGAGGTATTTGTAGTGCAGGTAGAAGTCATGGTTCCTGTGCATTCTCTTCCTCATACGACATGGACCTGCACACACACACACGCACACACACGGAGACAAAACATGCGTCAATAGGAACAAGAGCGGTCCTGCACTAAGACCTGTGGCAAATAATTACTATAATATTCATAAAACATAAGTTTTAGATAGGAAAAATAATTGTTTAAAATATTTGAGATGAGGTCAACATTGTGGAAAGATTTACGACCTTTTGGTTTCAATATAGTAAAAGTATTTAGTTGTAATCACTTAGTTGATTAACAAACATAGATGTTTAAAAATCAATTCTTGAGCAAAGATCGTGGATGTATGCTGCCCCTGCCCCACCATTCCAAGTGTTCCTGGACATGTGTGCCACAGGTAAAAATGGAAAAGTACATCACCCGTAAGCACCCATAGTCACTGTACACAGATACAATAGTGACTGTTTAGTGCCATCCACAGTAGGAGCCGAGAGACAAACACACAACATGGAACTATCTATAGTAAGGTTCACTGTGAGTGTACGTATAATACTATCCCCGATTACATTCCAGTTCCATGGTCATATCTAAAACATGACACATAGCCCTAGCCCATGCCTTAGCCCTGAACATTTACTTATTTTTCTACACTTTACCAATTTTCTCACCTTTCTTTCCTCCTCTCTTTCCAACAGTTCCCCTCCGCTCTCCCATACCCATCCCACCTATCCTCCCTCCCACTCCACTCCCTCCCACTCCACTCCCTCCCACTCCACTCCCTCCCACTCCACTCCCTCCCACTCCCTCCCACTCCACTCCCTCCCACTCCATTCCCTCCCACTCCACTCCCTCCCACTCCCTCCCTCACCTTCCACAGGGTCCACCATCCACTTGTCCAGCACAGAGGATTTGTCCGGTCCCCACAGTCCCCTCTCCCTCGTCAACTCATACTCAATTTTGCTCCACTCGGACGCAGCAAAGCGAAGACGATACTCAACATTCTGCAAAGGAGAGGGAGAACAATGTCAAGAAAATAACATAAGAGTCAGGGAAACAAAGCCACGAGTCCAATCAGACACGAAAACATTCTAAACTTAATTACAGTTACCACAATTTAAGAAGTGGTATAACTATGGCCAGCTATGGGGGCTGGATTAACACACATACACACACACACGCACAAGCCTAAGTGTGTGCGTCTGTGACTAGTGGCAGGAGTCAATCTGTATAGGAGGAACCAGTAATGTTATGATTACTGACACCAGCTACCAACAACACGATGAAAAGTGTCTCAGCTCAACTGTTGCTCTCAAGCTAGAACCTGTGAGAGTGTAGGGAAGGAGATGCAGAGAAGTAAAGACAGATACCGTATTTTTGGCATGAGAGAAAAAAAATGGGGGAAAAAAGAAAAAAACCTGTGAAATATAGTGTCCCGGCATTTCCTCCATGATGGGAATTAAAAAAAACTAACAACTTAAATCCCAGACACACACACACACACACACACACACACACACACACACACACACACACACACACACACACACACACACACACAAGCCAACATCTAAGGTAGAATCCCTGTGCTAGATGACAATGCAGCAGTTCAAGATGGCATGAATATGAACATGTAGGAAAATGGCTGGTCACTTTAATCTCACATGATATGTAGAAGTCACATGATATGTAGGTGTCACATGATATGTAGGAGTCACATGATCCTTACCCGTTGGTGTTTTCTTAGCAAAAGTTCAAAGTATTTCTGAGAGGCAAGAATCAGTAAGTGGGATAGGACATTCACAAATTCCTAGTTAACACAAACAAGAGAAAAACAAGAACACAATAATTATAATAATTAGAAAAATAAAGAAATATAACAGACCAACAACAGTAAACAACAAAACAAGAATTAGGTGGATTAAATACTCTTACATCATACCAGAATCCATTTGTCACACCAGTTCAAACAGCCTTTATTTTCAACCCTAGAAATTATCCATCCAGCTGTCATACATGACTGCTTCAACTAGCCTCACCCTGCCTCAGTCCGATGTCATGTGATGTAGCAATTTGTCAACCAGCCATATTTGCATCAACATAGGTTGCAGGAGCAACTCCAGGAGGTGGATTTGGCTTGTGGTAAGCAGCTAAAAATGAGCCATTGAGCGTGGGCATATTGAGGTGGGCATGTGATCTCATATGCAGCTGCCCCATCCACACCCAACTAACTGTAGTGAAATGTCTGGAGCAAAGCATACTGCAGATCAGAGTCACACTAACACTCAAATTCATTGATATGTCTGATCACATGACATCAATGTGACAATGTGACACTCACATGAACCAAATCTTCCTTATTGACAATAGTTTCTCTTCTCCGCCACACCCGTGACGTCATGGTGGCAACTAGTCCACCCCCCTTCTTGGTGGCTCCACTAGCCCCTACATCCTTCTGGGTCAAGTCAGGAGCCAAATTAGACTTCTCCTCAGATACAAAATCAGTCCACGTCTTTTCCAGAGAGTCTGTCCAGAACATCTGACAGTCTCGCAATCTGTTGGCACAATCACATGATCACTGACTGACTGGGGCATGCAGTGTGCAACTCCATGCATCTTAACTGATTATACATCTGCCACAGAGTGCCAGAATTAATAAATATTCTCTGATGCTGATATCAATTGCCTATGAATTAGGGAAAGAAAAAAAAATTTAAAGAAAATTCCCTACAGATACATACTATTAAATGAAGTGCATTAACTGGTATGGTTTCTAGTTGTTCATTGCATAGCTCATTGTAATATGCTGGACTACTACTACAGCAAACTGCACTCATAAAGATTTCCATGACAAAACAGAAAAGTTGCTAGGCATATATATTGATGGAGGACTGCAAAACACAGCAGTCCCATTTGCAAGCAAGTCAATATATTAACAAGGTAAAGGATCATCACACATTCACAGTTCAGTCAGTCATTATATACACACATAAAAGGTGAAAAGTTCAGTAAGTTTATCCACATTTTTAAATTATAAAATATTTATACATACAAGGTAAGGAGGTTATCAGCCACATTCTCACTGCTTGAGTTCACATAAGGCGATAGGTAGGTAACAAGATTAAAGATCCACACACCAGGCATGATCATTCAAATGTAAGTCATAGCTCTTCAAGGAATAGAGAATGCAATGGAAAGTGCAAGAGACGTTTTCAACGAGAAGGCACTTCCGATTCCTAGAACATGCTTGTAAACAAATTATCTGTGGCGACATGTACAGCGTGTCTACTGGCAACACTAAAGTATTTCAGTATGCACTGCACCACATTGAGCTCCTTACATCCACAGAACATGAGTAGACCCAACTTCCATTCTTACATTAGGTTTGCACATTCTGTATTGGTCATTTCATTATTTCAGTGGAAAAAAAAAAAAAAAAAAAAAAAAAAGGGAGGAAAGGCTAGTAGAGGCTATTCAACCTTTCCCTGTATGTTGCAAGTATCTCACAGATCACACAGGATCAAAGAGCTACAAATATGTCTGGAAGCTGTGGCATACAAAGTAAGTAGGTTGATCACAAATGATGCCTATCCATACTAATATGAAAAACATGGAGCTTCATCTTGCTGTTGTTGTCACTGCTACTGTTGGGTCAGCATATACAGTGCAGGAACTGGTGGGGAACACTGTCAGAAAACTAGATAGGTGTAATCTTTGTGAGGGAGAACTCTGTAGTCTAAAAAGATGCCAAGCAGAGGTACTGGCATGCCTCATCACTCCTCATTGGACACTTTTAAAGTTGTTGCCATCTTTGAGTGCTTCTGTGTGACAGAGAAGGTAAAAAAATAAGTGCCTAATCCAATATAGTTATTACATTTGCTTTTTTTGTGTGTGCTTTATTTTGTGTTGCAACAACCTTTTCAAACTATGAGGAACAAAGCATCGCAGATGCAGGATGCCAGAGAGACTATGGATATTTCTAACCACTACTATGATGCCCAGGTCACACAAGGTAAATGGTCATTAACACTTTTCCACATAAGTAAGATATGTTGACCGGGGAAAGGTAAAGGGTCATTAACACAGCTCGACCATGGTTAACAATCAGAACATAAAAGTTCAGATTAGATCAACTTCATGTCGTCCACTTCCTACAGTGCCAATAGTATTACATGCAACACACATGCAATCACATGATCATCACCTGAGCAAGTTCTTATTTGCCACAACTCCAGTAAAGATGAGATGTGGGGAGGGCACATGAGCAAGGAACCGCTCACGATGACTGTCGGACGGTGATGGCAACTCAGTGGACAGCAACCGCTGCAGCTCCTCTCTCTTATACTCTAACATCTTCGTCCAGAGTCGGTTGGCACCGCTCTTCATCATGGCCAAAGAACTGGGGACATATCCAGAGGGTAAGTGGTCCATCAAGGCATGTTCTGTTGCCGGTGATGCTCCTTCTTCGTCCCCATCTACTGCCAAGTCCATCTGCAGCAGCAGAGGGGTGTTGGCCAGAAATCTCTCATAGAGCACGATGCGGAGAAGACAGAATAAGAGGCACTCCAGGAACTGGTCGTCCACGTTGGTCTCATCGAATATGATGTGGGCCTGACTGGAGAATAGGCAGAGCATGTGCATGAAGGACTTCTGCTTCTCTTCGGACTTTGGGATGTGAGAGACTTGGTAAAGGATGAGGCGGTTTAGACTACGCTGGATTTCCATCAGAGGGATTTGCTTGGGGACTTTTCTGGCCTGTTCCACCATCCAGAAGAGAAAGGGGTACACAGAGTGGGCGTGCTCCTGGAAGTAATGATGCCACACCTACAGGAAACAACAATAATGTAGCACTTTGTACTATACAGACCATAAACATGTATGTGTGTGCGTACGAATCATATGCACTTGTCCTGTACTAAGTAATAAATTATTGGCAATAATATGGTTGGAAATAAATGTCCAGACATCCTTTTTAAAAGAGAGCGATGTAATAATCTACCAACAGCTGTATGGCATGCCATGCCTATGTATGCACTAGTGAGTGCTGGGAGCATACCATGTCCACAAGTCTTGAACAAAAGACACTGAGTCCCACCAGAGACCTCTCCGGGTTTGCAGCAAGAACACCTTCTCTGAACACCACCATCACGTCTTCCTTCCCGCCTGTTCTGAGGTAGTCCATTATGTTTTGCAAGAGCAGAGTTTGGTACTTCTTTATGAGCGTCTGGCTGGTTCCAGATGGAGTGGCAGACAGGATCCGTTCCAGAATGGGGCACACTGCAGCGCTGTCTTTGGTGAGCGGCACAGAAGAGCTGGTAAAGTGTGGAAGAATATATAAATTACAAACAACTCACAAATTCTACGGTAATGAACTATATGAATACACACATAACAATATATCATGTTAGAATTTGTGGCATATACACATCATGCCCATAACATGTGCATGTAATAACCGGCACAGACACACCCACACCCTCCCTCCCTCCACCCCAGTGTGGACACTAAGTATGAATGTTGCAGGAAAGTTGCCCAGACACCACCATCGGTATTTGTCTGACCTGAAACCGTCTACGGCTATAGTCCTCAGTAACTTCAGAATGGTGCACACTGCCAGGTTGTTATGGTGATTCAGTATAGCATCACTGTCCTCCTCACCAACCACAGGCACAACATCAGCCTCAATCATGATCTGAAGACATGATCACACACACACACACACACACACACACACACACACACACACACACACACACACACACACACACACACACACACACACACACACACACACACACACACACACACACACACACACACACACACACACACACACACGTACGTTACAAGAGTCAATACAAAGCAGCTCCAGTTCTCTGATGGTCTTGACTTGAGGATGGCTAGCAATCAGCCCAAATAAGACCTTGTCTTCTGCTACTAGAGGCAGGAGGACATTGCCGTGCGTGGGCATGAGGGAGGTCTGGGGGGAGGGGAGAGAGAAATGGGTGTGGTCAATGAAATAAGTTAGAGGAAGTGTGCTTTAATAAGATGAGTGCATCACTTTGTATAACCCCCTTTATTGGAAAATAAATAATGAAGTAGAAACAAGAAAATTATTGAACAAAACTAATTCGGTATTCTCACAAGTCCCACCCGTCCCTCTGACAGTGCTGTGACACTTACCTTCCTTCTCAAGCCTGTACTATCACTGTGCATATGACAAATACCTCCCTGAAATCAATTGGTATGGACTAATCTTCTTCTAGTGAACACACATGCACACATGCAGATACCCACCCACCCACACATGCAGATACCCACCCACACCCACCCACACCTCAGAGGCTGGGAACGAAACAAACCCCTAGCCTTTCTAGAGAACCTAACCATGAACCATACTACCAATCTACTAAAATGACATACCAAAGGAAAAATAGACAATTAGTTGGGGAACAGTTCCACCTCCTGCCTGTGCCTGTGCCTGTGATCTGTCGATATCCTCACTATGACGAGGAAGTGCAGAACACTGACTTGGCTTATCAAGGTAGCAGCCATACACAACTTAATAGCAACAGCTATTGATCTGAATGGCTGACTGAGAGATAGACATTTACAGGACTTGATATCTAGTCTGACCAAGTGCAAGGAAATTAAAACATTCCAAGAATATATGTATTCTCAGGAGGGACAAATGTGAAGATGTGTAAATTAGTAAACATGTTAATGTTTCACGACTGACACTGAGACTGCCGACCACCTTCATACCACCATCCAGTCCTTCTACATGTACATGTACTATATAAAAAAAGGAACTGACTGTCCAATAGTTCTGACCTGCAGTGAGCATGTGCAGCATTGAATAAAGATGGCTGACCTGCAGTGAGCATGTGCAGCACTGAGTAAAGATGGCTGACCTGCAGTGAGCATGCACAGCACTGAGTAAAGATGGTTGACCTGAAGGAATGTGATGGGTTTGGAGCTATACAGCAGCACCACAAGTTGTCACAACACAGCATGATGGGAAAGAGTGGACATGGGCAAAGCTGAAAGTGAATCATGGAGATACACAAACTTATTTGTTTGTGTTCAACACTATAGCAGCCAAAATATTAATTACAAATATAAGTACACACCTTCTTCTCTCTTCTACTAGAACAGGTGGGTCAGTAATGACGCCTAATCCCAAGTATTCCTCTGACATGCGTGAATATTTCATAAATATTACTTCTACTTTTTGTTAAGTCAGCATAAAAGATCATCTGATCAACTGCAACAGTTGAGCTCTCTCAAAGGTCTCAATAAAAAAAGAAACAAAAAATGAGAAATAAAAAGAATAAGTGACTGCACCAGACCAAGCAAGACCAAGGAGAGGCAGGAGAGGTGTTCACTGTGTGGTGTTTGTCAGGTTTCTGTCACATCACAGGACCAGAACAAGTCTCAACTAACCACAACACATCACACTTGCAACAGACACAGTCTTCAGTAGTGTCTGTCGTAGTGTGCTATGCATGGCAAGCATTGGCTGTTATGTGCTTGTTTGGTTTCACGGTATGTCCACTGTTTGACTTGCATGCTTTGTGCTAGTGGAACCAGACGCTTGAGTACCCTTTAGCCTTACTAATTGATGGCTTAGTCTCCAACAATAACACAGGAAGTATATTATTTGAATATAACAGCAAGAGTAGAAAAGTATTTTCAGTTGCTCCAGTTTCATTCTAATAAGTTTGAGCCTACAAGGAAAATATTGCTAAAAGTATTACTGCAAGATCTAAGTGGACTTCATCAGCATACAAAAGGAAAAAATTCTTACCATTTTTCTCTTTATATATATTTATGGTTCTAGTGGAGCATCTGGGGAATCATAAGTCAAGATTTTTTTCCCACTTGGTGTGTTTAAAAGATCACCTATTCAGTCACAAAAGTGTCTCCATAGAAGAAGCAAGTACACCGGCAGCATTGAGAAGTGGTTAAGTGATAACAAGCCATTGAAGGAGAGATCTCAGAAAGATACAAACAGGACATCAAAAAAGAAAAAGAAAAAAGATGAACGTCTTCAAAAGTCATTCTTTGAAGAAGAGAGTAAGAAACAAAGAAGACAGCCTTCATAGCATTCATTCCATTCACAGCACAGATAGTAATGGCTCCATAAACTTCCAACTGCTGGAGGGATCCTTCTCTGACATTCCTTGGTCAGAATCCTCTCTGACAGAGGCCTCGTTGCCAGATCTGTCAACAGACACTGGCAAGATGAAGTTTAGCTGGTCGGGAGTGGAGAGGCTGAATTATGGGATATTCTGCGGGCAATCCACAACTTGGGGAAACACAGCGTACTTCAAAAATGGTGGAACAAGTGATATCTACGAGTACAACTGCAGGTACACATAATGACTCCAACAGTGGTTGGTATTAAGGGTTAGTGTCCGGGATATGACATGTCCACATGTAGAGGTACAGCAAAATGTGACCAAGCCCATGTCCAAGAAGAGATGTGGCCAGTCAGTCCAAACTTTTTTTGGGCTTTAAAATCATCTTCGGTGTAGGATGTGTTTACCCTGAAGAGTGGGTTTCATTTGGTATGGTGCTCTGATCGGAAAGTTGATACACACAAATATTTAATCACAGATATGTCAAACTATTTTTAACTTGACATGCCCAGAGAAAGAGGTGCAACCAGGTGGGAACTAGCCCATATTGCTCCCAGAGTCATGATGTGTGTGCACAGCAAGTTTTAGGTGTCAGGTCCAAGGATTTGTCCTAAATCCTTTTTGGTCACATTTTTAGCCTCACACGTGGCAAGGTGGACAAAAAAAGTGCTTTAAATCCAACCTAAGTGTAGGATGTGTCTATCCTGAAGGGTGAGCTTTATTTGGTTTGGTGCTTTGATGGTAAAGTGGATACATACACAAATATATATACCAACAATGTATGAACCAGGAAGAGGTGTGGCCAGGTGTGGTCAACATTGTCTCCATAAGCCATTTTATAAGGTATTTGAAAAAAGAAAAGGAAGAAAGGAAAAAAAGTGGGGAAGAAAAAATCTAAAAAAGGGGAGAAGAAAAGAAAGAAGGTGGGGAGAAGAAATAAAGGAAAGAAAGAAGACGGGAAGAAGAAAGGAAAAGAAGGAACAAAAGAAGGGGGGGGGGAAAGAAAAGAAGGAAGAAAATAGGGGGAAAAGAAGAAAAGAAGGAAGGGGAAGAAAAGAAGGAATGGGAAGAAAAAGCTGGGCAAGAAGAAATGAAGGAAGGAAATAGGGGGGAATGGGAAGAAAAAGAGAAGATACAACAAACAACCCAGCCCTGGGTTCAAACCTGGAGTTAATGCTTAGTAAAACTGTGCCTTAACCACTTAGCCATGATTTATATAGGCTCTTCTTTTTTTTTGCATATAAAATTTGGAATACCTTTCTATGCATACAGGGTTGACATTTTCTACATTAAAAAAATAATAAAAATTTTCTCTAAAAATTTAGTCCATGTTGGATGAAAAACTAGGCTCATGCCAAGTTTCAGAGAAATCCATCCCTAAGTTTGGCCAGGCAGAGGGCACAAAGATACAGACAGCAGTCAAACCTCACCACCCTATATTTATAAGGACAGCAGTCAGACCTCATCACCCTATATTTATAAGGACAGCAGTCAGACCTCACCACCCTATATTTATAAGGACAGCAGTCAGACCTCACCACCCTATATTTATAAGGACAGCAGTCAGACCTCACCACCCTATATTTATAAGGACAGCAGTCAGACCTCACCACTCTATATTTATAAGGACAGCAGTCAGACCTTACCATCCTATATTTATAAGGACAGCAGTCAGACCTCACCACCCTATATTTATAAAGACAGCAGTCAGACCTCACCACCCTATATTTATAAGGACAGCAGTCAGACCTCACCACCCTACATTTATAAGGACAGCAGTCAGACCTCACCACCCTATATTTATAAGGACAGCAGTCAGACCTCACCACCCTATATTTATAAGGACAGCAGTCAGACCTCACCACTCTATATTTATAAGGACAGCAGTCAGACCTCACCACCCTATATTTATAAGGACAGCAGTCAGACCTCACCATCCTATATTTATAAGATCAGTATTCACACAAAGCAACCAGGAGCCTTCTGATGTGTGCCTGCTATGGATCAGTGAATGGATGATAATGTACATTGTACAACATGAACATGTGTAGATTGTAGGAATGCAATGTATAAAAGTTAACACCAGTTGTGGACAGAATTAACACCTGTACTCCTATTTATTAGTGAATGTGTGAGAACAGTTGCACATGCCTGTGTGTGTGAGAGTTCGTGATGGTCCACCATCATCAAAGTGCCTGAGGTTGTGTGTGAAACCAGAGTTGTGAGAGCCCTGCACCTGTAACAGATAGTCAGAATTTACTTCCTCAGTATTATACAATTTGAACCTCTTTTTTTTCTTCTGCTGTCTGTACTTTGGGCATGATTTTATAACAGACTGAGAGAGAGATGGACAGAGAGAGAGACACTCATTTATATATATATACATTATATTTATGTATTTTGCATATTATATATGTATAAAATAAGGGGAGACACTCTAATTTAATAAGAAGTACATGTGTTTTCCTCCCTGGCAGTTCTCGTGTGTGGATGAGGCTACCACCATGCTCCCTTGTGGGCTTCAGTCTGGAGATATTGGAGGGCCTGGTCACAGTGATAGGAGGGTTCACACCTCAGGACCACCAGGACAGCGACAAACTGCTCAGCTTGGTGGACAGACGTTGGCAGGAGTGTCACCCACCCATGCCCACTGCACGCCACTACACCACGGCCGTTGCCAATAGCAACATCCTGATCGTGGCAGGGGGGTCGGTAAAAAATAACTCCCGCATATCAACCGTGGAAATCTACGACATACCACAAAAGGTTTGGTCTAGAAGTGTCAATCTCCCGCTGCCTCTAAGTTCATCTATATCAGCACTCTGCAGTGAAGACTTCTACATCTTGGGTGGATTTACCGATCAGGGACAACAGACGAGTGTAGCTGTTTGCTGTTCTGTGCAAGACCTCACAAGATTGTCGACACCTGCTGATGATAAACGTGCACCAGTTGAAACCCGCCAGATGTATACGCTGGGTTTTCCCTGGAGGGAACTACCGGGAGTCCCACTGACTTACTCTACCTGCGTGACGCTGAATGGAAGCTTGGTCTTGACAGGAGGAATGAAGCACTCGAAAAAGGCGTCGGGAGAGGTCTACCGCTACAACTCCAGCGAGTTCTCATGGGAACTGATTGGGCTGGTACCCACGCCCAGATACTGCAGTGTGGCGGCAGTCATCCCTACGAGTCGTGAGTTGATGGTGGTAGGAGGACTGAATGGACCAATCGGGTGTGACTACGTCAACTTAATGGAAGTAGCAATATACTGATCCCTTCCCCTCTACCAAAAAAAACTGGTGGGGGATGCACTGCATACGTTGTGCTAGACTCATTATGATTGATTGTTGTTGTGTTGTTCTTAACCATTTCATTATTTTTATATACATGCAAGTCTCAAGTATAATTCATTAGACTGAAATTTTTTCATGAAATATCACTTCTTTTCCTCTGCACTACGACAGCAAGTGGAGGTAGCTACTGGAGAGTCACACTTGATAGGTGCACCCAGTATCCTCATTTACTACTGCTATATAATTCATTGTCATACAAATCATCTCTTCATAAACAATTTTTATGTGCTGTTTGTGTATTTCAGTATAGTACGCATAAATGCCGTAGATTTTATTTTAAGTACACTGTTTTTATGAAACTGTGTCAATAGAAAATGTCATTGTATATGTCTCAGTTTGTGTGCTATCTCCAAGTAAGTAATCCTCCATAAGTGGTTCTATTTAGCAGAAAAATGTGGTGGAGCCATCTGATCTGTGGTACACACCATTGGGCATGTGCAAACCATCTATGTCTATAGTGATACCCCTGGGGCAAACTAAGGCCAACTTCAGATGTCTGTTGCACGATAAATTATGAGTTTGTGCACATAAAAAATGTACTGACCTAAAAATATCTACTGCAACAGGAATCAGGCACTGGGCTGTGTTCCCGTGTTAGGGCAGTGCCAACTAGGTAGTGGAGTATGGGTGCACTGTTAGGGCAGTGTCAACTAGGAGGTGGAGTATGGATGCACTGTTAGGGCAGTGCCAACTAGGAGGTGGAGTATGGGTGCACTGTTAGGGCAGTGCCAACTAGGAGGTGGAGTGTGGGTGCACTGTTAGGGCAGTGCCAACTAGGAGGTGGAGTGTGGGTGCACTGTTAGGGCGGTGCCAACTAGGAGGTGGAGTGTGGGTGCACTGTTAGGGCGGTGCCAACTAGGAGATGGAGTATGGGTGCACTGTTAGGGCGGTGCCAACTAGGAGGTGGAGTATGGGTGCACTGTTAGGGCAGTGCCAACTAGGAGGTGGAGTATGGATGCACTGTTAGGGCAGTGCCAACTAGGAGGTGGAGTGTGGGTGCACTGTTAGGGCAGTGCCAACTAGGAGGTGGAGTATGGGTGCACTGTTAGGGCGGTGCCAACTAGGAGGTGGAGTGTGGGTGCACTGTTAGGGCAGTGCCAACTAGGAGGTGGAGTATGGGTGCACTGTTAGAGCAGTGCCAACTAGGAGGCGGAGTATGGGCCCACTATTGCAGCAGATATACCAGTAGATATACCAGTACGCAAGTATTCTGTTCACCTGGCAGCACAACACGTCCTCCCACATGCATGCCTGGATTATGTGCCCACACCACAATGAGTGGGGGGGGGGGGGGGGGGGGGTGAAACCAAACATTATGTCAAAAGCTAGTTGTTTTGAAAATACAGAGGGTGTGTTTTTATAATGGTGGGTGCGATTTGGGAAGAGTCTACACATCCAAGTGCTCTGGAGTTACTATGAATCAAAACATTAGGTCTGTCCTTCCCCAACCACATGAAGCAAGGGGGGAGGAGAGAGGCACATTAAAGTATCTTGAAAAACTGGATAGAGTAATAAAATAGACACAATCTATGCGAGACCACACCCACAATACAGGGGGTACAGAGAGACCATAGATACATTGATCACAGCATAATAGTGCACAGCCATATTTAGCTAACCACTCTCACAGTAAACTAGCCACAGCGTTGCCACTCCTGTTGTATCATTCAACTACTGTGTTAGGCAACAAGTGAATAGCTCCCTGCTACCACTACATCAACCAGGGCACAGAATTCTGACTAACATACACAATGTTGCATCACAGATTGGCCGATAGGGCCAGGAACAGCAATACCAGCCTTCCCACTGTCATCCCAGGAGTTGGGTGGGGGTGTCCCGGGAGTTGGGTGGGGGTGTCCCGGTGAAAGACTTGTACTAACTGAGATATACTTACGCCATCTTGTAGCACGGCAGCTTGGAAGGAGCCGAAGTACGAAGGTCCCAGCTTACACATGGTTGCCACAACACTTGATGATAGGTGCTCTTCAAACAGAAATGTGGGCCCCAGCCGATATGTCAGCATGGAGACATGTCGCTGGGTCACGTGAGTACCAATGTGAGCGTTGATGAGGACAGAACCGGACTCACTCAAGTGGGCAGAGTATGGGGAGGTATGGAGAGCTTGGATGGGATGCATCTAACAAATAGTGTTCCAATTAAGTGAAAGTGGACATTATTATTGATTTTAGTCATACATAATTAAGCCACAGCTATGAGCTATGCAGTGTTGACACAACATATGCACACAATACATAAATGAGCGTCACAAATGGAAAATAACCAGAAAAGTTTGATGTATGTTTCAGAAACACTTCATTAGCTTCAGCTACATCAGTCAAAAGGCATTGGGACTGTTTATTTCCACATAAACATATGACATACATGGTTGCCATAGCAACATCATATATATCTACCAGACAGGCTCAGTTAGGAGAGGGAAAACAGGCAAAAGAATGGAATGAATAACAACATTGAGTGTGTGTGTGTGTGTGTGTGTGTGTGTGTGTGTGTGTGTGTGTGTGTGTGTGTGTGTGTGTGTGTGTGTGTGTATGAGTGCGTGTGTGTGTGTGTGTATGAGTGTGTGTGCATGAGTGTGTGTATGAGTGTGTGTGTGTGTGCATGAGTGTGTGTGTGTTTATCATCAACAGTATATTCCACACACTGCAGGATGCCAAAAGTGATATGAATAATACATACAGCCTTAGCCAAGCCTATGGAAAAAAAACACAAAATTAGCTCACCCTTTGGCTTCCAATCACTCCACCATTAACGAACAGAGTGACCTTGGCCTTGCCCCGGAAACCAGGCTTCAACATGGCTACAACTATGTGGTTCCAACTTTGACTCTGGAAGATCTCAGGACAGTGAAACACGGTGTCCGACTTTTTCCAGGCTGCGTTGTCATTATGTCCTGCTACATCCTCCAACAGGACATCCTGAGGCAACTGTGTGCTTACGATGAGCTTCTGCTGAGCAGGTTTGAGGTAGATCAGAAGACAAGGGAAGTGGTTGACCTGCAAGATGTCCCCGTAAACCATGTGTTCAAGGTCTATGAATGCAACACCAGGATCTCTCAACATAAAGATCGAGACCTTTTAATATGAATTATTTGCTACAAAGTTAAACAACCTTCCTTTTTGACTCCTTCACGGCTGGGATTACCTCTAGAAACATGCAACAGGTTTGCTATTGGTTGCATATACTAGCAACACAACACTTGAACAGGACTCCAGCCCAACTCAAATCAAGATTCTTATGTTATACCAATTTAATCCTTGCCCAAGCTATAGCACCAACCACAGCCCTAGCAGTGGTCACCTGTCCTTGCCAAACTGGCCCTAGCTCCACCTGGTGCCTGGCATTTGGCCCTGTCCCTCTGCTTGTGTACCTTGTTCTTCTTGGTGGAGACAGTGTGAGAGAGGGACAGCAGGATGAGGTAAGGTGCAGGTTCATCCATGGAGAACTTGTTAACGAGCAGCCAGGATGTGAAGCTGAGCCCCCCATTAGGGGGAAATACTCGGTCACCTTCCCCAACACCTCCACTGCTCACAGAGGGTGTGGTCTGGACAGTGGATGGCTATTGGATGGGAAAAGAGAATAAAAATTTAAAAAAATTAAAAAAATTTTAAAAAAAATTAATAAATTAAAATAAAAAGGGGGAAAGTTATAAATAATGATCACGTGTTCAGTATACTTTTACAATATCATACCCATTGGAAGAAAAAATGCCTCCCATAGGGCCAAATGTGTAATACAATTAATTATTAGGGCCTTTTGCAATTAAAAAAAAAAAAGATTTTATTTTTTTAATCACACACACACACACACACACACACACACACACACACACACACACACACACACACACACACACACACACACACACACACACACACACAATAGTCTATGCATTTTGCATTATTTTTCTGCTCTTTTTTTTCTTTCACAGGGGTGTGCTTATGAGGTGTGAAAATAGTGAATGAAGGTGTTTCGGAGTTGTCTGTGTGGGATTTAAGATTACAAGGAACACTGAAGTTCATGTGGCTGATCAAAGTTAATCAGTTCGTTTGCTTGCTTTGAATACAATAGGACCTTTTAAAAGCTACTTTTCAGAAGATTAATTCTACATACCGAGTACAAATTGTAGTTGGACATCCCTATGAAGAATGAGCAAATTCCCCCCACCCACCCACACAGGGCTGAGACTTCCACTGGTCTCAGTCAGACCCAGAAAGTCAGGTATCTTATCCACGGAGTTCTGTCCATGACACCAGAAAGGGACTGTTTTGCAAGAAGACAAGTATATTGCAAAACTACCACCCATTGCAGAATGCTATTCGTCAACACACTGATTGGTTAGTGTACACACCTGGCACATCAGCACACACTGACAGACAGACTGACAGACAGACAGACAGACAGATAGACAGCAGTGGAGGAAAAAAACAATGAAGACTGCTCAAAGTACAAATGTGGCAAAGCCAATCTTGCCGGCTCATCACTTATAAATAAATATAATGAACTGTGCCAGCAATCTGCCGGACACTACGGGAGAACAAGAACAGAAAATATATCATCAAGTGGTCATAATATTCCATACTTCAAACTACTGTACCCCCACATGTGTAAAAACACCCTAAGGGAGTCTTGTGCAAATTTGATATTATTCACCCAGCAAGTGGTTGCATTCAACCACTGAACTACAAGGACACCAAGAAATATCAAAATAAGGCTAGCTAGCTAATCTCTCGTGAGAATCCTTGCTTACCTCCAGCACAGGGAAGACACTAGGCAGGAACAGACAACCAAAGCCGTCCATCGACAAATCAAACTCAATAAAAGGAGGGGCTCCAACAATCAGCGGCTGGCAGCCGTCACGCGAGGTTGTCATGGTTACCAGACTCTGTATCCGAGCCAATGAGAGTGACCCACCGAAGGGAGCGTCCTGATTGGTCAGTTGGTCTGATGTGTTGTGTGTGTCAGTGCCCGTGAGAAAGGAGCGGTATTTCTCTGAGCGAAGGATGTCCACTGTGACCTCATTAAGAGAGCAACACAAGGGGTTGCCCAGACGAAGGAAACACCTAGGCAACACACAACACACAACAGTGCAATGAAAAACTGAATTACCACACCAATATTTTAAGAATAATCACAACTTATGCAAGTTCTGATATAGAGACTTTTAAATGACAATACTTCACCAATTATAAAATTATGGCTTCTATTTAACTCAATTATCATTTCTAAATAAAAAGTAGGCACAGTGTGAACTATACATATGTGAAATGTCACATGACATGTTCACACAAGCAGTTGTGCTATCAGGTCTGCTTGTACCTGAAGTCTGAGGGAGTGAGGGCTTGATAGGAGAGCTTCTCAAAGGTCCTCTCAAGGGCGTGATGGAGGGGGTGTGTCTCCACAGCCAGCACACCGGGACATCGCGTCAAGATGCGCTGGGGAAGACCCACCTTGCATATACATACAGAAGGAAGATAGACAGAGGGGAGAGAGGACGAGGAAGAAAGGGGAAGAAGGAAATAGAAGTGTCATTGGTAAAATCCTTCACTATGTTTATTGCTGCACGAACCACTTTTGATATTTGTTGAACTGGATCCCCTTAGAAAGGGAACATCAGCCCTCACCTGGCACAGTGCTTGCTGGTTTCTCTCCGTAGTGGACAAAGTGTAGATTTCAGAAACAACTCTCTCTTGGAGGAAGACACACCACTGCAATGGGAGGGGGGGGGGGGGGGGGGGGGGGTAACAACAGAGAACATGTGAGCTTGAGGAAGAGGGAGGAAGGAAGCATGGAGACCATACACTCCACACTCCATACAAGAGTGATAATCAAAATGAGAATAAACAAAATCAGAAGAAACAAACAAAGCCTATGTCTGTAGTTGGTAACCATGGCAATGGTATAAACACCACAACAGTGCACTGCTCACCTTCCATGCCAGCTCCTCATCCATGTCCTCACCCAAGTCCTGCTCCACTCCAGCCATCCCCTCATCTGCTGTGACCACACCCTCCAAGGGGCGTTCACCAGCCCCTTCAATGCACGACCCTTTACTAACTTCAGCATCATCTTCCTTATCCAGTTCACTCCCAGCATCGTAAAAATTGTCTGACTCAGAAGAGGAGTCATCAGGATGGGCGACAGGTGAGACAGATAGGTAGCTGCTCTCCGTGTGTGTGGCTGGGTTGTGGGTGAGAGTAGTGGAAGCTATGTGGGTGTGGTGAGTGGATATGGTTTTACCGTCTCCATTGGATGCACTTTGAGTAGTAATATTTCCTTCTGGTGATACTTTACCATACTCACAACCCGTTGATATGGATTCAACATAGTCATTTGACACTGGCAGATTCTCAGGGTTCAAAGGTTCATCCCCTGGCCTCTCAGCAGATGTCTGCACTCTTCTGATCTCCTCAGGCACACCCACAGAGGGCAAGAGGTCAATCATGCATAGTATTGCCCCAGGATGAATCAAGTTGTGCATACCCGCACTTCCTTTCCCTCTGGACGTGATGGGAGGAGCTCCATAAAAATTCTTTTCCCTCTGCCGGAGAGTCTTGCTGCCCACAAACGACGACCCAAGGAGGAGAGAAGGAGACTGGCTGGCAGTACTCTCAAGGGCCATGTCACGCAGGAACCTGAAGATCTCTGCAGCGCACGCCACAAAAGAGTCTTCGTGAAGAGTCTCGGCTGGAGATCGCCAGGTCTTAAATTCTGCCTCAAAGTTTGAGAAGCTGCCGGAGGGATGGATGGTGTGGTCTGGATTGTACGGGCCAGAGGTCGGAGTTGTCTCACAAATGTGAGGGGAGTCTTTAGAGAAGCAGCCCAGGAGGAGGAGTGGGGCTCTGAAACTGTCGTAGCAGATCTGGGGGGTGTAGGATAAGGGTGAAGGGTGGGGAAGGGTCGATGAATATTGTCAGATATAGTTATACACACACATACATATGTATATTTATAATTTGGGACTAATTTCTTTTTCCCTGTCTTAAATGTAAAGGAAATTGATCAAAATCTGTTTTTTTTCCCTTTGCACCTTAAAGGATAACTGAACTAGAAGGAAAAAAATTTTTTTTCCCCCTATTGTCTTAGGGTGTAACTCTTCATTGATGTCACAAGAGGGACAACTGCAGAAAAAACTAAATGAAAATGATACGCCACTTCAACAATTCCTGAGTCAGGAGGCCAAATTCTGCCGGTAAGTCCAGGAGTGGTAGCAGTACATTGATGCTTAGCGAGATAACAACTGCGGAGTAGCTAATCTGAAGACCCAGCTCTTCTGAAGGAATAAGTGGAAGAGGTCCCATTGGAGAGTGCAATAATTTCTCATAACTTCAGAGCGTAGTGACACTGATTCCTCTTTAGCTTCATCCAGCTCTGATTCAGGTAGTTAGCAAAGTGTACAATTATTCATTTTTTACACTTGGTAATAACATTTATAGCTAGTAACTGCTCAAATAATCAAACCCTATAGCTAATATATTAGCTATGAATGTTAAAACCAAGTGTAAAATTAATAATTACACAGTTGAGCTAGCTATTAAATATCTAGCTCCACACTAAAAGTGGCCAAAGCTAGCTAGCAATTATTTTGCAAATAACTAGATTTCATCATGACAAATCAGAAAGTCTTTGATCCTAATTTACTGTGCCTGAATCAGAGCTGGGTGAAGCTGCAGTGTCACTAGGCTCTGGAAATTGAGAAATTATTGCACTCTACAAAGGATCTCTTCACCTATTCCTTCAGATATGCTACACCGCTGCTCTTTTGAAGTTTTTTTTTCTTACAGTTGCTACCTCACTTGGAAACTGTGCTACTACCACTCCTGGACTTAATGGCAGAATCCAGCCTCCTGACTTGGGAATTATTGAAGTTTTTTTTGTTGTTGAAGTAGCGTATCACTTTCATTGAGTTTTTGCTGCAGTTGTCCCCTTGTGATGTCATTGAATAGTTACACCCCCACAGGAAGTAAATTTTTTTTATATACAAGATAAGACAAAAAATGTGTGTGTGTGTGTGTGTGTGTGTGTGTGTGTGTGTGTGTGTGTGTGTGTGTGTGTGTGTGTGTGTGTGTGTGTGTGTGTGTGTGTGTATTTTTTCAGTTCAGTTACCCTAAAAGCAGAGCCAAAAAAAGAAGAAAAAAAATCTATTTTTTTGGTTTTTTCTATTTACTTCTTTTTTTTTTTAATCTTCAAATACAAACTAGTAAGAATAAAATGATTCTATATTGTACTCTTTCAAGAGGGTATCAAGAGAATGCACACACAAGTGTATATACACACATGCATGTACTACATGTGTATGTACGTACATCTCTTTCAAAGAAGTTCCTGTTGGCTGGATAGTCTTGCATGGCTGAGGTGACTGTGGTGAAGAGCAGCTGCACTAGATGCAGAACGTCAGACCTGGGCACTGGACGAGACATGTAGTGCTGACATGACTGACAGGGAAGACAAGAAAGTGAGACATTGCAACATCAAGTGGAGCAGGAGAGCCAGGACCTATCCCTGGGACACACTGTGGTCGGCCATTAGTATCTTGCACATCCAGGTAAGGGATATCACAGGGCACTACCTGGCCACCACCACAGGGAAGGCTCCAACACATAATTAAACAATTAGTCAACCAACCAGTTGATTAATGGATTGATTGAAGTGGGCTACAGAGTCGTGCTGTGTCAGCACTGAGTGAGATGGTAAGGGAAGTAACCCCACCCCATCCCCCCCCCCCCCCCCCCCCCCCACACACACAACCACCTTGCAATGCAATATAAATTTACATTCTCTGTGTTATATTCTAAACTTGAACTGCCAGAAGCAGCAATATAGTACTAGCCCATCTACTAGTTATCGGTTCTGGAAATGTAAAGGTCCTGTACTTACTGGGGTCAGAGGCCAGTGCATTTTAAATTGAGATTGAAGCCACACACACACACACCACCTACCATTGTTCCAAGGCTCCGCCCTCCTGGGAGCCAGACTGCCAATGAGCCCAGCCAGCACTGTGATGAGGTAATGGAAGCCACTGACGTCCCTGAAGACGGCCTTCTTGGCAGAGTCCAGCTGGAACACGCCCATCACAGTCTCCAGTATCTCAGACTTGATGCAGACATGGGTCAGCGGAATCTGGTTGAGTTGGTCCAACAGAGAGTTGAATTCCACCACGCCATCTGAATAATTAGGGGATGACGGAGGGCGCACACAGAGGCCAAATAATTACCAGCACTTTTTTTTTCTCTTCCTTTATTTGCAGTTAAGAAGACCACTAATGGGATAGTAACCACAAGTAATTGATTCTATAATAAACCTGAAAACCACACCTATTTGGTTTTTATTCCACTAAACAGGCCGAAACCAAGTATGACAAAGAAAATGAAGTAATTTCTGTTTAGGTGCTTCTTCAGAATATGCATTATCCGTTTATTTGTCTTTTTGTCATGTGTTTCACTTTGGTCCTGTTTGTTATATGTACTAACATAAGAAGACAAGATATGTGATCAACCAATTAAAAAGTACACACAAAACATTTGATTGACTTAAAAGGGGGAATATGAAAGGAAACTGTCCCAACTGTTCAGATTTGGTCAAGCCTTTACCAACTCATCAACTTATATATTCGTGAATCATATTGGGCAAATGATGTTTTTTTAATTGTTATACAAATTCTGGAGTGCAAGTCTTTCAGGATGACATGTCTTACAGGAGCATATATCTTAAGGTAGGTCATGCTTTGTAGGAGAATATATTTTGTGGGACGACATGTCTTGCAGGAGTGCATGTCTGCAGGAGTGCATGTCTGCAGGAGTGCATGTCTTCAGGATGGCATATCTTACAGGATGATGTGTCGTACTGGAGGACATGTCAGCAACCAGCTGGCCTGCCCTACTGCTTGTCATTGGTCAAGTCACATGGAACGCTGCACACCTGAAATAGCCGCATCCCTGCACTAGCATGATTACATGGTTACAGATAGGAACCTTCTTGAAGAGGGACATGCACAAAGTCACACCAGCACCACACCCACCACACCCACCTATGCCACACCCACCTGCTAGTAATATGAGTTGTCGTAGCAACTTGAGAGCCATCCTACGAGGAGTGGAGTAGTACAAGAGAGACAGTGTGCAGCTTGTCCCTCCATTCTCTCTGAACACCTGGCCATTCTGCTCCACACCTAAAGGTGAAAAAGATTGGTAGCAGCATGAGGAAAATAAACAAGGCATTCATGACCCAATTAACACACCAGAGTTACCATATGAGACAGAGCATGGAACAAACACAGAGCAGGTACTAATGAAGGGAACCACTCCAACCAGGATTGCCCTGGGGCACACAACCAACCAAACACTTCTAAAATGCCACTCTCAGGACCAGGGGGCACTTACCAAGAGCAATTAAGGATTGCACTCATGTCGGTATGCAAAACAGAGGGTACTTTATCAAATGTACAACAGAGTAGGTCACCAACAAAGATTACTCTAATGTGAGAAATATTATAGACAGGTCCCTAATCAAGGCTGATCTACATGCATGAGTGTACATAAACATGTGTGCATGTACAAACCTTCTATGGTGGCCCTGAGGCACTCCATGAGGAGGAACATACACTCATCCTCCTCCACCTGAACATTCTCTGTCGGAAATGAGTGACATGACCTGCCCAGGCAGTCTGACACTGCACCTGGGGCAACACAATCAACAGCAACAAAATCAGCAGCAATAAATCAACAGCAACTTCCCCAATAACAATAGCAATAGTAAGAGGGACAGCAGAAAAAAGAGAGAAATGGAGAGTGACAGGTGGGGGGGGGGGGGGAAGATGGCACACGGAAACATCACAAACAGGAACAAATATGAGGCAGATATGATATTGAAAAAAAAAAATCATTAAAGAAGAGAAAGAGAGACTTGAAAGAAATAAAAGAGGTGTAGAGGGTCACCGACTCTTACTGCTGTCACTCTCTTGCTTGTGTCTCTCCTTGAGATCGGATGCATACGCTTTGAGAGAATTGATAAGCATGATGAAGATGCCCACCTCCCTGAACACCATCTTGAAGGACGATTGGAAGCTGATGAGACGCAAGAGGAAGTTGAGGGAAAGAGATATCGTTCGAGGAAACCTACATGCACACGCACACACACATACCATGTAGTCACATACCATTCCAACACCAGCTAGTCCAGTCCCACCACTAGACAGTGTATGATACCACTAGACAGTGTATGATACATCAGTGAGTGAGTGAGTGAGTGAGTGAGTGAGTGAGTGAGTGAGTGAGTGAGTGAGTGAGTGAGTGAGTGAGTGAGTGAGTGAGTGAGTGAGTGAGTGAGTGAGTGAGTGAGTGAGTGTGTGTGTGCGTGTGCGCGCGTGCGTGTGTATGAAAGAGAAATAGAAATAGTTTAGTAGTAGCTACCTGGAATGTCCGTACTTTAGTAGAGTGTTCTGGTGATGAGCGGATCTGTAGGAAGCAACTAATGGATGTAGCTAAGCATGGTAACCATAGTGACAAGCCTGGGAAGATTGATAGGAAGATAGATTTGTTAATGGGAGAATTGAGGAAATATGGTGTATCTGTTGCAGGGATCCAAGAGACAAAGTGGTTTGGAAAGGATGTGTGGCCAGTGGGTAGATATACCTTTCTGCACTCTGGTTGTCCTCTGCCAGGGGATCAGGAAACAGCTAGTAGGAATGAGGGTGTTGGAATAGCATTAGACGAAAAGGCTACAGTGGCATGGAAAAATGCAGGGGAGGTGTGGAAAGCAGTTAGTTCCAGAATAATATCAGCTAGATTGAAGTGGGTACACACAGGAAAGAAAAAGGGAGGATGGTCTGGAAAGGCATCAGGCACTTATGTATCAGTAGTGTGTGCTTACGAAAGCACCCACACACAGCTAAGGCACCTCCAAGCATTAAGCTCAAGTTTTATGATGATTTGCAGGATACAATAGATAGGATTCCACATAATGATATCCTTGTTATGCTGGGTGATTTCAATGCTAGGGTGGGTGTGTTGGACACAGGGAATAATCTATGGCAAGGTGTTATAGGGAAGCATGGCTTGAGTGAGCGTAATTTTGTGGGCGAGGAATTTTTGGAATTCTGTGCATTAAATCAGTTCTCGATCGTAAATACCTGGTTCCAAAAGAATAAAAAAATCTATTAAGGAACTTGGATGCACCCAGCAACAAAGAAATGTCACATGATAGACTTTGTCGTGATGAGGGTTGAACAGAGAGTTGTTTGCAGAGATATGCAGGTGATGACGGGAGCAAACTGCTGGACTGACCATAAGCTTGTAAGAGCTAAGCTAAAGGTTACTGTTCCTCGTTCTGCCAAAAGAAAAGAGAAGATTTCTTTGCCTTTTGCCATCCATAAACTGAAAACCCCTGCCAAGAGGGATGACTACCGTGAAGTGTTGGAGCAACATTTGCTGGCTAGACCACTCAGAGCTGGAGATTCCACCGAGTGCAACTGGGATGCTCTGAAGTCTTGTATTGTGTCAGCTGCAGAGCAAGTAGTTGGTAGAGGGAAGAGGAAGCAACCATACTGGTTTGAGGATAGTGAGGAGTTGTTGTCACCTCTGATCAAAGCCAAAGATGATGCTCACCTGAGGATGATATAGTGCAACACTTCAGCCAACCGCAAGGAGTTTAGGAGACGTTAGAGAAAGGTAAAGGTTGCAGTGGACAATGCTAAGGAAGAATGGATATGCAGGGTTGCCAAGGAGGGGGAAGCTGCAAAAAAGGATGGTTGCACAAGGTGGAAGAGTATCAGGAAGTTGCAGCTGGCTCATGCTGGAAGAAGACCAACTAGACCCACTGCTGTCATGAAAGAAAATGCAAGTTTGACTCAGGGTCCCGACGAGGTAAGAGCCAGATGGCATCAGCATTTTGTAAAGACACTTGACATACCCTGTGCATTCAATGATGAAGTGATTGACACTCTGCCACTACTCCCACCACACTTGGATTTGGATGTGCCACCAACTGAAGAGGAATTGATGCAGGCTCTAACCAAATTGAAGATGAGAAAGGCAGGAGGAAAGTCTGGTGTTCTTCCTGAACTAATCCTCCATGGTGGTGTAGAGCTGTGGGATAGAATGCTGGAGGTGATGCAGAAGGTGTGGGAAGAAGGTAAAGTGGTGAGAGACTGGCAGGACGCATCAGTGGTTGTTCCAATCCCAAAGAAAGGTGACCTGAAGCGACCATTGGCGCGGAATAAGTTTGTTGGATGTGGTAGGGAAGGTACTAGGCAGAATTGTACAGGGAAGATTGCAAGTGATTGCTGAAAAAAAATTCGGCCAGAGTCATAGAGTGGGTTCAGGAAAGGACGTGGTTGTGCAGACATGAATTTTGTTGCTAGACAGCTTGTGGAGAAAGCGAGGGAACGTGGCGAATCATTGTATGTGCTGTTTGTAGCCTCTAGGAAGGCTTGTGATTCAGTGCCCAGGCAAGCCCTATGGAAGGTCCTAGAGAAGTATGGTGTGCCAGAAAAAATGTTGAATGTTGTGAAGTCTTTCCATGAGGGGATGCATGCTGAGGTTAGAGTGGGTTCGACTGTAACTGATAGGTTTGAGGTCCGGAATGGCTTACGGCAGGGATGTACCCTGGCACCCACATTATTTAATATCTACTTTAGTGCTATGGTGGCTGATTGGCGCAATAGGAGTAGTGGTGCAGGAGTGAGCGTGTTATATAAGCATGGTAGGAAGTTGGTTGGGGACCGCACAGCTAAGTCTAGATTGAGTGAGATGAGAGTAACTGAGTCCCAGTTTGCTGATGATGTGGCATTGTATGCAACCTCTCGGGATAGTTTTGAGTCAGTAGCAGCAGAGTTTGTGAAAGTGGCAAGTGAATGGGGGCTGACTGTGAGTACTGAGAAGACAAAAGGGATGGTTGTTGGTGAGGGATTGAATGAGAGTGATGTCAGACCAGTGCAGGTGGAGGGTGGCTCTGTGGATGTAGTCCAGGACTTCACATACTTGGGTGCTAACATCTCAAGAGATGGGGAGATCACTAGTGAGTGAGGTGACTAGAAGAATTGCTAGGGCAGCTAGAGCATTTGGATGTTTGAGGGTGCCAGTATTTAGGAACAAAGACCTCTCATTGGCCACAAAGAGAGCAGTGTATAGGGCAGTTGTTCTAGCTGTATTACTGTATGGAGCTGAAACTTGGACGATGAACGCTGTGCACACAAGACGTTTGAATTCTTTTCATAACCGTTGTATTTGGACAATCCTGGGTATGACGAGGTACCAACAATGGAATGAAAGATTAACATCTCATAGCCTATCACATAGGTTTGGCTTGCAGCACTCCATCTCTGATATCATTCTGGAGCAGCGTTTAAGATGGCTAGGTCATGTGGGTCGCATGGATGAAGAAAGGCTTCCAAATAGATTGTTGTTTGGGGAGCTTAACATGAAGAGACCATGCCACGGGGCAAAGAAGAGGTGGAGGGATGTTCTGAAAGTGGATTTGCAGGCAATTGGTGTGTATGATAGATGGTATGAGTTGTGCCAGGACAGGAAGGGGTGGTTTCATCTGTGTTTAGATGGTGTAGAGAAAATTTCGACATCCAGGCGATGAAACACCTGCTCAGCTAACAAGCAATCTGAATTAAGAACACTTAGTTGTGCCTGTGGAAGGAAATTTTGAAGACAAGGAGATCTGACCAGACACCAACATTTCTGTGTGATGCCATCATAAGCTGAGTTTATTGCCATTGGTCCTGGATTCATCCAGGATACTGCCATCATGGTACTTCGTACCATGGGCAGCTTCTAAGTAAGTTCTAAGTGTGTGTGTGTGTGTGTGTGTGTGTGTGTGTGTGTGTGTGTGTGTGTGTGTGTGTGTGCGCGCGCGCGTGTGTGTCTGTGTATAAGTGCATGAATGGGTGCGTTCATGCGTGGGTGCGTTGTGTTGTGGGTGTGTTCATGCGTGGGTGCGTTGTGTTGTGTGTGCACTACTTCTCACGTGGTTGGTGACACAACTAGATGCAGCTATGAACACAATATTCTGTGCATACCTACAGCTAATCCTCCCTTCCCCCACAGGTGGCCACTAAACCTGTACACCCCCTCACCCCCTCACTCACTCCTTCATGCTCAGAAGTAGCCCCACACTCGTCATCTCTGCTGTGGGGATGTACTTGAGCTCCATGATGACATGGCTGACTAGCTTCAGGAGGGCTGCTTGAACATCCTCATTTTTATCAGTGATTGTCTCCATTAGAGTTGGTATAGGGTGGTATGGTGCGACAATGAAATAATTGGCTGGATCACTCTTGAAAACAGAGAGGAAGGTAGTGATGATCTGCAGGCCGAGTAAACTTGTTCTGGAGGACAGGAACGCTTCTTGTAGCACAAGGAAGGCATCCATGTTCTTGACTGTGGAACCTGGTTTTGGGAGGGGGGAAGGGGGGGGGGGGGGAAAGAAGAGAACTAGAACAGATTAAAGAGATTAAGAAAGATAGGGAAGAACTGATTTTGTTGAAAATTATGCACCATTGGTTTTAAAAAAATGCTAAGAGAGTAGACAGCACAACTTGGCCTGGAGCCCTGTCACTGTGTGAAGGTATGTATTACACTACTGTGCACATGTTCCGTAAAACTAGAAAATTATATTGGGTAGCTGATTAGATTGGTAAAGGGTCATCTAGCCTGTGATCGACATGAATAAAATTGCAACTTCCACAAAAATAATTACTGGTATTTTATAAAGCACTGCACAACTCTGTTGCTAACTACTGCAGTGATTCTAGGGCCAAAAATTTTGGAGGAATGAACTTGATTCTGATACCCCCCCCCAAAAAAAAGAAGAAAGAAAAATCCAACAAGTTATTACCTGTGGCACACAAGTCGAGGAACACTTAGAATGGTGGAGTGGAGGGGGTGGACGCATCCACAAGTTTTGCTCAAGAATGGATTTTTAACTAATTGTTTACTATTTGGAAACACCAAGGTTTGTTGCTACAACTAATTGGTTACAACTGAGCTTTTACTGTATGGAAACCCTGTGGTTACACCGAGTATTTTACTCATAGAAACCAAAAAGTTGCAAATATTACAACTTCATCTGAAGTCTTCTGAACAATTATTTTGTCTGGTCTAAAACACTCTTTTTCAATAAATATTATAGTAATTATTTACCACAGGTCTTAGTGCGGGACCGCTCTTGTATTTTAAAACTAATGACTATATTGGATTGATCTGCGGAAGAAAAAAAAAGGATACATGAAAGGAATATGACTCCTAGGTTGATGACCCTTTACCAATAATGGTTGTTACGTCCCTTAAACATCACACACACCTCACCCCAACCTGTGCATTGGACCATATGTACCTTGATTGTTAGGCTTGGGGACACTAAAAGATGGGTCTTGAAAAGGTCCTCCATCTATCACCATAGTGTCCAGGCTGTAGAAACCATCCATGATGAGGTTCTGGATAAGCAAGACCAAGTTCCTCATAGCCTCTAGGGCATCTGGACAGGGATCCCTCTCCAGATAGACCAGGTAGTCCAAGAGAAGCTTGTAGCCCTGACCACTGGTGAAGTCTACCAATAGAACCTACAGGGAGAGAAAAAGAGTACGGGGGCCTATCTTTAAAAAAAAAAGTGTCCTGGTCTGTCACCACCAGAATTCTTCACAGCAATTGGTGCACACTTTGCCTATAAAATGCTCCAATGCCAAAAAAATAATAATAATAAATAAATAAATAATAATAATAATAATAATAATAATAATAATAATAATAAGACAACCTCTGTTAGGCCAGCGCATGGTATAGCAGTAAACAATAGTTAAAGCCCTGTCTCTAGTTCAAGCTATCGTAGTGCATACATTCCTAAACACACACACACACACACACACACACACACACACACACACACACACACACACACACACACACATACACACACACACACACACACACACACCTGTGAGATGTCTGAGGAATCTTTGAGGCAACAGAACACGGTAGCAATCATCTCCACGAGCTCTAGAGGCGGTTGCTGTCTCTGTTTCATGACATTCATGATATTGTGCACACAGAACTTGATACACCGGTTGCTATGGATATAGCTTATTGTCTCTTCAGAGAGACTGTACCTGTGTGGACAAAAGGGTAAAGGAGATGTATGGTTAAGCATGAGGGGGAGTGGCATGCTGAAATAAAAGGGGGAGGGCATTGTGAAACATTAGGTGGGGGGGGGGGGGGGGGGAAGGAAAAAAATAGCCACATTTGCAATAGGAATGCTCCAACCGATACCTGCAGATAGTGATGAGAGAGTATGATGCACATTTCCTCCACATTGTATTATAACTGGCACATGGAGAAAAGACAGCTGCTCCAAACAGCAAAGTCAAAGTTCCACTTGTTAAAAGGCTCCGAACTGTACATGAGAAGCGTAAGAGTTTGTTGAGAACCTTCCTGAAAAGCTTTTCCAGTTCTTGCCTCATCTGCATCTCAGAATCATCTTGGTACTGGGCCCGGGTGACTGCAAGCTGGTCAGAAGATAGAAAGGCATCATCTAGGTCGGCTGTGAAACAAACAGGGGGAGGGGGAGTGTGTGTGTATGTGATTGGGAAATAGAATACAATTACCAATCAGATCTGAACTTGACCTAATTGAGCAAAAGAAAATTCTGATGCACGTTTAGAAGCTGTTCAAGTAAAATAGCCATGTTGTCACAAACCCTTAATCCCAAACCATTAGGTTCGGATCCACACACTGTACACCAGTGACACTCTTGATATTTCCAGATATCACAAAATCACTTCGAATTCATGGATAATCTGCACCACATAACAATTAGAGCACAAACTCACTCAAAATAGCTTTTCTTTCTCATTATGAACGTGTCTAACAGAAATGACCATATATGCACATAATATCCAACTGTCCTCCCACAATCAACCAATCATATTCCTCTACATTTAGCTAATAACCTGCCCCCTTACATTTACTAAACAATCAACAACACAGAACATGTAACTGACATGACAATAAATTAAACTCTAATTATCGTAATCCTAACTAAATGCATTACTATCTTGCTACAACACGACTAAGGTTCACACAGTTTCTTCAGGAAACCCATGGGTCTGGATGGAAGTGTATCAACACAATCTAGCAAGCCATCCAGAGGCCAATATAACAATCTCTCTCAAACAAAACTAATTGTTGTTTCAACTTTGTTGCCCTAGGTATGTTATTGCTGGTACCTAGTGCTAGTGGCAACAAAGTAGGAGTCCTTGGGTCGGTAAATGTTGACATGACAGGAATAGGTGTGGTCCATGGGCTGCCACGTCTGTCACATGACATAGATTCTCTGGTTAGGTCGGCAGGGACATCTGGAGTTCTTTGTTTGTAATCACCTGGGGGGAAAAATGATTAAAAAATAACATTAAGAAAACGCAAGATATAAATTTTTCTAGAAACTTTTCTAAGATATTTTAGAACCTGCTCTGTATTTGTCCACAGGTTTTGACTTAATTATACTTCATTAGTGACGTTAGATAGGGTGTGTGCTATCTTGATGATAACTGTTGGACTATAAGAATTCATAGCTAACACTGGGCAGTGTAGAGAACTCTCGAACAAATCGATGTCAGAGTATGTTACATCCACCAACAGACTACCTCTGATTACTCTATTTAGACTTTAGAGCATCTATAGTAAGAAGCCTTGCCAATGACTATATAACATACACATGTACACCACCAGTATGGCTCATCAAATGGATTGGAAATAACACAATCAAGGCAAATAGCGTAGAAATTCCTTCACTTGCATAATTGCATTGCCAGGAGAGAGAGATTTGGGGGGGAGATAGGGGTCTTATCTAGTGTAAGTGATTTTCAGGGATAAATTCTCTGCATGATTTCAAAATGGAGACATTAGTCTGGGGGGGGGGGGGGGGGGGGATTATCTGGGGATTATACCAGGGCTGGTTGGCTTTGTCTGTTTTTAAAATTTGGGGGGGTGGGAGGGGGGAACGGATGGGAGGGGTATTACCTTGGGAAACTTTCCGTATTAGGGTTAAATATGGGGTGCATTAGAGTAGATGTGGAAGGAGCGATGAGAAGTGTCTGGCATAAAAGCTGTGTAAGCGTTTTCGAGTAGAGCCCACATGTTGAGTGCATCACCTTCTATTTCTATACTTCAAAGCAACATGACTGCTACATATGCCCTTGGGGTGTGAAAGGTTTAGGGCAGAGATAGGGCTATGTATAAAGTGTGGGTCAATGAAGTCAATACATGACATCATGGCTAATAAGCATATTCATGACACTTAAAGAGCTATAATAAAAAAAATGAATTCATGAAATTTGAATATGCGATTAGCACTTTTGGCCAACTTTTAGACATTTGTGCACCATGCACGCACGCACACACACACACACATGCACGCACATGCACACACGCACACACGTGGTGCATGTGACTATGCATCCCACACCTGTGCATGGTAGCTCCAGGAAGACACTGAGACACTGCACAAGCACAGCGCACACCTCCTCTGCCATCATCACCTCCATCAGACTCTCTGGGCCCTCGGCCAGCACCAGCAACACCTGCAGCACATTGTAGCCTACACCGGAGCTGTCCGCATCTGGGGTGGGGTCAAAGTACTTCAGAGTGGACAGGGCACGGCTATGTGGTTTTAGTGGGAGAGAGTAAAAGGAAAAGGGAGAAAAACACTTGATGACAGTCACATACTAACACAGGACAAAGTTGCTCAATAAAGAATAATAAACAAGAACACTAAAGTCAGCAGCCACCATGTAAACACCACACACACACACACCAAGTTACACAGCATCACACCTGCCCATGTTGAGGGAACACCAAGGGCTACACCAGCAACATCCAGCACTATATCTCACCTTATTCCACCCGGTCACTTCTACACACCACCCAGAACACATATAGTCATTACCAGGGCAAGTTTGTGGCTTGAGCCGACTGCCGCACGTGAGACACAAACACATCAGCCACATCCGCTGCAAACTCATACACCTCCGGGAACTTTGTCACCAGCATTTGACCTTTGTATTTAGCACAGTTGCAGCAGAACAATGGAAGGAGCTTGAAGATCTGTCGTTCCTTGTCAATTGGATTTGAGACAGATGAATAATGTATGTATACCTGAAGAGAGAAAAAAAAAGGAGGGGGGGGAGGGTGGAGGAAGAGATCACAATTAATGATTTGTAAATACATTTGCATAAAATCTAGAGAGATCACTTCTGCACACAAAACAACAACAACAAAGATTCAACAAAAAAAAAATTAATTTAACAACAGTTAACATGTCTATAAAAAATAATTTTTTCTCCTTTTTTGTTGCATTTTGTATCTCTTAAATTAAGTTCTTAAGATCATGTGACTATACACTAATGAAAACACAACACAGTAAACATGGGGGGGGGGGGGGGGGGGGGTTAACTCATGCGAAGTTTCATTAAAATTGGTCCATGCATCTAGGAGTTCCCAGACACACACACAGACACACACAGAAATTGGTGCAATATTATTAAGTTAAGCATCAAGAAATATGGAGAGCAATATGGTAAATGCATGTCATCATCCATACCATGTTGGTGGATCTATACCACATCTTAAGTAACCAGGGTTATTGGCACTAAGCCCATATGTGCATAGGAAAGGGGTGTGGCTCCTGCAGCACTGCAGTTATCAAACACTGCCTGTTACAAACTACATTGCAAACATTATGAAAGATCTCATCCGATCTGTCAACAATCAAGTTCAATGTACTAACTTGTGATGAAGTATACAAATAGCGCCAGGTGGCAAGTACATCCAATGCAATCACAATAGCTGAAATTTTTTCATGATTTTTAAAAATCCAATTTCCAATTATTTTTAACCACACCTCCCTAAGTATAAGGTCACACTGGAGAGCTAGCCTGTTGAGCAAACCAAATATATAGAAGACCAGGTCAAGGGGAAGCCAAGATGGAGGGGGGCCTGGATGGAGGGAGGCCTGGATGGAAGGAAGCCTGGATGGAAGGGAAGTAAGCCATCCACATAGCACAAGATGTACAATTTCTATAAAGGTGGAGTTTCATGGATATTGACTCCCACAATACATAACTGTTTACTCCAACACCACAGCCAGATACTAAGGTGGCATGCCAATACAAGGTTGACTGCCATCGTTCCCTTTGGCTATTACACTGGTTCTTATAGTCAGAACTTGGATAGGACCACCTAGACACCAACTAAAGTGATTAATTCACGATTGATGGATCAATTTATTTCGATCCACATCAATATAAGCTGAACAAATTAAATAATATTCAACCCACTCTCAGAATGCAAGAATGGAGTAAATTTGTAATTACAAAGTTCTCAAATGAATACCTACAACATGAACTATTTTCTCTGGCATACATGGATTGAATACTTGTCCACCATGTAGTGTACAATTGCACTAAGTGGAAATAACAACCAAAATTAGCATGGACTGTGTACTGTGTCAAGGAAAACCGTACATTAAATAATGGCGTATGCGGGAAGGGCTCGCTTTGGTTGACCATAAGATAATCTAGATTAGAGTTCTTTCAGGTATTTACTGAAAAAGAAAAAAAGAAATCTTTATGTCAGAGTATGCTCCAACATGGTCGAACAAAACTGTGCAGCGTCCATTTCTGAGAGAATTATACACCAATGCACCAATTGCAATGCAGAATTGGACATGACACAAAAGGTTCAGAGGAACACTGTCTGTGCAGAGCAGACAGCATGTGGATGATCAACCACATGCTGATGATGAAAATAATGTGCTGTTGAAATGGCAGCCATGTCACCTTGCAATTCTATTTTCTGGGGCTATATGAAGGGACTGGTCTTTTGTCCACCCTTTACCTGCAAACCTAGAGGGACTTGAGCAGCAAATCACTGCTGAACTGGACGCTGGTGCCTAAGATACGCTGCTGCATGTTTGGCAAGAGATGGGACTAGCAACTTGACATGCTGAGGCACAGGGATGTGCATACTGAAAGTTTGTGATATCATTTATGGAATATATATATATATATATATATATATATATATATATGCCTTTAAATTTCTCATTCACTCAACATTAAGCCAGTTCAATTTCATTAGTCTAGACTATATAGTTTCTCTGATATTTATACCGCCAATGAGACACACTGTATATACCTAAATATACATAAAAGGAGATGTCTGTCTGTCTGTCTGTCTGTCTGTCTGTCTGTCTGTCTGTCTGTCTGTCTGTCCGTCTTGGTGTATTTCAATGAAGCTTGGCATGATATCATATGTTTTGCCCAACTTAAATCTGGAAAATGGTAACCATGGTGGCAAAAAAAAAGCCAAAAATGATACTTTGGCCAGATAAAACCCTTGGAGCTACAGACCAAAAACTAGGTATGCATACACAACTTGACTTTGGTAGTAACATGGGCTCGGTCCCACCTGGCCATACCTCTTTCCATTGGTGTATAAGGTTAAAAATGCAAAAAATGGAACTCCTGAAAAATACTTGGACCAAAAGAGTTAGACCCACAAACCCACATATATTTGTAATCAGTGGCGCCTAGGGAAGTTTAAATAAACCATGGCCAAGTGGTTAAGGCACAGGTCTACCAATTGGTAACCTACAGGTTCCACTTCTTCCTGGTTCATACATATGTGGTTATGACTGCATTTATATATACCAGAGGCCCATTGTAGCTTCACTTGCAATAATGAAGGCACTGATTGGCCTATAAACAGAACTATTGCAGCTGCGCTGGCAATATTAATCACATTTCTTATTAATCAGGCCACTGGGTGTCCAACAAAAAGAACTTCAGCATCTGTGCTTGCAATATTTATTCTAAAAATAATCAAGCCCCATATTGTCCTAGGAACCAACAAAAAACAAATTAGGAAGAATAGGTGCTAACTTTTCTTCACTTTTTTGAATGATTACATTCCTGCATTACTCTCTTTCTCTTTTACCCAGCTAAACAAACCCACTTATGAAGGAGAGAGAGAGGGGGGGGGGGCAGCTGCAGCAATTACAGTTCTGGGTTGTGGGCTGAAGAAGCAGAATTGTTAAAAAAAAAAAATTGTTTTTACCTGCTAACTTTAACAAGTTCTCGCAGTCTAAATGTTAATTTGTTGGGAATCTCCTTGTTGGGAATCTCCTTGTTATTCTTGTGTAACTATCTCTGACCACAAGTGCTGAGGTCCCCAGTTCAAATCCTGGTTGAGTTTTCACTCCCCTATTTTTTTCTTCTTTCTCCCCCCCCCTTTTTTACCCACAATTAAGTAAAACATTAAATCATAAACGAGTGAGTTTTTGGCTGGTTAGCTTTATTATTTGTTGTTGAGGTCTTTTGTTGCAAACTTAACACTGGCTCAAGCTTAGCTTAGTAATCTGGATAGCTGCTGACTTACCCTTAATGCTTGCTCAAAGTACTCCAGTTCAGAACTGCTCCTCAAGGAATTGTTTTATTTTGCTTTCTAACCGCTATTTTAAAAATGGAGTTGTTATGTTGACCGTTTACTGATTCAAACTAAATTTCCCCCAAAAAGTACAAACTTTGGTGCCCAACTTTTTTGTTGACCTTTATAGAACAAACAAACAAACAATCAAACAAACTTAAGAGCTATTTATATACAGACAGATTTTGTTTATCCACTTTACCACCAAAGCACCAAACCAAATGAAGTTAAGTATTCAGAATAGACACATCTTACACAAGGACGTTTATTTTATTAGCCAAAATAAATTTGGACCACTTGGCCATACCTCTTCCTGTGATGTGTGAGTCTATAATGCCACAATGGTACTTAGTATAAACCCTTGAACCTGACATCTAAAACTTGGCAATAACACACATCATGACTCTGATAGAGACATAGACTGGGTCCCACCTGGCCACACAATCATCTGAGAGTGTCAGGATAAAAATACCAAAAAGGTACTTGGACAAACTCTCAGACACGGGCTGGGTCATATTTGGACACACCTCAATGTAGGCATATCATTATATCCCATTGATGAACATTATGCCTATGGACAGGCTTCTCTGAAACTTGGAATAAATATATTACAGCTCACCTGCCGGAGAGTTTTTAGACCCAAATCTTCTTGTTCTGGAACTGGTTCTAATCTCTGAGGGCCTCCCCTCTTAAGAGAGCTGATGATGGTGTTGAATAGCCCACCAGAACGTAATCGGTCCTTACTCATGTCTGAAGATGAACGAAATAGAGACACAAACATCGAGTTACATGAACATCAATGTGCATGTTTACACAGGACACACTAAATTGGAGTGATATTCACATGCTATTTACAAAGGACACTAATTGGAGGAACATTAAAAAATGTTCATGTTTACAAGGGAGAACACACTAATTAGAGGGACCTTCATGTGAGACCCTAACTCAGGATCACCTGCTCCCAACAAAGCTGGATGGAGTTGCAGCCACACCCCTTGCTAGGAAAAGAATAGCTGTGATTTAGCTGTTGATGCTCTTTTTTTTTCTTTTCTTTTGTTGCTTTTTTAGCTACGTCACAGCTGGTAGTTATTTCTTTCTTGTTTTACTAATCTAGCTACAGGCCACACAACAGCTCATAACTGTTATCTGTCATTATTTGACATTCCATGCAGTTGCACTGGTACATATTGAGTACAAATAAAAGAAAAAAACAAAGAGTAGGAGGGTCTCTGGCTTTGCTTGGCAAATGAGGAATTGTTTAGCACAGAAAAATGGAGAGGGGGGGGGGGGGAGGCTGGAGAAGAGATCAGACTCTGAGGAAAGTGGAAACTGGATTGGAGGAACCAGTTTTCATTTGATAACTTTTCCAGGCTACACCAAGAGCTGGCACCCCTTCTCATCTCCACAAATGGCAGAAAATATTGTGCACCCTGAAATTCTAATAATTGGTTAATTTATGATTGAGTAATGGGAAATTGAGGGACAAAAACATTTTAGATGAATTTTCCAACCTTGCAGGTGAAGCTACAAATGGTCCTCTAATAGCTATAAAATGTGCTGGTGACACTAAATTCTATTTGAAAACAATTTAATTTCATCACAATCACTTCCTGGAAAAAAGGTTGTAATATTCTTTTGCTCTATGGGAAATAAATTTTCAGACCAACAGGTGAAGATAAGTTCACATACACAAGTAAAAGGAGATGCTACCACACAGATTAGTGACAGAAAACCTGGTTAAATAATAGCCATTATCACCTACACACCTGCTGACCATACCAAAATTATTTATAACCAATAGCAACAAATCTTAGAAAAACTTTGGCTAAACATAGAAATCAACTGAAAAGAATTGCAAGAATGGTTAATACAATCGCTTCGGGTAGATAAGTAACAAGTAATTATAATAACAAACTATTAAATACAAGACCATGGCTGTGTTGATTTAGTGACACAACAGGTGCTTTTACTGTGTTAATGGCACTTGGTAGTCAGAGGTGAAGAACTTGGCTCTTTGGTGGGCAATAAAAGGAGCTCTGAGATACAAGCTAAAGACAATATGAGATGTTTACGATAGATTCTAAATAACACCACTAATATCAGTGCATCTGTATATTTATATGAAGGTGCCTTTCTTGGAATTGAAATGCAGTTTTCATGTGGCATAAAAGAGTTCATATAGAAATGCTTTCTCTCTCTCTCTTTCTCTCTCTCCACACTAAATCAACTTTACAAAGACTTTATAAAGAATTATTTATGACTAGAAAAATACCCATCCTACTGATGGAGAAAACAACCCCCCCCCCCTCCTGAAGGGCATAGCACCCATCCTATGGACATATACAATAAAGACAGACCTCTTAATATTATTGTAAGTCTGTTGTTTGCTATCCCATCCCAGATTCCTGGGCCTACAGGGTTAAAAAAGAAGTAAAGAAAAAGAACTGAAGTAGTTTGGGCACAGTTTAGCTGAATTGTGTTTACACAATTGTGGTTTTAGTAAGTGGGGTAGTTTACTCGGGCATATAATTGACCACAACCAGGAAATTTTGAAGAAAAAAGCCCACGGACAGGGTCTTCACTCCTATCTTCACCAAACTTTCTTATAACCAGAGTGACCCTCATCAAACCATGACAATATGATCCCATTAGGCACAATCGTCTGGGAAGAGTTAGTGAACAAACCAGTCTTCACCAAACTTCGTTATAATGTCCCCATAAGACCCTAAAAATTTGAGCCCTTTAGCCCTAATTATCTGGGTGTAGTTACTGAACAAACAAACGAACAAACAAATTGAGAATTATAGTAAGATTACTATTATGGCAATACAAAACATTATAGCTAACTATCCAACATAAAAGTTTCACAATGCAATAAAAATAATAAAGAAAAATTCTATACTAATAAGGAGAGTGACAGTATTTGGAGTTTGTTTAATCCCTAAGATAAACCAATGAAGTGTCCACAACAACTGAGCCTCTGCAGGGGCAACTGAGCCTCTGCAGGGGCAACTGAGGCTGGAGAGTGTCATGGGATGGGTTATGTTCAAGTGTTCAGGAGTGGATACATGCCTACATAGAAGGTGCAGGAACAGATGTACCACCACTTAGGCAGGCTACTGCCAGTGCAAGAACAGCAAGAGAAGTTCCTGCAGCTTGCTGATCATCATGCAGAGATTCAGCATCGGCAGGAAGTGGTTCCTGGCCTAAGGCACAGCCTCTTAACACACTCAGCAAGAGATGCTAGATCATCACAGAGATGAACTGTGCCCTCGAACTTGTGCCACCCAAAGAGTTCGATATAGTGATTTGCGGAGATGGGGTTTCTGTCTGGACAACACCAGCGACATTACAACACTCCTGCAGTACTTAAAAGAGCTGACATCTTAATTGGCCAAGAACATAGCAGATGAGACATTGTGATCCATCACAGATGGACAGGGCACAAGTCAATTGCAGAGACAAACGGAAATACTGATGCCTTCCAATATCCACCTCTGTACACCCACAGTGATGATGACTACCACTTGAACATCATTCCTCTTCTTGAAGAAGGTTTTCCCACCTGGGTGAGGAACTGCTCCACCAGTGGATCACTGTCCTGAACACCAGACTGGGGCTTTACCTCACCTCTTCGAAAAGGCATTGAAAGGGTTTCAAGTTGGTTCTTCTGCTTGGCAGAGATTTTATTTGTTTGATAGATAACTTCCATGAGTACACTCACTCAGCGGGCTGAAATTTGTTCCGTGTAATAGAACAAGAAATCTAACAAATTTGTAACTACAGGAGGCCAAAGGCTGTCCAAAAAAAACACCCATAGAGTGTATTTTTGGGCTAGTACTAATCCAATGCTCATATGTGAAATGTCTGTCCGTTAGAGTGCTATCTCCTCCAAAACCGCTTGAGCTATAGTCATCAAAGTCGGCATTGTGAAAGCCTATGGGTATAAGCAGGTTATAGGCTACACTACATAGTTTTCTGTCTATCCGTTAGAGCACTACCTCCAGCCACCAAAGTCGGCATGGCGAGAAGCAATGTACTTGATGCCTCTACGGAGGCTGTTTACTAACATTGATGCCACAACTGAGGATATTTAGTTATAAACATGAATGCTAAGAAATCAACAAACTTTAAAATAAAAATATAGCCTGTTTGTTGTTGTTGGTCTTTTTAAAGACGTATTTTCTCCATCCTATTCAGTGGATATATTTATTGTATTATAGCCTGGGGAGAGCGTAGTGAGCAATTTTTCTAGTAATGTTAATAACCAAGAGTGTCATTTCAGCTTCACTTGCAATAATCAAACACTGATTAGCCTACAAACAGAAGTATTGCAGTCATACTTACAATATTTATCCTATGACTAATCAAGTCACACATTGTCCCAACAAACAGAAACCCACATGGACATGCCCACAGGTTGAAGTGTGGCCTGGTGGGACCCAGCCCATGTCAATCCCAGAGTCAAATGGTTTATTCATACCAATATTCATGTCTTTTGGTGCAATGGTTTGAGTTTTCAGTGAGCCATTATTAGAAGCTTCTCCTGTTTTTATTGCCAATACTGCAGGGGCAAATCAAGGATTTCATAAGGGGGGAGGGGGAGTCCAAAGAAATGATAAATGTATTGATGCAGGAATAATTTATGTAATAAATTATGTTTTTGTTCTGATTATGTATTTTCTATCTGAGCCACAGATGCTATCTTGAACTTCTAATTGCCAGAGACTTGCCATGCTGCATTCAATATAACCATTATGCAGGTAGAGGATGAATGCAACCATATTTACTACTGTTATCTAAAATTTACAATTTATCTTTTGTTGGCACACACACACACACACATATATATATATATACTTTATTTTTCTTTTCGCTTTTTTTAATTTTTTTTATGGGAGCAGCCTGGTAACACAATAGCATAAATTAACTTGGAAGACTCAAACTAATGACTAAGTTTTATTTTTAATCATGCACCCCCCTTGTGACCTTCAAACATGAAGTCAAGAAGCTTCTACTAATCCGTGCACCACTATCCACCTGAACAATCTGCCTCAATCAATCCTAACTCTATTTTATATCACCCATAACTAGCTACTGCTATTGACGATGTATAACTTTTATGTGTTTGACAGAATTGTTGATATCTTACAACTATATATTATCATGAATGTGGTGATAGAACAAAGTGGGGAAAGTACTTCATTCAATTACAAATATTATTTTAATTTCAGAAAACTAATTGTATTCTAAACTGTAGTAGCTAAAAAAAAAAACCCAACTTATGGGCGGTTTTTCGGCCCACCTTTAGTGGGCTGTAGTCACAAAAATGTCTACTTTGAGGACATATGTTTTAGACTTTTAAAACAAAAGTGAACATGTGATGAGGTCAAAGCATCTTTTAGAAGTACCATTTTGACATTTTTAGCCTAACACACAAGGAGGAAGTGGTGTGGCCAGATGGGACTCACCCCATGTTATTCGCAAAGTCAAGTTGTGTCTGCATGCCAAAGTTTTAGGCTTGCAGCTCCATTCTTTTTCTGGCAAAAGTATCATTTTTGGCTTTTTTAAATACAGAAATGGGTGTGGCCATATAAATATGCTTGTGACATTCCCCTGGTGACACTGATTCTGAATATATATATATATATATATGGGTTTGTGGGTCTAACTTCAACCGTTCAAGCGTGAATGAAGGATATAAAGACAGACATACTTTATAGAATAGATGTTATCAAACAGATCAGTAGCAGCATTAGGCAGACTAACAACATTGGCTCAGCCTGTTCATTGAAGTGGTCCAACATTTCGGTTACCATATTATTGTTGTCAAAAATACACATTCAATTTTGAAAATAACAAGACAATACTGTCGACGATGACTCCGGTTTAATCATTATTACAATCACTATGATCAGGTCAGGTCAGGTCAGGTCAATTCTATAAATTGAACTGGTACCATTGTGATGGGGAAAAAATTTATCGAAAAAAAATCTCAAATAGTGAGGAAAGTCAAGTCACCAACAAAAAAAGATAGGCAGAAGTGTGCTGCTTTTCTGGCTCGTGATTTAGTCTGAATGCTGGACTGAAAAGAAAAAAAAAGAAGAAAAAAAAAAAGAAAACAAAATCTCAATATTTACTCATCTTCTTAAAGGGTAACAACTGGGGGAAAGAAATAAACTTTTTTATTATCTTATCTTGTCCTTGATGCATAACCTGGTATAAAAAAAATGTGGAAAATTTTAGTCCAATATTCATGAAGAAAACTTAGCTTAAAAATTTTACTTCTTGTGGGGGTGTAACTATTCATGAACTTTACAAGAGGGATACTGCAGTCAGAACTTAATGTAGGTGATATGTTATTTCAACTAACTTCAACAATTCCTGGAGTCAGGAGGCCCAATTCCACCGTTAAGTTCAGGATTGGTAGCAGCACATTGACATCTAGTGAAAATAGCAACTGAGAAATAGTTGTGGAGTTGGAAATCTGAAGGAATAAGTGAAGAGATCTGTCCCTTGGGAGAGTGCAATAATTATTCATACCTTCAGATCCTATTGATACTGCTCTTCAGTTTCATCTATCTCTGATTCAGGTAACTTTCGGATTTGTCACGATAAAATATAGCTATGCAAAATACCTTTTAGGTTTGGCTACTTTTGGTGTGGAGCTAGATATTTAATAGCTAGCTATATAGCTACAGAAAATGAGCATCAAAGACTTTTTGATTTATCATGGTAATACTTGCTAGCTAGCTTGCCATTTTTGGTGTGGAGCTAGATATTTCATAGCTAGCTAGCTATATAGCTAACTGTGTAATTGTTCTTTTTTACACTTGGTTATATCATTTATAGCTAATAGCCCAGGGCAGCTATAAATGTTATAATCAACTGTAAAAGAGAACGATTGCATACCTAGCTAGCTACCTGAATCAGAGCTGGATGGAGCTAAAGAGGAATCAGTGTCACTAGGCTCTGAAGTTATTAGAAATTATTGCACTCTCTAAAGGGAACTCTTCACCTATTCCTTCAGAAGAGCTGGGTCTTCAGATTAGTTACTCTGTAGCTCTACTGCAGTTGCTATCTTGCTAAGTATCAATGTACTGCTGCCACTCCTGGACTTGCGGGTGGAATTGGGCCTCCTGACTCCAGGAATTATTGGCTAGTTGAACAGGAATTGTTGAAGTTTGTTGAAATAGCGTATCACTTCCATTGAGTTCTGGCTGCAGGTGTCCCTCCTGTGCCGCCTTTGAATAGTTACACCCCCCCCCCCCCCCCCCACAGGAAGTAAAAATTTCTAAATCTTTTATACCAGATCATGCATCAAGGACAAAATAAGACAATAAAATTTTTTTAATTATTTTTCCAGTTCAGCTACCCTTTAACTTGTACCCAAAAGTACTCCATTATCAGTGGTGGATCCAGGGGAGGTGGTCAATTTGGCCAGTGCTTCCATCCACCTTTATCCCAGACTAAAAAATAAACAAGTAAATCCCAGTAAGCACAAAAGAAGGCAAAAAAAATTTCATTCCACAGATGTAGCAATTCATACCACCACTACTAACCAGACAGCCAACTATTCTGGTGCAGCTGAAGAGAGACATAACAGATGAGGTAAAATATAGCATTTTCAAGGAAAGGAAACCTCAGCAATCACTCTGAAGCAGAGAGAGAACTGGTTACATAATAGTTGTTAGCAGTGGATGGTTTTGAAATAACATTTACATATATACTTCTAGCTAGACTTTCGAAAACTTCATCGTTCAGCAGAATATATCCCTAGATGCCAGTTCACCACAAGCTCCTTGAAATTTGTTCAAAGCTTACCTTCCGCTTCTTTGTGGATCCATCACTGAAATTATTCCATGGTAATTTTCTAGTAATAATTCCACTGTAATTATTCCAGGGTAACTATTCCATGGTAATCATTTGATGGTAACTATTCCGTATTGGTGAAACACTTATCTTCATAGTTCCTCTTTTACCCTTCTTGGTGGTATGCCATCAAACGTTTCCTCTTTTTTTCTTCTTTTCTATACGCCTTTTTTTTCTTCTTTAAAAATAAAAAAAATAAAAAAATTTTTTTAAAAATTAAAAAAAAAGGTTCTTTTTCGACCCTGATGGAAGGACAGACAGACGTAGAAATACAAGCGTGAAAATAATAATCAGATATTTTAAACCCGAGTCAAAAACCATATTGAGCTATACTTATACCCTCAAACCTCGTGAGTCTAGTATCAGAACTGATATTCTAGCCAGCTTACTGTCACTATTCTTATCATGCTCTACCTGCAAACTCAATGCTAGCTCAAGCTTAGCTTAACTAATCTCATCTAGAGCCAGAATACTGAAGTATTCGTTTATTCCACTCTGGCTGCCTTGACCTATTCACCGTTGTTGTCATAATTATGTGTTTGCTCTTCTTCATTTGTCTATTTCTTTAATAATAACTAAAGGAATAGTGTGTAGCTTGTAGAAAGGGGGGATGGGGAGGGGGATGGGGAGGGGGAGGGGAGGGGAGGGCTAAGGTAGAAAGCTGCTGGCATGCCTTTACCACTTCTTTTGCCGTAAGTGCAAGTTTTACTGGCAATAAATTTTTGAATTATTATTATAATTTTTTCTTTCTAGATTTTCTATCCATTATATTAAAAATGGGGTTGGTATATTGTCTCCTACGTATTTTGCCCAAAATATCATAACTTTCTTTGTTTGATCTATCCAAAGATAAGTCCAAGACGTTCTGCAGGGATAGGATGGCGTAGGGAGCAGAATAAGATCTGAATGGCAGTCGTAGGATGCACTGTTAAAAAAAAAAAAAAAAAAAAAAAAAAAAATTCTGACAGCTACACAGGCAGGCATCAGGGAGTTAGCACAATATATATAGGATGAATTATACTGATTAGTAACGACATTAACAATTAGTGCATTTAGATATAAATCATTCAGCACACAAAATTTATGCTATATGATACAATAAACAAAATTAAACTGTTATGCAAAATAATTTAAACGAATTAACACCAGTCAATAGTGTGAAAGATACAAAGAATTCATGAAATTCATGGAACTACAAAAATATTAAGTGCTTTGAAAATTGAAGTGGGTGTGGTCATGCTTGTATTGATGATACACAATTATCCACACAAAACATTATTAGAAATAATAGTTTCTGTTCTTTATATTTGATCCTAGGTAGGAACAAAATAAAATGCTGACGGGATATTACTGAGCATTTTATGAATGCACCTTCAATATCACGCCCCATACTCTACCACCTGCACCAGCCAACTGTGCATACAGCCAAGGGAAGGAGGGTCAAGCAGGGACATGGTTACTATCTAGACTACAAGACTGGAGTGATTGAGGCTCACCAAACTTTACCACAAGAATAAAATACCTTGAAGCATTGACACTTGCAGAGGTAAATTCTAATTAAATTGGAAAGCAGTGAAGCAAGATTTAGTTTGATTGAAAAACTCATGATGGATCCAGACTGTTAGCAACAGTGGAAGAGTTGTTAATGGCTAATTGGGGCATTGTCTCCAACTACCTGACTCCAATAGTGGGAGGGGGAGGGGAGAGGCACTTGCAACACCAGTAGCTAGGGACACCAACAGTTTTCCAGTAATAAAATATGCTTTTCCCTTCACTTACACATGCACTCTCACTCACACACTATGTCTATCTTCAATAAATTTATATAGACTTCATTAAAATGCTTACTTTCTTCTGCTGCTGGTCCACCCAAACAGTTCCTCACCAGTTCAGAAATTGAACGACAGAAAATAAAAAGTTCCTGCAGAGGACTCCATGCCAGGTACTACCCTCCCAGCAATATTGGACTATTAATAAAACCGTAGGTACAATATTAGGCCTCCATTGATTGCCTATCACATGACCCTTTCAATTATCATGTGATCCCACTTAGCTCCTTTTTCTTTTTTTTTGCTTCTTTTTTTGTCCAGTATCAATCTCAGTCTTCACTGCTCTTTTCTTCTTTATTTTTTGTAGGGTTTTAAAAGAACTGGTAAATGTAGCGGAAGGTTCTGTTCAGTAGTTTACGTAGCTGGTACCATTGTAGCACTCCAACGGTTGTTCTTGGTACCATTGTAGCACTCGGAGGGTTGTTCGACATACTTAATAATACTATAGGCAGCCAATTATAGAGATGTAGGTTCGCCCGCAGTTAGCTTGTGGTGTGTCTGGCTTTTCTTTTCTCTTCATTTTTATTTTTGTTGTAGCTTTCCTTTATTTATTTTTTATTTATTTATTTATTTTTTTGTACCTTTTTTTTTACATGCTTAAGTAAACTTTCTTCATGCGTGGAGTAACCAACCAAACACACATGTAATTTTAAAGTCTTGGCTCAGTGGTTAAAGTACAGGTCTCTCAAGCTTAAATTAGCAACAAGCCAGATACATCACAAGCCATGTGTAATTTTGACAACCTCAGCCCTGAGCATATTTGCTTAAAAATGTTCACATGCAATCTACTTATAAATAGGAGCTCTGTGTATGTGTGTATGTTTTCACTGCCAAACTGATGGACCAATCAGGCTGAAGTTTGGTGTGTGGTCTTCAAGGAAAGGGTAATTGATATTAACCACATGTGGGTATAGCAGTGGGTGTGGTTTATTATAGCCACACCCATAAAATTATTTGGACTGCCAAAAGCTAATTAAAGGACCAATCAGGCTGAAATTTGGCATGTGGGCTTCATGTACCCATGAATGTTATTACCCTCCTGTGTTTGTGATTATCATATGGGTGTGGTTTGGCCAATAAATGTTAGTGTAAAAGTGTGAATACCAATATCGACATATATTTCTTTCAAGCTGCAGCAAATCTGGCTCTAGTTACTTAAACCACGTTCATACTTTGCTACACCAATACCATGCAGCAAAGCTGCAACAGGCCCACTAATACTTTTAAATACTTGAATCAATGTTAGCAATTGGTTGTCATTTTAATAAGAACTGTATTTTATTTTTCATATAAATTGATTCTGGTAATGCTTAGCCTTCTTTGGTAGTGATCTTCCCCCCCCCCCCCCCCCCCCCCCCAAATATTAAAAAAAAAAAAAAAAAAAAAAAAAAAAAATTTATGACCATACTGACAATTTCTCATAAATTAGATATATAATAAAATCTATGACAAAAGGTTTATATTAATCTCTAGTGCTTTTAATCATGCACCCATGCTTACACATTTTCATTCTGGGATAAATTAGAAGTAATTATTGAATAATTCAATTCATTAATGCAAACAATGCAAACAAAGTAAATCTGAGTAAAAAGGAGAAAGTTAGGAGTACATTAAGTGATTTCAAGTCAAGGCTTTAAATATGAAATGTTTCATGGTGCTGGTTCGAATTCCTGGAATCAATGTGATATTACAAGGGGAAATGAGAATGTTAGGAAGTTATAGAAAAAATGATTAAAGTAACACCAATTGAAATATCAGTTTGAACAGTTACACACGAGACAGGTGTCTAGCTACTTGGATTTTGTTGTTTTTATTTTTGGCTTGGAAGCTAACTTCTCTGGAATCTTACTTTCAGCTGGTATCAATACAATCTCTATGGTTGCTGGCTTGAGCTCTGCAGGTAATTCCTTGGAAAGAGAAGCATCCTTCTCAATTGCTTTGATTTTCTTCTTCCCTTTTAATTCAACAGTTTCATTCTCCTTCAACTCTGCATCTTTCATGTTAATTTTGAAGCTACCAGATGCTCTTGTGCCTTTTACCTGCAAAAGCTTCTTGGTCTCAACCAGGCGCTTCAGAGAAAGTCTAACTTGAGTGACACAGGATTCTCCTACAGAAAAGTTGGCTTTGATGTACTTCATGATAGCTTGGCGGGATGATCCATTACGTTCTTTGAGTGAGATAATGGAGGACGTAACCATATCATTGAAAGGGGGATGCGCAGGAATATGACCAGGAATAACACGAGCTTTTCCTGCAATAAGCATAGAAGGCTCGGCACACTTAGCTTCAGCTTTTGTGCGGAAGGTAGACATCACTGTACTCCACACCCAATACAATTTGCGGTATGCACACTCTGCAACTCCGTGGAGAGCGAAAAGTGAATCTGGTTCTTCTGCGCAGATAAGCGTCGTTACAGGTGCGCCAATTCATAATCTTAATTTCAGATTCTTTTACAGGGGTTGTTCACCTCCACCTTATTTCTCTCTTCTTTTTTTTTATCCTTGGATTTGTTTTCTGGAAATCTAAATTTTACTTTATTTTTGATCTTGTTGTTCTTCCTCTTAGGGCACCTCCTCTCGAACACCAGTGCTAAGGTCTTGGTTCAATCCCTGTCATGGTTTGGTTTGTTTTTTTTTAGTTTTTTTTTACCCATGATTAAGTCATTATTAAATCATTATTAAGTCTGAACATTATATCATAAGTGAGCAGGTTTTTTGACTGGAAATTTCCAGTCTTTTTTTCTTTACTTCTTTTAGAGGAGTATTAATTTTGAGTGGTGAATTGCTGGTCATGTAGACTGTATGGTCATGTAGACTGTATGGTCAGTTAGAGTGTAAGGTTATGTAGACTGGTACTGTGGACTGGTACTGTAAAGCGGTACTGTAGAGCGATACTGTAAAGCGGTACTGTAGACTGGTACTGTAGAGCGGTACTGTAGACTGGTACTGTAGATTGGTACTGTAGACCATATAGACCGGTACTGTAGATTGCTACTATACTGTTACTTTAGACTGGTACTGTAGACTGGTAGTGTAGACTGGTACTGTAGACCAGTACTGTGGACTGGTACTGTACTGGTACTGTACTGGTACTGTAGACTGGTACTGTAGACTGGTACTGTGGACTGGTACTGTGGACTGGTACTGTGGACTGGTACTGTGGACTGGTACTGTGGACTGGTACTGTAGACTGGTACTGTAGACTGGTACTGTAGACTGGTACCATGGACTGGTACTGTAGACTGGTACCGTGGACTGGTACTGTAGACTGGTACCGTGGACTGGTACTGTACTGGTACTGTAGACTGGTACTGTAGACTGGTACTGTAGACTGGTACCGTGGACTGGTACTGTACTGGTACTGTAGACTGGTACTGTAGACTGGGATACCAATGAGGTCGGATTTCTTCCCTTGTTCCCTTGGTACAGTTTTCCTTTTTCAGATAGAGAAAGAGGTGCTGGTGATTTTCATGCTGGAAGAAATTCTCCCATACCTGTATCCCTGTTCTGAGCAACTATGTACAGACAAGAAAAGAGGGGCACGTCATTATTCAGCAGGGAAAATCCTTTGACTGCTTGCTCTTTCCCTCAGATGGTTACCTGAAGAGAGGCAATGAGTTCCTCTTCATAGGATCATCGATCGATTTCCTTCATTCAGTGATGATAGCCTTGTTGTAGCTGTCGTACGGAGCATTTCCCACTTCTAATATATGGTATGCACAACACCACAGATTCTTCAATCATATGTGTGTGTAGAGTACAAGCAGTTTGTTCCTTCATCTAGGAATAGGTTGCTATCTTGATAACTTGAATAAGGTTCAGTGTTTGCTCGTGAAAGGGCTTCTGTGCAGATATACCTTTGTGGTGCTGTAGTTCATCAGTTCATCTTCTGAATGGCAGTGTACCCAGCTCAAAATCGAGAAGGCATGCCTGCTCAGATCTGGTGATCATACACTTCTTGAAGGCTCATGGGTATTCAGTTAGGCTATCTGTTTCTCCAGGGATTTTAACAAGCTCATTATTCTATTCATGGGCTTGGTCGATTGGAATACTGGAGAACATTCTGGCTGTCTTCTGAACAACCTAATTGCCTCTGAAAAAAAAACTCCTCTTCGATTGTTGGAGGGAGGCTTTCCATGTCATGGATGTGGATCGGCACCCATCTGTCATAATTATGGCGGTCAAGTGTGAAGAACCATGCTGCCAGGGCTTTCAAAGACTCTGCATATAGCTGAAAATCTCTTTCTCTGTGAGCAAGAGCGAAGGTGAGTCTCAGGAGTTTAATGTTTAGGATGGTGTCCCAGTACAGGAATGTTGGACTCTTCATGATCATTCAATATTTCCGGTCCTCTTCTGTCCTATCTTCAGTTGCTGCACCAGCAGCTTCCTTCAGGTAGTCATCATGTTGCAGCTTGGAGAGTGTCAGAGTGCTGACTTGGTGAGCATACCTTGTTCTCGATAGTGTGATGCCTTCAGGAAGGATTCAGCTGTACCTGCAGTGGCTATTTCTGAATGGGTTATTGCTGTCGCCCATCCAGATCTGTATGGGTAGTCTCCAAATGTCATTCACACCAGCATCCATGTAAAATGCATGTAATTAAAAATTTTTCTAATAGGCAGGCATCTTGCTTTTCCCATCGTTTGACACCGGTTCTAGAGTTGAAGCTTGGAACTTAAGCTGCCTCACTAATAAGCATGTCTGATGATGAAAGAGGTGGATAAATACATAATGGAGCAAAAAAATTGAAATTAGTTATAGGACACAGAACAGGCTACCACTCACAACATTCCTGAAACAGTTGCACCACTGCAAGAAGTAAAGGAGAATTTTTTTCTTTGTCAAATTTTTTGGCCCATCTCTGCAACCAGCTAGCAGGCATTTTGCAACAAGCTCAGCAAACAATCCTCACCACCAAGGAAGAAGGAAGAAGCACCACTGACTCCAAGAAACCAACATTGTCCATACTCCCATTCAGACATCACTGAGATAGAGTGCATGCCCCCTTTGTCCTGCACTCAAAACTCTTTTGGAAGAAGCATCTAACAACTGCAGACATTATATCATTGGACCAATCAACTTCTCACTTCATTCTACTTACTGTCCTGTATATTTGCTGTTTTCTTGTCTCACAAGACGCTTCTACATTTACCGGTACCATAAAAGCCACACTGTGGTTAAGGGTATGTATAGTGACCCTTGCAAGTTTTGACATACACAAGTGTGTAATTCCCACCCTCCCCCCATCAGAATGTCTCCACTCCCAGAAGCTAGCAAAATGTCTATGCAGACAAACTGAGATACTTGTTCCATCACAGAAAGATATAAGTTGAAATGGGAAATATTCTTACTCTCATTCACTAGAAAATCAGAAGTGAATAGGACAGCCCCAACCACCCCTTCCCAACAGGTAGATTAAACCGACTTAGTTATAGTAATACTATTCCATTAATATTATGTAGAGATAATATGATTTTAGATATCAATATAATTATGAAACATATTGTAGAAGATGGAGGGGAAGGACAGGAATTGTTTGATGAACTGAGAATGCTGATCATAAAAAATATCAAGAACGTGATATAAGTCACATGACAAGGTGATACTAAATACATGAACATGACTATATTCACAAAACATATCTTGAGTACAAATTGTACAAAAATGATATATGTATATTTCACATGAAATTGTGAAGTCTTTGATTAGAACTGAGGTGTTTAGGTTGCTGCTTTAAACAAAACAACTGATTTTGAAGGGTCAACTTGTTGTCTCATATCACCAAGAGGAGCAAAACATTCCTGATAAGCTGAAGATGGGTGGTTTGGTGTTGTGGCTACGAAGAATTCTTGAGGAGACTGTTCCCAGAGACAAATTTCTAGGGGGGCAAGGTGTTCCAATACCTATTATAGTGTGTGTGTGTGTGTGTGTGGGGGGGGGGGGGGGGGGGGAATAATTGATACATTATGTGATACATGCAATGTGAATAGAATCATCACAACTTACTGGAAATGCCCGAGAGATCATGCAATGTAAGTCATTGTAGGTCATTCCTTGATGGTGTAACACTGATCCCAACCATCCTGGATAGAGGGTGTGGTCATGTCCATTAATAATCGTCTTCACATAGTAGGAGCCAAGAAGGATATCTACTTGGGTGTGGTTTGGGGAATATGACTGCAGTATGTGAGGGGTAGTCCTTGGATCTAATATGGGAGACAGAAAGAGAGATAGAAAGATATTTTTAGATTAAAAAGTCTTGAAGTAGTGTGATATGATGGTGTCAGTGGGTTGATTTTTTAAAGTATGGAGCTAAAAACGGACACACCCCCTCTTTGTGAGTAGCACATTGAATTGACCATGTATGTTGTCTATCTGTCTGTCTGTCTGTCTGTCTGTCTGTCTGTCTGTCTGTCTGTCTGTCTGTCTGTCTGTCTCTCTGTATGCCTAGTCTGCCAGCACAGCCACCCGGGCAACCCAAAATACTTAAAAAGTGATCTGTTTTGGCGTACAAGGAAGTCAAGTGACCAAAAAAAGAAAGAAAAGGGCTGCTTATTTATAATACAAAATATTCAAATGTAGTTGTGTACTTTCAGAAGTATCTCTTTGAATTATGCCTGCTCTGGGTCCATTTAACTGGGAAAACCGTGAATATAGTTGAGGAGAAGCATTGGAGTAAGCCTCATGACTTATGCAACACCTCAACCTAACCCCTCAGACGGAATATTATTGATACTATGCTGTGTTGTGCTGCGCTGATTTGCCAAACCAATACTAATGCAAATTTCCAGAAGGGACTCCCCCCCCCCCCCACACTAACATCAACAAAAGCAATTATCAAACTTTCCCCAACCAAGGTGATGTTAATTCAGTGTCAACCCCATAACGTTTTTGACAACTCACTTGAGCCCATACTGTCTACCTCAGCCCACCTCAACCCAAGTGTTATACTAAAGTTGCCCCCCCCCCCCCCCCACCCACCCAAATAAGCTATGGTCAACCTCTTCAAGCCACCTGCGTGTGATTCCCCATCAACCCAGTGTGGTGTGGACACATGCCCCCCATACACTATTACCATTCCACTTCAACCGGCCCCAATTCAGTGTGCTGTGGTACCGTGTGTGTTCCCATACAACTATATTCAATCTACATCAACATCAACAATAACAGCACTTACATCCTATGGCATCTGACACCTTCTTCCTTTGTTCTTCGCTCATCTCTTCCGAGAATGCAAGGAGCTGTCGACAGTCCATGGCCGTCAGTCGTGTCTGAGAGTCGGAGTGTAAACAACCGTACAAAAGTCGTTTTATATCGTCATCAAGGAAGGCAGGGAACATGTGTCCTTGAAACTGATTCCCGATCTGCATGTACATCAAGAATTTCCCAACCTCATAACACTCAGCTACAGTGAGAGCAA
>OZ017779.1:10364204-10427682 GCA_963969325.1 Lycopodina hypogea
TCTTGAAGCACATCCATTACTGCAGCAGGACATCAAGCAAGAATAACAAACATGATTGAACTGCATGGTTCGATGTTTCTTACTTTTCTCTTCATCTCCACCCCCCCCCCCCCTTATTCCCTATCTTTCTATTTCACTCTTCCTACCACTAATATTCCTCCTTTCATACATTTCTCTCCATCAATATTTCTTTCTCTCAGTGTCTTTCTTACTCATTAAAATTTTTTTCTTCCTTTTTTTCCCTCCTATTGTTCTTTCCATCGTCCCTCTTCATATGGAAACCAACTCTCCTTCCTATCTTGCTGTAGATATGTTCCCACTCCACCAGTGGTTCCTTCACTTGAAGTCTGTGCATACATCACTGTGGACATGGGCACTGCACAAACACTAAATCATTAGCTTCAGTGTCAATCCCATTAGTATTGAATATCAATCCCAATAGGAAAGGGTTGTCGATTAGACTTGCTCACAAGAAATGGATGCATGCAGATAAAATGTTATTTTTCATATTCAAGCTTTCCAGAAGTTCCCAGGAAGCACATTTACCCACAGATCATCCAGTTTTCTGGCCCTCAAAAGATAGAGTTGGAATTGGAACTGAACTGTGTTTTGGATCCCCCAAAAGAAAATCAAGTACAGTCAGCCATCTATGAGGCAACATTGACATATTGTATTATATTGAATTATGTTGCATTATATTTTACTGTATTGTAAACGCCCCAGCCCTACAGGCAGAGCCTTACTCCTATCTTCACTTAACCTCGCCTAAAACCATCCTTCTTTGGTGACTCCCATTAACCCCTGAAAATTTGAGCCCCGTAGGCCCAAGTGTCTGGGAGGAGATATCTAACAAACAAACAAATTAAAAATTGTATTGTATTGCATTCTATTGTAATATTTCTTAAAGATTTGCACTCTTGCTTTTTTTGTTGAGGAAAAGAAAAAGAAAATGAAAAAAAAAATGAAAAAGAAAATAAAAAAAGAAAATGAAAAAAGAAAAGAAATAATGACAAAAACTGAGCACCACTGAAGTCACAGTTTGTTACATAATTTAGCAGACTCCCAGACAATGATATGGACAGAATTAAGTGGAGTACTGGGTATGCTCAGTGGCTTCATTAGAAAGTCTAAGCATTCCAGTAAATGGACTTTGTTGAAAGTAAATATATAAATTTACACTGTATCTATTACATTATTTCATTTGATGGATGCATGTAGGTCTCCAATAATCTTACTATAATTCTCAATTTGTTTATTGTTAGTTTGTTTGTTTGCTATCCCTTCCCAGACGTTTGGGTCTACAGGGTTAAAATTTTCAGGGGTTGATGGGGGTTTGGTGAAGATCGGAGTAAAACCCTGCAGGGTAGGGCTTGTCTCAATTCCATGCATGAGTAACCACCATGCTGCAGTATGAGTAATACAAACCACAATATGTGTAAACAAGTGAAGTCAGCAAAACCGAGCCCGGGGACCAAATGTCTGGGAGCACATAATAGACAAACAAATACCTCATTTTAGTAACAAGTCTTTGTTGTCTCAGTCTGTAGGAGAGGAACCTTGCAGTAAACAGACTCTAAAGATTTCTTTGTTGTTCCGTAGGATGGGTACATTGCTAGTACATGTCTAAAATGTTAACTGTGTCCCTTAACTCCCCCAATTTTCAGTAAGGACCACTTAGCAGGAACCTCACACCTCTATAGTGGTCAAGTGCAGACTGTTAAGTGTCATTAGTGAAATACATGGTCGACGTATCTCTGGTTGGGGCTTCCAGCTCTGACATAAACATGTGCACATGATGGAATGTACTAACCTCTTTCAAGGCCAGCGTTAGCTTGGTGGACTTGTCCAAGATGCTGTAGCAGGTGGCTTGCCCTCCTCTGCCCAGCGCTCGCCCTCTGTTCCAGTGAGTACCCTCTCTGTACACTTGGCGTCTTCTGAACTGACCCATAAGATACTGCAGCAAGGGAGGGAACAGCAAGAACATGGTTGGTAAAGGACAACAGAAGAACCTCATATTCTCAAAGTGTGCGTGAGCTTAAATACACTCACAAGTACTTTAGCTTTGTTTTGTGTTTCAGTTTCTGCTGTAAATACGATCTGTAGTCATAGCTTAGCCAAAGTAAATTTTAGACTATGCCTCTATGATATTGTTATAAGAGGTTTCAGCTCCTCTACATCTGTCCACATAGACATTGCCAAGTTCATATAGACATAGTTTGGTTCATACCCCTGAATATTGAACCAATCACCTAGTTCTGCCCCATCTTGGTACGTGTAGGAAGCTATGTCAGCTCGGGGGGATGCAGGACACTGTATACAGTTATAATCTAGTTTGATACCAAACTGGGACAAAGCTCTTTGACGATGCACATTTGGCTACCACTAAAACGAATACAAATGCTGATTTTCACCATCTACTCTATGGCATTTGGCTACAGGTTGACAGGACAAAGGGTCAGGCTATACCTATTGGCAGTGCTGGTTGCAGCCCCAACCCCACCCTAACTAATACAGACAGCAACACTGCACTGGCTGGCCAACAAACAAACAAACAAACAAACATCAGGACAACAAGAGGTGAAGACAAACAACATCAACAATTACAAAAATAACAATAACATACAGACATAAAATGGTACTGTATAATGTATTAGAGGAAAACCTGCATACTGTAGGCATTTCAAACTAAGAAGGGAAAGGGTGGATACATGTAGGTGTGTCCAAACTTGTACATGGGATGGAACTACAGCTAGGTAAGATCTCAAGCAAGCAAAAATAAGGGGTCCCACACAGGGGTGGCTATTAGCCATGGGTCTGGGTCCCATACAGGGGTGACTAGTAGCCATGGGTGTGGGTCCCACACAGGGGTGGTTAGTAGCCATGGGTGTGGGTCCCACACAGGGGTGGTGATTAGCCATGGGTGTGGGTCCCATACAGGGGTGGTTAGTAGCCATGGGTGTGGGTCCCACACAGGGGTGGCTAGTAGCCATGGGTGTGGGTACCACACAGGGGTGGCTAGTAGCCATGGGTGTGGGTCCCACACAGGGGTGGTGATTAGCCATGGGTGTTGGTCTCACACAGGGGTGGCTATTAGCCATGGGTCTGGATCCCACACAGGGGTGGCTAGTAGCCATGGGTGTGGGTCCCACACAGGGGTGGCTAGTAGCCATGGGTGTGGGTCCCACACAGGGGTGGCTAGTAGCCATGGGTCTGGGTCCCACATAGGGGTGGTTATAGCCATGGGTGTGGGTCCCACACAGGGGTGGCTATTAGTCATGGGTCTGGATCCCACACAGGGGTGGCTATTAGCCATGGGTCTAAGGACATGGCCTGGGGCTGAGGTAGCAGCACAATGAGACAGCATAGTTGGTATTGGTCACCTTCCTGAGGTACTGTCTGTGGTTGACCTCATCCTCTGCCACTCTGTCCGGGTCTACAGGAGTCAGAGACTTGATGTAGAATTTCATCTCATCCTCTGGGAACTGTGAAGCAGCCTCCATGCCCCCATAATGCCCATCGCCATCTCTGTCCCACTGCTTTAGATGATCCTATCAGGTACAATAGTTGAGACAATATTGACTAACAGATTCAATGACTATACCTATTTACATATTCCATCACATGCTATACAGTGTCTTATAATATCCAGTAACATTAGTACTTCACACCATCCCCACCCATCCTCCACCCCCCTCCCCTCAACACACACCACCACCACCACTTATGGTCATACCTTTGTCTCCAATGGTGCCTCCCCAAGGGAGTGCATCGGTCTCTGCTGTGTCATGATTGTCCACCTATGGTTCATATTCTGTAGTCCTTCACGGTTCATCTCCCTCACTTCATAAATGCGCTTACACATGCGTTGAAAGTCATCCTTGCTGATAGAAGTGCTGGGGTCCAATGAGGAGGAAGGGGAGGATGGTGAAGGACCTCCAGAGAGAGGAGGGCTCTGATTGTAGCTCAGCATGTCTTCAGTGCGAGCGAAAATGTGTGAATCCAACGTGCAGGGCTCACCTCCATGGTTATCTTCACCATCCTCATTGCTGTCGAATTTGGAACTTTCATCAGAAAGAGATGATTTATCATTGCTGGTGTACCCCAAAGTGGCATGATCTGAGAACAAATTTACACGATCCAAAGATGACATTCCATATGGCTCTGGAGAGGTGCCCACTTGTGCCGGTGCATCCTCCATATCATCTCCCCCTTCCTCCCCAGAACTGGACCTATCCAAAGAACTGGGTTGGCTACTGCTGGTGGGACAGTTTGGAATTGGGGTAGGAGAAGGGCTTGCATGCTGGGGAGGAAAAAACTCCTCATTAGGTTGACCTTTCAAGAGATCAAGAGGTATTCCGTGGCCAGATATGAATTTGTAGCGAGACAAGGTGATGCTGCCTCTTGGTCCCACTAAGAACTTGTCGCTCATACCATTTTCTACGCTTTCAATCCTTTGCACTGGGTAATGAAGGGTCTCTTCTGAATAACCATATTCATCTTCCACCTCTCCAATTGCTTCACATGTAGTGTTTGGGAAAGCAGCAGGGGAATTCCCTGTGCCGTTTACAATCGCTTTAAAATTCTCGCTAAGTGTACGCTGGATGGGATCATGAAAAATCGGAGAATTCGACCTCCCAGGCAGGGCTGACCCAGGCAAATCAATACTCTCATCGACTTTTGGCAAGCGTGTTAGTTTCTTTTCAGTTGATCGCCTTCTCACCACTCTATCAATTGATCTTCTTGCATTTTGAGGAGACGACCAATCAGATTTACTACTGCCATCATGGGAGTCGAAGGAAGCACTATCTAATCTCATGATAGCAGCGTCGCCACAACTAGCTGCACTCATGCTCTCACTTGAACTAGTCATTGACTCACTGCTGGCCATTCGGGAAATATAATTTTGTATGGTGTTTCTCTGCTCAATTGCATGAATATTGATGTGTTCTTCAGAGCTGCTACCACAGTGCCTCAGTGCAGCCTTCTGCTTACGAGTACTCATAATACTTGTCATGGAAGGGCTGCGGAAAAAGTTTCTTGTTGGACCTTCCATAATTGCTTGGATACCCTCAAATGCATGTGGTTCTACATCACGTGTTGAAGATATGTGGCTTGGAGGAGGGACTTGGGAATTACTTTCAAAATATGGAGGATGTCGAGATGTATAGCCGTTCATGGGATGATGAGATGAGTTGGTCAAGTTCCACTCAGCATTAGGGAGAGTTCCATTCAGTCCTCCGTTATGAAATCCATTCTCATTCGGTGGCAAATAAAAATTGTTGTCATTCATTAAAGGAGTTTCACTGGAGCGAGAATGTGTTGATGGCTCAGGATTGGGATTGTAGCCACTGTAACTCTCCACGTTACCATGGTTCAACTTCTTCAAATTATCCTTGAACTGCAGCTTCTGCAAATATACAACAAGAAAAAGAACCAACTGGTGATATAACGATGCCAACAATGAAGGAAGTGACAGGTGTACAGTGGAACCTTTCATTCGAAACACCCTTTAATAAGGACACATGTATAAGCAAGACATCATTTCCTCTAATCCCACAGTATATTTGCCTGTCCATGTCATCCCAGTGTATAGGCAAGCCATCCACATGCTGCCTCACACAATATACAGGACTGCAGTCAGTCTGGTAATGCATACACTCAATTTTGGAATTCACCACACCACTGGGGGCCATGAGGCAGTCGAAATTGGTGCTTCCCCCCTAACTACTCAGTGTATATACTGTATGCAATTGCTAACATGTTCAATATCAGGCACAGTTCATTGTGACCAAACACCAAGTAGAAACATTACAACATGTATGAAAGAGCAACATAGTAATCTCTATATACCATTTCACAGTCAAATGGCTGAAAAAAGGAATTAAAATTTTCTATATGGAAAAATCCTGAAAAACCATGGCAAACAGAAGGTCAGTAGTTCGATTTCAGACAGGGCTTTTTTTCTTCTCCTCCCCCCTTTCTTTTCTATCAAATATTTGATAAAAAGGACACATTTGGTCGATTCTGACCAAACTTTCATGATTGGTGGGCCTATTCGGCTAAAAATGCCAAAAATGGAATCACACTGGTTGATAAATGTTCTGTAACTGTATTCACATGTGACTGTGTATTGATTTAGTTTGTTAATTCTTTAGTATATCATGACGTAGCATCCACATTCATGCCCCTGGTGAACTATCTGCAAATGTTGTTTATCGTGACGCTCTCAGGGACAACGTTTAAACTACTTCAACTAAAATAAATGCTATAAGAAGAAAGAAAAAGGAAAAAGTCTGGCTCTACACTGGTACACCAGTGATGAACGACAGGGTATAGCAATGGTGTTTAGAGTGCCTTCAATCATGTTTTATGCTGAGGTTGACCCATGCTAACTCTTGGAGCTACAGACCCAAAACTAGGCATGCATACACAATTGAATTTGGGAGCAACATGGGCTGGTTTCCACCTGGCCACACCTTAATCCATTGGTGTGTATGGTAACAAATGCCAAAAATGGAATTTCTGAAAAATACATGGCCCGAAGGTGTTAGACCCACAAACTCATATGTTTGGAGTCAGTGTCGCCTGTGGAATGCTTAAATAAACCATGGCCAAGTGGATAAGGCACAGGTCTAACAATTAGAAACTTCCAGGTTCCACTTTTTCCTCATTCATGCATGTGGACATGCATGTATATATATTGCATGTTTGTCCATTTCACCACCAAAGCACCAAACAAAATGAAGCTAACTCTTCAGGATAGACACATCTTACACCAACTATGTTTTTTTTTATAGCCAAAATATATTTGGGCCACTTGGCCATACCGCTTCTTTTGGGTGTGTGAGTCTATAATGCCAAAATGGTACTTAGTAATAAACCTTTGGACCCGACATCCAAAACTTGGCAATAACACACATCATGACTCTGAGAGAGACATGGACTGGGTCCCAAGGGACCTGGCCACACAATCCCCTGGGAGTGTCAGGCTAAATTACCAAAAATGGTACTTGACCAAACTCTTGGACATGGGCTGGGTTATATTTGCCCACACCTTAATGTGGGCATACGATTACATCCCTGGCAACGCCAGGTATGCCTGCTACTATAAAAGTCAAATGTCTGTTTGTTTGTCTGTCCAGAGCCAATGCCTAAATGCATGCAGCTTGACTTCTTGACGTGGTAAAGGTGTTTATGCTGTATATGATTTCATTAACCAAAAGAACGAGCAGAGCACATAAACAATCCGGTGATTCCATCTATCCAATACATTAAATCCCGGGTAACAACAGGTATATCTGCTAGTGTTTACTAGGAAAAAAAAAAAAAAAAACTCATTCGATGGGTGGTTTATCAGTCAGCTTTCGGCCTTGTGCGCTAATAAACCTTTTCAGTTTTCTTAATGTATCGGCTACATACAGGGGGGGGGGGGATTTGTGAACAAAAAAGGGGAAAATGGGGGAAAAAAGGATAGGGGAAATGGGAAAAATACAGAGAAAAAATCCCAGTTCAGAATACAAACCTCCAACTTTAAGCTTGGAAGACCTGTATCTTAATTAATTGTTAATGGTTTCTTTGGCATTTCTTTTCGTATTAAAAACAATTTGAAATTCCATTTTTCCTTTCTCACAGAGCATTCCCCAAGACAAACTTAATTCATGCACTCACAGTGGTGCTCCAAATAGACTGTAAAATTTTGTGATGATTGAATTTTCCATTGGGGAGGAGTAGTATTACTTACGGACAGATAGACACTTACAAACCATATACAGTGGGATATATAGCAGCAATAACCTCCCAAATAAGAACCCCAAAATGAGTAGATCCCTGAAATACTTTCTGAATGACATGCTAGCTATAATGGTGCTTACTAATTACATGTTGTACAGTTAATGAAACTCCTAGAATATCTCTACACTGCATTAGGTTAAGGATTGTAACTGCAACACACAACACATTAGTAGGCTAATGAGTTTACTATAACTGCAACACACAACGCATTAGTCTGATAGTTTGGTTTATGTCACACTATTGTACTAGAGGTCTGACTGGGACTCAAAGCTGGTAACCAACAACAAATGAGCTAACTAAGGAGGTCCAATCAGAGTCAGTTCACATTGATCAAGTGTAAGTCCAGTAAGCACCACATATTTCCAGTGTCCGGAGGACGCTGCACAACTTTGATGTGTAATACAGTGCATGCAATGATGACCAATGCTTTTCTCAAACACACTTATAATTCTGAACGAGAATATCTATCTTGCGAGCTTGAAATTGGTTTTATAAATAAAAGCATGTAAGCTACACAGTAAAATTGATAAATGCTCTGTGAGACCCCTGCCATGCTCAAGAGCTGTATTCCCAATTACGACCACCTCTCTAATACGACCAGTTCGAAGCAATGCTCCCTTGGGTAGTCTCAATAGGGAAGTACTATTGTAGTAAAATTCCATTACATTTTGTTTACTCAACAAATGGCCATCGCTAACACCGTCTTTATGTTTCCGCCATACCCAAATAGAATATTATCCATCCATGATCCCATTCACCATTATTACACATACACTATATTGTTAGTAAATTTTCCATGCTTCCTCTTAGCCAATAATACGGCATCAACTTACTTTTGTTATTCTTTCACTATTTCAACCACCCTTTTTTGTACATCCAATAGCATAGACAAAATTCCATCACACTCCGTTCGAATCTATGAATTGCCAATATAGTGCATTTTTTATGTTTCCTCCTTACTTTCCACTGAATGTTTCATCTATGCTAACTACATGTTTAATAGTGTGGCAGAAACATGCATCACACTCTATTACAGCTCACGAATAGTCATTGCCCCATGCTGTGGAGGGTGATTGATGGCATAATAATTAAATATATAACTACTCTATGATGGTTTCAAATCAGTTATGTTTTAATATATACATTTAACCGAATTATGATACACAGAAAATTCATAATGTATAGGTTGCACTGTGAATTTTTCTCATTTTTCTTCCTGCAGAATAGTGTAAGTAGATTTACAAGTAAATTGTATAAATTGAAACATTGGAACTTTATACATGTTCAGAGCTGCAACATTGCAACCTATGTGTATATATATATATATATATATATATATATATATATATATATATATATATATATATATATATTGAAACCTACATGTATATATATATCAAAACCTATGTGAAAAATATATATCTTGAAACTTATGTGTATATATATTGAAACCTGTGAAAATATATATCTTGAAACCTATGTGTATATATATTTAACCCTATATTTAACCCTATATTTAACCCTATATTTAACCCTATATTTAACCCTATATTTAACCCTATGTGTATATATAAATATTGAAACCTATATGTATATATATTGAAACCTGTGTATATATATATTGAAACCTATGTGAAAATGTATATATATTGAAACTTACATGAAAAAAAAAATATCTTGAAACCTATGTGTATATATATTGAAACCTATGTGTGTACATATATATATATATTGAAACCTGTGTATATATATATATTGAAACCTTGCCCAGAAATTGGCAGCATCTAGTAGCCTGGGAAGTAGGAGGTAGCCAACCAACACTTATTAGGAGTCACTTCCAATAAGTAACTAATGCTCACGGGCATGCAGTGTATCCCAATGTGTGTGTGGCTGAGGGCATGAGGTGGCACTAATACTCCACCAGCCACCGAACTAGCTATCAAGAGAGACTAGACTAGGGCATTCTAAAAATTATACATTACATGAAATGCTATAAGGTGACAGCTAGGGACCACACTTGTGTTCATTTTAATGCTAGCCTATGGAAAGTCAAGAGATGCATGAGTTGCTGGAATGTACTGTGGGCACTCAAGAGCAAGTTGAACAACAGCGGAAAACCCACTTCACTTTGGCTACAAGATCACAAGGATTCATGGCCAAGGGTTAATTGCTGGTGACCTCAAATATTGTGTTCACCATGGACACAATATAATACACTCTTAGGCCAGAGTCAATTTTGATGCGATGGGGTGGAGTTTATTGACAGAGAACCAATTTTTAAGGTGGGAGGGGGGGGGAGGGTATATTTAAATAAAGTCCCATATTCTTTTTCCATATCACCTCATCCCCTCCCCCTTCCCCCCCCTCCTGATTGGAGATTTATCTTGGCTCACAACAGGGGAGTTGTCCAGATTTTGATAATAATTCACTTTGTTTGGTGTTTCAAACCAAAGATAAGAAAGTTCAGAACAAAAAAAAAAAAAAAAAATTTTTTTTTGAATTTTTGAATGATTGCTATATTTATCTCTCTCCAAATTGTACTAGTTATTATAAGTAAGTTCAATTTAGAACTTTAACCTTGTCATTTTATTCTACAAATAGAAGTTAATTTCATTTAACACTAGGTTTGTATATAAGTTAATTTCATTTACCACTGCATTTGTTTTACCTGTACTATCTACAAGCCCTACCAACTAGTCAAGTACCCCATTTGTTATAAACATCTGTGGCTAGTCTTGATAAGCAGCTGTCTATAATCATGTGGAGTAGTCCAGATTTAATAGCAGTTCACTTTCTTTGGCGTTGCAACCAAAGTTAAGAAAGTTCAGCACAAGAGAATGGTAATAAAGAACAGCATTGTGACAAAAGGTCAGAACATGAAGCAGAAATCAAAGAGAAATAGAAATAGTTTAGTAGTAGCTACCTGGAATGTCCGTACTTTAGTTGAGTGTTCAGGTGATGAGCAGATCTGTAGGAAGCAACTAATGGGTGTAGCTAAGCATGGTAACCATAGTGACAAGCCTGGGAAGATTGATAGGAAGATAGATTTGTTAATGGGAGAATTGAAGAAATATGGTGTATCTGTTGTAGGGATCCAAGAGACAAAGTGGTTTGGAAAGGATGTGTGGCCAGTGGGTAGATATACCTTTCTGCACTCTGGTCGTCCTCTGCCAGGGGATCAGGAAACAGCTAGTAGGAATGAGGGTGTTGGAATAGCATTGGACGAAAAGGCTACAGTGGCATGGAAAAATGCAGGGGAGGTGTGGGAAGCAGTTAGTTCCAGAATAATATCAGCTAGATTGAAGTGGGTACACACAGGAAAGAAAAAGGGAGGATGGTCTGGAAAGGCATCAGGCACTTATGTATCAGTAGTGTGTGCTTACGAAAGCACCCACAGCTAAGGCACCTCCAAGCATTAAGCTCAAGTTTTATGATGATTTGCAGGATACAATAGATAGGATTCCACATAATGATATCCTTATTATGCTGGGTGATTTCAATGCTAGGGTGGGTGTGTTGGACACAGGGAATAATCTATGGCAAGGTGTTATAGGGAAGCATGGCTTGAGTGAGCGTAATTTTGTGGGCGAGGAATTTTTGGAATTCTGTGCATTAAATCAGTTCTCAATCATGAATACCTGGTTCCAAAAGAAGAAAAAAATCTATCAAGGAACTTGGACGCACCCAGCAACAAAGAAATATCACATGATAGACTTTATCGTAATGAGGGCTGAACAGAGAGTTATTTGCAGAGATGTGCAGGTGATGAGGGGAACAAACTGCTGGACTGACCATAAGCTTGTAAGAGCTAAGCTAAAGGTTACTGTTCATCGTTCTGCCAAAAGAAAAGAGATTTCTTTGCCTTTTGCCATCCATAAACTGAAAACCCCTGCCAAGAGGGATGACTACCGTGAAGTGTTGGAGCAACATTTGCTGGCTAGACCACTCAGAGCTGGAGATTCCACCGAGTGCAACTGGGATGCTCTGAAGTCTTGTATTGTGTCAGCTGCAGAGCAAGTAGTTGGTAGAGGGAAGAGGAAGTAACCAGACTGGTTTGAGGATAGTGAGGAGTTGTTGTCACCTCTGATCAAAGCCAAAGATGATGCTCACCTGAGGATGATACAGTGCAACACTTCAGCCAACCGCAAGGAGTTTAGGAGACGTCAGAGAAAGGTAAAGGTTGCAGTGGACAATGCTAAGGAAGAATGGATATGCAGGGTTGCCGAGGGGGAAGCTGCAAAAAAGGATGGTTGCACAAGGTGGAAGAGTATCAGGAAGTTGCAGCTGGCTCATGCTGGAAGAAGACCAACTAGACCCACTGCTGTCATGAAAGAAAATGCAAGTTTGACTCAGGGTCCCGACGAGGTAAGAGCCAGATGGCATCAGCATTTTGTAAAGATACTTAACATACCCTGTGCATTCAATGATGAAGTGATTGACACTCTGCCACTACTCCCACCACACTTGGATTTGGATATGCCACCAACTGAAGAGGAATTGATGCAGGCTCTAACCAAATTGAAGATGAGAATGGCAGGAGGAAAGTCTGGTGTCCTTCCTGAACTAATCCTCCATGGTGGTGTAGAGCTGTGAGATAGAATGCTGGAGGTGATGCAGAAGGTTTGGGAAGAAGGTAAAGTGGTGGGATACTGGCAGGATGCATCAGTGGTTGTTCCAATCCCAAAGAAAGGTGACCTGAAGCAGTGTGACCATTGGCGTAGAATAAGTTTGTTGGTTGTGGTAGGGAAGGTACTAGGCAGAATTGTACAGGGAAGATTGCAAGTGATAGCTGAAAAAATTCTACCAGAGTCACAGAGTGGGTTCAGGAAAGGACGTGGTTGTGCAGACATGATTTTTGTTGCTAGACAGCTTGTGGAGAAAGTGAGGGAACATGGCGAATCATTGTATGTGTTGTTTGTAGACTTGAGGAAGGCTTATGATTCAGTGCCCAGGCAAGCCCTATGGAAGGTCCTAGAGAAGTATGGTGTGCCAAAAAAAAAGTTGAATTTGTGAAGTCTTTCCATGAGGGGATGCATGCTGAGGTTAGAGTGGGTTCGACTGTAACTGATAGGTTTGAGGTCCGGAATGGCTTACGGCAGGGATGTACCCTGGCACCCACGATATTTAATATCTACTTTAGTGCTATGGTGGCTGATTGGCGCAATAGGAGTAGTGGTGCAGGAGTGAGTGTGTTATATAAGCATGGTAGGAAGTTGGTTGGGGACTACACAGCTAAGTCTACATTGAGTGAGATGAAAGTAACTGAGTCCCAGTTTGCTGATGATGTGGCATTGTATGCAACCTCTCAGGATAATTTTGAGTCAGTAGCAGCAGAGTTTGTGAAAGTGGCAAGTGAATGGGGGCTGACTGTGAGTACTGAGATGACAAAAGGGATGGTTGTTGGTGAGGGATTGAATGAGAGTGATGTCAGACCAGTGCAGGTGGAGGGTGGCTCTGTGGATGTAGTCCAGGACTTCACATACTTGGGTGCTAACATCTCAAGAGATGGGGAGATCACTAGTGAGTGAGGTGACTAGAAGAATTGCTAGGGCAGCTAGAGCATTTGGATGTTTGAGGGTGCCAGTATTTAGGAACAAAGACCTCTCATTGGCCACAAAGAGAGCAGTGTATAGGGCAGTTGTTCTAGCTGTATTACTGTATGGAGCTGAAACTTGGACGATGAACGCTGTGCACACAAGACGTTTGAATTCTTTTCATAACCGTTGTATTTGGACAATCCTGGGTATGACGAGGTACCAACAATGGAATGAAAGATTAACATCTCAAAGCCTATCACATAGGTTTGGCTTGCAACACTCCATCTCTGATATCATTCTGGAGCAGCGTTTAAGATGGCTAGGTCATGTGGGTCGCATGGATGAAGAAAGGCTTCCAAATCGATTGTTGTTTGGGGAGCTTAACATGAAGAGACCATGTCACGGGGCAAAGAAGAGGTGGAGGGATGTTCTGAAAGTGGATTTGCAGGCAATTGGTGTGTATGATAGATGGTATGAGTTGTGCCAGAACAGGAAGGGGTGGTTTCATCTGTGTTTAGATGATGTAGAGAAAATTTCGACATCCAGGCGATGGAACACCTGCTCAGCTAACAAGCAATCTGAATTAAGAACACTAAGTTGTGCCTGTGGAAGGAAATTTTGAAGACAAGGAGATCTGACCAGACACCAACATTTCTGTGTGATGCCATCATAAGCTGAGTTTATTGCCATTGGTCCTGGATTCATCCAGGACACTGCCATCATGGTACTTCGTACCATGGGCAGCTTCTAAGTTGTGTGTGTGTGTGTGTGTGTGTGTGTGTGTGTGTGTGTGTGTGTGTGTGTGTGTGTGTGTGTGTGTGTGTGTGTGTGTGTGTGGCCATAGTTGCATTAAGTAAACTAGCAAATGGTTCTGCAGAGTGGATCTAAGACCATGGCAGGTGTCTAGATTCCAGACAAGAGTATATTTCCGGTAACTTGATAACTAGCAGGATTCCACAAATAAACACATATTTCTGGGGATATAGTTGGTTGCCCAGTAGCTAATCTAAAGAAGGTGGTCAGAGGTACAGATTTAGGATTGATACATATCATTTGGCTGACAAGACAGCATCCTCCCTCTCCCCTCCTCCATATATACTCCATTCTTGGTGACAGACCCATCCACCCACCTGTGGGCACCCCTACCTCCTTTTCCACCCCCATGCCCTGCACCACTTGCCTTGGCCTTGGTACAGAGCTTCTCCAAAGGACATTGTCCTCCTTCAAGACACGACTCTGTGTGGAGAGACACCCACTCCTTCAGCTTAGCACAGGATGGGCATGCCTCAGCTGGGGATGGGAGACAGGGGGAAGGTGTGAGAGGAGAGGAGGGGGAGAGACAGGGGTAAGGTGTGATAGGAGAGGAGGGGGAGAGACAGGGGTAAGGTGTGAGAGGAGAGGAGGGGGAGAGACAGGGGTAAGGTGTGATAGGAGAGGAGGGGGAGAGACAGGGGGGAGGTGTGATAGGAGAGGAGGGGGAGAGACAGGGGGGAGGTGTGAGAGCAGAGGAGGGGGAGAGACAGGGGTAAGGTGTGATAGGAGAGGAGGGGGAGAGACAGGGGTAAGGTGTGATAGGAGAGGAGGGGGAGAGACAGGGGTAAGGTGTGATAGGAGAGGAGGGGGAGAGACAGGGGGGAGGTGTGAGAGCAGAGGAGGGGGGGGGGGAAGGAGGGGGAGGGAAGGAGAGAATTGTGGCAATGTTGAACACACCTTAATCACACGAGCAAAATACAGTAAAAAATGAATTACCCAACACAAGAGCAGGTTATTAAGCATTATCACTGATTCAACAGCTGTTGTCACACCACACTTCTGCACCACTGAACACTTCCTTCACATGCCCACAATTGTTATCTATAGTACATGTGCATGTACAGCATGTATGACATACTTGTAAACTATAGAAATACAGCATGGAAGTTGGTGTACACACAATCATGTGTGTGTGTGTGTGTGTGTGTGCGTGTGTGTGCGCGCGCGCGCGCATTCAAGACTAAATGACATCTGTCTCCATCTATAAAGCAGTAAAGCCAGGTGGTGGGTTACAAGCATGTGCACAGAACTGCCATGATATCCTGACAGTTGTGCTCGGAAAAGAAAGTAACTTTGATGTGCTAATCACTGCCAAAGCCTCCCAATAAAACTGCCCTTCAAACAAGGATTTAATTATTTTGTCCTTTACTGGATTTTGATTTCAGCTCATGAACATGTCGGTTGAATCTTGCATATGATATATCATTTTTATTCAATAGTACACTTTCAAAATGCACTCAAATAACACACACACACATGCATAAACACACACACACATGCATAAACACACACACACATGTACCCACACACACACATGTACACACACATGTACACACATACAGACACGTACCTTGCTGGCAGTTGTCGTGATGTCTGGCGAACCAGTTGAAGTAGGCGCAGTACTGGTCAGTGCAGGCCATCACCACGCATGTCCTCAAGTGCTTGTTGAGGTGAGACACCAGAATAAGCCCCACCTCCTTCTGCTGCTGTTTCTACAAAACACAGAGTGCACACACACACACATGGACAACCATTAGGGCACAACATCTAAGGGAAGTAACTGTGGGGTGGACACCACACCACCAAGTACCTATGTCCCAGGAGGGAAGGTGAACTCACATTCTCCCCCTTCCTCTCTCCCTCCCTCCTTTAGGTAGACTGCATGACTAGACTGACCACACTCACCCACTATATATATTACTTACACACACACACACACACACACACACACACACACACACACACACACACACACACACACACACACACACACACACACACACACACACACACACACACACACACACACACACACACACACACACCACACACAGAGTGGCATGTGACACACTCACACATGTATGTGTGCTGTGCCTCCAAGATATTGGCAGGCAGAGAAGCTTAGGGAAGTCCATCTGAAGAGCTATTACTACTCAGAATGCAGAAAGATAGAGAGCTTGTGACTATGAACATTTTCATGAGTGCTGAAGCATTTTACGTAGCCAACCAAGAGAAAGATTTTACAGCTTGCCAACCAAACAAATACCATATACAGTAGTCCCTCTCTTGAGAAACCACCCCTAAATTCGACAAAAATCAATCTTACAAGAGAGGTGGTCTTACAAGAGAGATAGTCTTACAATAGAGGTAAGTTTATAAAGCAAGTACAACATCTTGCATGAAAAATGTGGTCTCTCAAGAGAGGTGGTCTTCCAATAGAGGAGTCTCTCTCTCTCAAGAGGGGGACTACTGTATACATATATATATACATATATATACATATATATATATATACATATATATATACATATATATACATATATATATACATATATATATACATATATATATACATATATATATACATATATATACATATATATATATATAAAGTAGTCCACACTACTCCCGTTCCTGTGTGTGATAGGTCACTTTCAATCCGAATGCAACCTGTGCTCATTTCATGATATCATCAACTGACAAATAGATTGCATGAGGACCAATTTGAATATACACAATCAGGTTAACAATAACAGGCGTGTGAAAAAAACAAACATATATCGTTTTATAAAAGCAACATCTGCATCCACTACACTTGCTATAGTAAACTGAACTCAGAACAGGCACCATGCAGGATTCTACTTGCCAAGCACAGCAGAAACTAATATGAACAAATATGGAGTTAGGCTCTTTGCAAACACATACCACAAACATGATAAAACCAACAGCACTGGTCACCTAGGCAACAGACAGTATCAGCACAGTTGGATAGTAATCAACTGGTGAAAAGAGTCTCCCATTCTTATGTACCAACCTTCATCGACTGACAAACAAACAAACAAGAATTGGTTATATATCACCCGTAAAAACTTTACATTATTCATCACAAAGCTTGCTGGGTGCACATAGGACTATCTAGATACTCCTAGAATATTGAACTAACTGTGTGTAACCAGAAGTCCAGGAAGTGAACATGCAATAGGAAGTGGCAGTATATAAATACAATACTAATGCTATCAAGGAAATGTTACGATTCATTCATGATTAGCAAAGTCAGTGGTTGGAGCCGTAACAGGATGACTGGCATTGAAACTCCTAAAGCAAAGCTTGAGTCCCATATTGAATACCTCATTATTGGGTCCAACTGGTGCACAAGTTTCCATCAATGAACTCTGAAAATACTCTCCCAGGATGACCCCCACTGGTGGCCACATACACACCACACCACCTGCAGCAAGGCGTTCTATCTCCAGTCGGCTTGCCCTTGTCTAGATGGTTGAGGGACTATGCAGTGAAATATCCCTAAACTACTCATTGGGTTGGTTTTCCACACAGACATGAGTCCACAGCTATCGTTGTGGCCCTGGTTGCCTCTGTGGCTCCATCCATACTGGTAATTTGACATTTCTTACTGTCAAACTTACACTTGTAATGTGCATACACTAAAAATATATATATTGAGTCATGCCACCATGCAGTCTACCTCATGAAATAAATGGTTCCTTACACTTCAGTATGGGACTAGAACAACTGCCTTGGTGTTTCCTTACCACAGAGAGTCCACAGTGAGAGGCTCCCACTGTATTAGTATGGGACTAGAACAAGTGTCCCGGCTATAGAGGGTATCCTCACTATAGAGAGTCCACAGTGAGAGGCTCCCACTGTAACTCAAAGCCCTATCCCAAGCATGAGCTCTAATCCTAACTGAACAATCTTCTCTGAAGTGGTTTATAGCAACGGAACATGATGACCTAGAAATGCACCTGTCATCCTAAACCCACCCTTGAGAGGGTGATCTTCCTCAAGGAAAACTAAAGAATGCCGACTGTTCCCATGATGACCTCAGACAGGCTGCCCAGGAATACACAACCAATTATTCCTCACCTTCTTTGCTTGTTTAGAAAGATTACAGGAGGTTGACAACCTGATGTGCTGCCTGATGTGCTGCCTGATGTGCTGCCTGATGTGCTGCCTGATGTGCTGCCTGATGTGCTGCCTGATGTGCTGCCTGATGTGCTGCCTGATGTGCTGCCTGATGTGCTGCCTGATGTGCTGCCTGATGTGCTGCCTGATGTGCTGCCTGATGTGCTGCCTGATGTGCTGCCTGATGTGCTGCCTGATGTGCTGCCTGATGTGCTGCCTGATGTGCTGCCTGATGTGCTGCCTGATGTGCTGCCTGATGTGCTGCCTGATGTGCTGCCTGATGTGCTGCCTGATGTGCTGCCTGATGTGCTGCCTGATGTGCTGCCTGATGTGCTGCCTGATGTGCTGCCTGATGTGCTGCCTGATGTGCTGCCTGATGTGCTGCCTGATGTGCTGCCTGATGTGCTGCCTGATGTGCTGCCTGATGTGCTGCCTGATGTGCTGCCTGATGTGCTGCCTGATGTGCTGCCTGATGTGCTGCCTGATGTGCTGCCTGATATAGTTTCAACCAAATACACAAACAAAAAAGGTTTTCCATCAACTCCTAGCTGATTAATAAATGTCAATGACGGGTAGAGATTTCATGTTTTCTGCTATTCACTTCACACATTCACAACATTGTACATATAGGGGAGGGAGTCTAAAGGTCGTTAAGGTTCCAGCACTCTTCATCACATACAGGAACACAACTTACCAAGATTTTGCTTCCTTTCTGCCTCCAATCCATACCCCCTCCCCAAGCAGTTTCATAATCCAACATTTTATTAACCAGAAACTAATGCCAACTCACCACTCTCCCTCCCCCTCCATTCCAAATCACTGCATTCAAACCTCTAAATTATATATTGTTTGTGGTCTTGTGAAAACCACTATCTTCCAATGTTGCATTCATATCATTTTTGTGGTAGAGGAAGCCAATGGAAACAATCTACACAGCAGATGGCACAAACCAAGTGTACCTACGTGATCTTCTTGCTGGGCCAACTTGGTCCTATGCAATGCATGCTAGGAGCATGGGCAGGTCTAATATAAGATGCCATGGTACATCATGGGAATTGATAATTGAAGTTGAGGACATCTCTTGGTTAAGTATGAAGGTTGACAACTCCTATGGGAACACACACTAGATAATGCCTCACTGGCTTAGGGAGACTACGTAGGTTGATAGTTCTATGGTGACTAACACTGGATTAGCATCACACTGTGTAGAAGTTGGTTTGCAACAAGAGACAAGAATTACATCGAACTGAAACAGGTTGATATGTTAATTGATAGAGATAGATGTTGAACAGTTCACTTGGCTAAGGCAAGCAGAAGAAAGTTGATAGCAGCTCTATCAGAACACACACACTATTAACAGCACGCAAGGAATGTTAAATTAGATGGATAGTAGCTCTACAGAACACACAAGATAACATCACACAGGGTTGAAGCAGGAAACACATTGGATCAATATCTAATTGATATATGTTGACAGAAGCTTGTAGTTTCATGTACAACTAATATTTTACATATAAACAGAATTCTGACAAAGGCTGAACTATTCCAATCATTAGCCAATTATATAGCTCATGGCTTCTTGCACTAAGCTAGTTCATTAAATTAAAATTTAGATATAAAATAAGAAATCTGATAACAAAATCATAATCACAATTCTTTTATAGCAGATTGAAAAAAGTTGTTCTGTTTTTTTTTTAATGCATGTGTACATACAGTGTGCACGTGTACATATAGGGGGAGAAACTTAAGCGCAATTTCTTTAAAATTTAAAAAAAATTTAAGTAAGTATCTGTGCTACACACGGAATCCCATTTCGCTGGCTTTTTTAATCCTGGTATCCAAATTTTAAAAATCTGTTTTTTCTTTTAAAAAAAACCCATCCATGGTGTAAGATGCGTCTACCCTGATGAGTGGGTTCTATTTGGTATGATACTTTGGTGATTAAGTGGATACACACAAAGTTGCATACATATGCACGAACCATTTTTAGCCCCACACACAGAGGAAGAGGTGTGGCCAGGTGGGACCAATCTCATGTTACTCCCAGAGTCAAGTTGTGCTTGCATACCAAGCTGAAGTCTGCAGCTCCAAGAGTTTGTCTGGCCAAAATACCATTTTATGCTCTTTTTTTCCCTTTAACACAGGAACGAGTGTGCCCATACAGACAATCACACATTTAAATGTTCCCCATTGACACTGATCACAAATATATATATATGTATGGGTTTGTGAGTCAAACTTCACCCGTTCAAGTGTAAATTGCAGACACGCAGACAAATTATTCAATCTTTATAGTAAAGATTGATATAATTAACTTGCAATGAGCTAGTTTCATCAGTGAAAGTGAAAGTGAGTAGTATGTTCGTAGTTGAGCTTTGTTTAAAAAATATAATGAATAGCATATTCTGTAACTTTTCCCCCTCTTCTGTAGTTTTTTGAGCAATCATTAGAAATGGATGGGTTTGTGTGATATGGCCTGATAATTTAAAAAATTTGCCCAAGCACCATGTGTTCTATTTTAACACTTCAAACATGTGAAAATCATGTGACTTACTACACGGTAGAAAGATCCAGCCTTCAATCTCAGAGACAGAGGAAGAGACGGTTCTTTGTTTGGATCCATCATCTTACGAAATACTCAGGAACCTGTGAAGAGGAAAGGAAACATTGTAACTACAGTCACCTGTAGACAGCACAGTGAAGATAAACTCATAAAGCACTTTTGTTATGACTCTTGAGCTGGCGGCATGGTTTGTGGTGTACTGTGTAAATGGACACTTGAGTGAGGGCATGACCACCTGCCATGGCAACTTAGGGCCAGAGGGGGGGGGGGGGGGGGGTAGTGTTCTATCTTCAGACACTCCACTCAACATGGCACTAAAAGTGGATTCAAAATCTGTTCATTTTCAATATTTCAGGTACCAGCAAACTATTGCTGAGAGGCAATCCTTCCTATATCTATGTTGTCTCTGGAGCTATCTCAGGAAGGAGCATGGATTAGCTGTATAGGTCAGAAGGACAATACATTAGGCATTCTTTCAACCAAATGGAATTTAGTGCCAACAGAGGACAGCAAGGAGTAACTGTGTGCCTGAAGATTCGCTTCTTGTTAGTCGATGTACAACCAGGTTCATTCAATAAATACAGTAAGTAACGCAGGAATTGCTCTGATAAAAAGTGTCTGTTTGAGGAACCTGAGCTGAGGGAGGGAGGAGTGTTGTAGAGTAGGACTGCAGGGACAACATGGTTTAGTGGTAAAGATTGGCTGATGGTGGAGAGTTGTGGAACTACAGAGAGTGGTTATAATGTTTGCTACATTGACATTGCTGAGGGGAATGTGGAGGACTGACCATTATGATATGGAGCTGCTGGGGTTAACCTCGCTCACTGTGCTGAAATTTGCTAAAAAGGGTCACTATGTGAACTGCTAAGGGAAAAAAAAGTATCCACTGTATTGAAGATTGTAAAGGGGTGGGGGAGAGCATTGTGACATAGATAATTCTAAATTTAGGATTATGAAATTACTAGGTGTGGCGGACAGGGAGAGGTAGAAGCACACCTTTGAGAAGATTTAAGATCAATGTTTTCCACTGTAAATAAAGTTGCATTGAGAGTTTGAAGTTGTATTTGGTTCCATCACACTTGCCTCACATGTTGTCATGATAGCTGCAGTGAGATGAGCTGCAGTGAGATGTGTTAATAAGTGTCGATAGTCGATAACCAACCAGTCATTGTCATCTTCATCCTTGATATCCTCACCATTAAGTTCCAAAATCCCTCCACCTATTAAATCATCCACCAGTCCATCCTTGCCAAAATACCGCAGATATATTCTATGCCCACCATGTGCCCACAAATCCTCTTTCACATGTCAGCTGTTTGTGTTTGAAACCTTCAGGAGTTTGTCCTTGCTCTTTTGCCAAGTTGTACCTTATGATATACTTAGCTTCGTAGCCTCTGACTCATGCTAGCTCAATAGGATTCAGTTCACAATGTGGGCCATTGGTAAGCGCAGATCTGTATGTTGTCTTGCAGCTTCCCTAGTCAAGCATACTCCAGCAATGTCTTGTGATGTCTGTGGCTGTATATTGCATATTGTATCTGTATAATTGTTGTCTAATTTATCATTCCTGTTTGTTGCTATAGGTGATGTGTATATCCGTTTGTTGTTGTTGGTGAGTTGTCTTTTGTTTGCTGTGGTATGTGGCATTATCTGCAACTATTACAGAGTTAGCTGTTAAGTATGGCAGTAACTGTTCTGTAAACTCTACAATGTAATGTTCAGTGTTCATTTCATGATCATTACACTGTTGGTCCTATTTAAAAAAAATCTAACCAGCACCCCTCTCCTCCCCTCCCCTCCCCCAGCCGTCAATCCCTCCAGCATGAATACAATGAACCTGTGATCTTTTCTACTTGGCACCTTCCATCTAACTTTGTCATCACTGTCATCCCCAGGTAATTTTTTAGTGTGAAGTGTGTAAATAAAGAAAGTATTTTTTTTAAATATTAAAAAATAAATAGAAAGATTAAAAACTTATAAAAACTGTTAATTATGTATGAGGTTAATGTAGGAGACACCAACGTAGACATATAACATCACATCCTTCTCATGAGAAAGAAGTCTCTACTAGTATTCACACCCACAGATAACAGAGCAATGCCCACACCTCTCGGTATGTATGTGCACACACCAACTCATTGTGCAACGGAGGAGAACTCCCAGTTGTCAACACCCCAGACCTTGTGAGTCTGAGAAGGGCAGTTGAGTGGACACTCCACACTGGTCCATGATTCCAACTGTGCCAATTAAAAAGAGAAGTACAATGGTTACCATGGTATCGATCAAGTGTGTTCCAGAATAAAGCATTTTGAAGGAAGGAAGGAATGTATCAGACTTGGCATAGAGTATAAGATTTGGACAGAGATGGAGTTTGAGACTACCCACCCCTACTAGAATATTCTCTTTCTCAAGAAACACTTCAAATTTGTTTCACAGCATTTGGATTACACAAGCAGACACTGAGCCAAAGTTGGCATTGACACCTCAGCAACATCAGTGTTGCACTACACTAGATCATATCTATATGAAGCTAAAATGATAAGCTTTGTTTTGTTTAAAAAGGAAAAAAAAAGAGGATACAATTAATTTCTATGAGATAATTATTCCATTCATGAAATAACTCCCCCTTCCCCCACTTCCAACCTCCTTTCACAAAGTTAAAAAATATAAAAAGGGTAAGAAGAAAAAATTGCAATTATGGATATGACCATATGGTAGCAATATGAGATTTCAAATAATAGGCGCACTATTCCAGTACTAACCCAAAAATATTTTTAAAAAATAACAAATTCAGAAATTGAAGTTGGCCCTGGTTAGTCCAAACCCTGGTGCTTCATTTCTAACAGTAAACAATTGAAAGCAACTGACAAGGAAGTGAATCGGAAGGACATGAGTTGGCACCTGCCCAACCCTGAGGGACAGATCACCAGCCAGGTACCCACCCACCCACCCACCCACCCACCCACTGTATCCCTCCACCTCATCTGGTCCCATGAGAGGCTAGCCCTTGTGACTATTATTGATGCTGACTAAAACAGTACATGGCCTTGATCCAATCCCTCCATACACTCAGAGATATGCACAGACTTTGGACTCTCGCGGTAAAGGTAAGGGATTAGATGAGATGGGAGGGGCTAGAACAGTCATGCTTTTCATAAATGGTGTCAAGATTAAGGGAAATCTAAGGTAAGGTTAGGAGGGGGGAGGGCCGACATGTGAGGGCTGGTGGTACCAAAACAACATACGGATCTACACCATAAATAATCCAATTAGGAAATTTAATCAGACAAAAAAGAAAAGAAATCGTGTTCATCTCATCACTAATTCAATTAGGTTGTGTGAACTTCCATTTTCATGAACACTCACAAACAGGAATGGACTCAAATGGCCAATCCCAAAACTAGGCCAACCAACCACATTGGGTCACTTGAGACATGGCAAGTATGGTAAGAAGTTACCTGAACAATACAACCAATGGCATGGCATGCAGAGGTTTTCTTTTGGTCACTATTGTGCTGCAAATGGATTTCTAAGCACTCTTTCACTGTCTTTCTCTTGAGTAAACATGGTCACATGATTTAGGAGAAGTCACTATTACTGCTTCACGAGTGAAAAATAGTTCAGATAATTTAAAGTAAAAAGAATATTTTTTACTTACTTGTGACTAAATGAAGGCAACAAGACTGTATCCATAGCAACCACAAGTCAGATGTGCCTTCAATGGTTAAAACAGATCTGCCACTCATTGACAGATTTTATGCAGTGAAACGATTGGTGCTTCCAATAAGAATTAATTAATGATGACCTACTTTTTGTGAACAGTGTTGCTTCAATTTATATTTTCTTTTTCTTGTTTCAAGATGTTTAAAATTATTAAATTTTAATTAATTAACACTTAAAACTAATTAAAGTTATATTATTTACGCATGATGCATGATTAGAAAGAGGAAGTACAGTATCGTTTACTTTATCTGTTATTATGAGACTGGTAACTACGAACTTCCTGGAAATTATTTGTTATTCTACCAAGATAATAATTTTCTAGGAATCTCTAAGTACGACTGTTATTATATGGACGGGCACACACGCACACACACACAGTATTATAAACTGAAAGTACTAAGATATAACACTGGATATACCGGTACTTTATATATAAAATATATCAAATATAAAATAGATGCACATCATTAAAATGTTTGGATTGGAGAATGGGTGAGGGTTAGGTGTTACACCAACAGTAGATATTCTATCCTTTAAAGTCTCTGCAAATAACCTTCAGAACGTCAGACCTATTTTCTCTTTATTTCCTTTACTGGTTGTCCATTGATTGATTTATTGGAATCATTATAGAGGTTCATACCTTACCACTTTTGGTGTATCAATACAATTACAGTAGAAAAATCAAGGAGTAGTTGGTATTAACATTATTATGAGAAGAGCAAGATCAAGGAAACAAAAGTGTGAAAGAAAACAGAGATAGAGGAGAGAAATATCTTATGAAATTCAACTTTACGTCGGTTCCCCCCTCCATTATTTTATCCCCTCACACAGTGTATTCCCTTTATCAGATTGACTAAAATTTAAATGGAAGCCATTAAAACTTAAAATTCTTAATAATTATCTCTGCTCATATCTACACATTTTATGGCAGTGTATATGCTGAATTTAGCTGATAATCCATTAAAAAAAGAAACTCCAAGAGCTGTGACACAAATCCTTAATAGCTAGGGGTGCACAAAAAAAAAAAAAGGAAGTACATAAGATAATTGAAGGTATATGTTACTGACACATGACAATCCTTCAAACATCAGTTATATTCTTACTGCAGATATTTCTAACCACTTCAATCTAGTGTGATGTTTTCATCTGATCAGTTGCCCCCAAAATAGTTCTGATGACCCAATTCAACCGAGTGGGACTTCTATGCAATTGTCTCCTTAGAACCCCTTACCCATTATGCCAATGTTATACCGATTGATATGGAGTGCGTTCTCCATGGAGCTATTGTCAATCTGGCTTAATCCAGTACAATGTTGATCCAATGTGTGCCCCCACAGAGCTATTGACAACCTAGTTCAACCTGCCTGAATCCAGTGTAATACTGATCCAGTGAGTATCCCCATAGAGCTATTGATAACCTTGTTCAACCAGCCTCAACCCAATGTATTGTTAATCCAATAAAACAGTCATCAACCCACTTCAACTCAGCATATGTTTTGTGTTTCTCTATTGAGAAATCACCATCTTTAACTTACAACCATTCTAAGCCCAACATGCTGTTGCCTGAGTGAGTGAGTTGCCCTCAGTGAGCATGCCTGAACAGTGTGATGCACATCCAAGACACACATCCCTGCAGAGTACACAGGGATTACTTCAAACTGCCCCACTCCATGTGATGTTGACATTTTCAGGAATGCATTGCCAAATACAACAGTCACAACTTCCTGTTTGCATGGCTTGCAATTAAAAGCTGTGACAAATAAGGACAGGCTTCACTGAGGGAATAACTACTCCAATTACGCTGGAGGCCATCTTTGCGTAGCAGTCAAGCTTCTTTTCACATGATGCCAGTCATTGTGTGAATCAGTTTCTATTCTTTCAACTCCCTTACTCCTAATCTGACCAGCCACATGACATTCTATATCGACAGCCAATGTTCAGTGGTGTCATTATCATTCCCTAGTGGACGACTTCAAATATAGCATGCCCATACCTCCAGCCCACAGCTACTTTTATCTTGTGATAAAAAATATGACAAAAGATAGAAATCAGGGTTAGAGGCACTCCTTCACACTGATGGGGGTGGAACAATTGGTTCCCATAGAGCAGCAAGAGTCAGGTAGGCATCCCCTGTGACTTAATCTCTGATTATAATATATATATATATACATATATATATATATATATAGTGTCTTCCGATGTTTAAATTGAGTCATCCCATCTCTTGACGCATAGTCTCGCCCGGTTGTTGAAATCTGCAAAGTCAATTGCGGAACAAGGTTCTTCTAAGAGAGGACATATGAGACAATGTAATATGGAGTCCTCTGCTGTCCCACACTCATATTGTGTTTAGCTGTAGATAGTAGGAGTCCCCATTTGCTCAATGAACATTTGTTGCATCCTACACCACTGCGGGAATTGTTGAGACAGCACCATATTTTCCATCCTGAGTTGGATCCTGAGGGAAGTGCTTCCATGGGCTGGATATTTATCTCTGGATTTGGTGTCGAAGTATCCAGTTTCTCCTTCCATGCCTCCATCTTCTATCATGTTAGGTTTTGATCTGGAGGATCAACACAATGCAAGAAATTTCTTTGTGATCTAAGATGAGATGGCGCTGGCTGGTGGTCATATAGCATATGACGTGAGTCACATGTCTCTTTCAAGCACTCCTGTTTGCTAGCTGCCTCTCTCCTTATTTCAGGAGGGGCAATGTCTGCAGGCCAGTGAAGGTTGCTGGTGTTAGTTAGTTTCAGGCATCCTGTGATTAGGCAACAGCTTTCATTTAGAACAGGATTAAGTAGTTTTGCATGTGCTGATCTCCCCCAGGCTGGACAGACATGCTTGGCGGCTGAGTAGGAGAGGGCAAGGGTGGTTGTCCGTAGCATTTTGGGTGATGCTCCCCACTTTGACAAAGTCAACTTCCGCAGGATGTTATTACATGTTGAAACCTTAGCCTTCGTCTTCCTGATATGCTCTTTATAACTCAAGCTTTGGTCGAGTGTGACGCCGAGATACACTGCATGTTGGCAGTGTTCGAGCTGTTGGCCAGCCCATATGATGTCAAGTTTCGTGGTGGCATACCTATTTTTTAGGTGGAAAGCACAGATTTGTGTTTTTGCTGGATTTGCCCTCTAGTGGTTAGTTATGTAGTCTGATTGAAGTCTGATTTCTGTCATGCAAGAATAAGCTAAGTGCAGAAATTGGCTGAAAGAACTGCCACTCAAAACTCCTTTGTAGGAATTCCATTCCACATGGATCAGGGCAAACTGCCTTTCTGTGAATTAGACTCACAGGCTAATGGACTTGGCCAATCAGCTCATAGTTCTGGAATGGATACTAAGGCAGCCAACTTGAAGATTAGACAGAATACAGATGCTAACTAGTTTGGCTTCTCATTATCTTCACAAACTAACCACACTCACACCACATCCACAATACCAACAAAAATAAAGAGTACTATCAACCGGTTCAAGCAAATGATGGGTGGGAGTCGAGAAGCCAAAACTTGCTAGTTGGTTGCACATCTGTGTTCCGACCAATCTGATAAACATTGGAGACTATGACCTGCAGATGGATATTCAAGACTCCAGGCTACCCTAATTTACAAGTACTTTATCCCCCACATCACATACAGTTAATAATCATACAACTTACAGAGAAGGATACAAAAAAAAACAACAACTGATTTCCTTCTCAGGCCATTGGGAAATCCAGAGAATCTGCTATTGTGACATTACTAACGTAGTAAACAATTAAATCACATTCTCCATATATTAAATTGATATTCCAGAATTTTTGAAACACTCGGCTATTTGGGGTTGTTGCAGGAGGAGGGTAAGGGCTAGGGGCAGGACGGCATACACACTCTAGTGGTGTAGTCTAGTCAGAAAAAGTTTGCTGCCCAACCAGGTCTACCAAAATGTGAAGTTGGATATATGTTTGTTCTTGGTAATCTGGTATTGTGGTCAGGTCAGTGATGATGGAGTAGGAAGATCTGGCCGGATCACTGCATCACACGTGCATGATCTCCACTTAAGCCATTAGCTGCTAAGGGCTAACTGATGGTTAATGGTTGATGGTTTGTTGTGCTTAGGGATGGATGCTCCAAAAGACTTCAAGCAGGTGGAAGTGGTACTGCAACCCTTGTCAGGGGTGGAGCCAGGATTAATATAGAATGTACATCCCTTGCTGCAACCCTTGTCAGGGGTGGAGCCAGGATTAATATAGAATGTATATAGAGTGCAGGTTCAGTCTTAGTGGTATTAGCCACAAATGTTGTATTATGTCATAGTGATTGTGTTATGAAACTCTGCCTTGAGGTGGTGGGTGATTGCTGCCTCCTGTACTGGCAGTTCAAACAGCCATACTTAACTTGACCTTAACACCATGTGAACTTGAGTTAGTGCTAGACTGTTAAAGTTAACAATCTTCGATGGAAACAGGTACAGAGAACATTGGTGGTGCTTCCTGTTCAGGAGTGCACTTACAACTTTCACTCCACAGTAAGGGCACTCAAGCTAATGCACACTCAAGCTAACGCACACGCACACACACACACACACACACACACACACACACACACACACACACACACACACACACACACACACACACACACACACACACACACACTAACACACACACACACACACACACACACACACACACACACACACTAACACACACACACACACTAACACACACACACACACACACACACACACACACACTAACACACACACTAACACACACACACACACACACACACACACAACACACACACACACACACACACACACACACACACACACACACACACACACACACACACACACACACACACACACACACACACACACACACACCAAGCGCCAAAATCATGAAATACCTTACACAAACCTAAAAGTTTTATGGAAATCTAATTGAGGTTTATTAAGCTAAGTATGACAAATGGTTTTTGCACTATTGAAACAAATTGCAGCTGGGAAGGAAAGAAAAAACAAACATTAGCATCTGGAACCAACACAGAATTCAGCAATCATGACTTGGTAATGAAAAAGGAGCAACTGTTGTCTTTCATACACCAACAGAGATACAAAAAACAACAACAAACAAACAAACAACCTCACAATGAACCACAGTGGCCATGACTTGCTTGTTAAGAAGTAAAGTAGCAATGTAAGTTTAGCTGGATGCTGGACAGACAAGAAAAATTATAAAATTTTTCTTTTGCTGTGTATATCTTAAAGTTTTGAGTTAGTTTTTTTTTTTTTTTTTTTTTTTTTTTTTTTTTTTTTTTCACCAGCTGGTACAGATGTGGTTAGACAGGATTGGATCCCAGTTATTTTAAGCAAGATCCAATTGGGCTTCATAGATGAGTGCAACGTTTAAAAAATAACTTCTCAACACTGTGATCACAGCATTGAAATAACGTCATGTCATGAAAATTTCATTTCTTTTCCTCATTGATAATGGATTAAAATCTCCAGGTAATAGTTGCTTTGTGGACTAAACATAAATATCTGTTGCTTTCCTCTCGTAATGTTTAAAATGGGAACACAGTTTCGTGATTTGCATGGCTGCACAAGGTAAGAGCCCATCTACACTTTGTGTGAACAAGTGTTACATTGTGCTTCCTGGACACATGACCTCCTACACTAGTCACCAAAGGAACTAGACAAATGGCTGTAGTAACTGTGACATCAAACTCGAAAGCGGTAAACAAACGTCACATCAAACATCACACCAAATATCACATCAAATGTTCAAGAACAATGTGTCCCTCCCTTCAGTTGCCACCAGTGAATCAATGATGCCCTTATGGAAAGACCAGTGTATAGCAAAGAAGATTAAATATTCCTCCTCCCCTATATCCAAGTGTTAATTAACAAGACATTTCTTGGTCAGCTAGTCTAGTTACATTAATTGGAGTCAGTTTCCAGCCTCCAAAATATAATAACGGTATTTATCTTTCTCTCACTCACACTCTCTCTCTCTCTATATATTATATAGAACTCAAGGTTGTATTCTTTGTACCTATGTGGCTCATGGCCTGCCAAGACCTGAAACTTGCCATGCGTAGACAATTCAACCCAGGAAGTAACCTGGGTTATGTTAGAACAACCCCACCCCCTTTTCTCTGGGGAGACTCTGGGAGCAACAAGACCCCAATTGGAGTTTCACATGCATGAGTGAATTTCTTTCATGAACCACAAAGCTGTGTTATTGTCACTATTACATGCGTGAGTTACAAAATTATCAGTCACCACCAGTCAGAAAGAGAGAGCCAGTGAGTGAAATCCGTGCTGCAACCCAAGAATTGCAAATACAGCTCTGGTCAGATAAGTCAACAGCAAACTCAATTTATTCCAAAGCACACACTCAAAACATTATGTAAACTGATGCATCTAATTGATCAATACACCATGCCTCAAACCATTCCGGCTGTTAAAAAAAAAGAAGAAAAAAAATCAACGGGCAACACCAGGCTTTCCACTGGTTGCTGGTTATCTACCATTCAGCATTATAATGCTTCTAAGACATTATGGCCTTTCCAAAAAAAAAAAAAAAATCAACAGATAGCGTCAGTAGCAGACCTGCTTATGAGTTGTTATTTCAATGAAGTCACAAGGTCTAAAAATGATGTTTTGAGTGGCTTCAATCATTTCTCATGTTGACGTTGCCCTGGCAACACCTGGTATACTGCACCAGTGCTTATTAATCAATGTAGGTGAAACCATCTTTCTCTATTTCATAATAATAAGTGCTCAGGGCCACTCTTTCTCTAAAGCATTTGAAGTCACTGGTGAACCCCAACCCTCCTATTTCTAAACTCAGCTGTCAGAAAATATCCAATGAGGCTTGGAATGCTGCAATTAGCTTGGTACACCATGTCTGGGTTTCAGATTTTCATTTCAACAAAATTTAAAGTTTACTTTAAATTTAAAAGTTTTTAAATTTACAAGTTGTTCATTCACACTTACTTGTCAAACCCTCAAGGTTATTAATTGATATTGGATTCTTGTTTTCTTTTTTGAACTAATGAGGGGGGGTTAATATTAAATATAAAAACATGTTTATCCCTTATTGTTCTGTACTTAATTATATCCTAAGTGTAGGCTAGGCAAAATAAAATCTTAGTTTCTCAAGTATATATTTTTTAACAATATAGGCATGGAAACCAGGCTTTCTATTTTTCCTATCTTGGGGTGTGGTCTGGGTGGTTTCTTTTTGGGTATTTCTAACAGAATAATACAAAAAGAAGAAAAAAACAAACCAAGAAGAAAGGAAAATGACATGCTATCCATAAAATTCAATATGAAATGTTTAGACTACTTACTGATGGGGGCTGGGATTAAATGTTTTCTTTTTCAGCAATGGAAGTGCACAATTAACAACACAGTAAGAAAAAGGGAGATATCATAAATAACTTACATGTGGGATAATTAAAAAAAAAAGGAAAAAAAGATAAGTAGTAGGCCTGAGGGGGGGGGGGGGGTGAATTGCCTGGCCTTATAGCCTCTTCTTTTTTTAAATTTTTATCATTGTTAAAATAATTCTTATTCATGTTCTACCAGCTGCTACATTAAATTTCAATTCAACCACACATTTTACAGCTGACTTTATATCAACTCAACCCTTATTCATAACAGCTTGACCACCTAAGCAGCATGGAATGTTACAACAGTGCAGCAAACACCTAGTAAAGCCTTCTAAACACTATATGAACGCAACTGAACATTAGTGGGCACCAGACACCTACCATGCAAGAAGAAAATCAGAATAAAACAAGAAAATCAGAACAAAAGTTAGTGAATATAGCTCTAGTAGTATTGCTAGCTAGCTCTAACTCACCCAAGTTGAAATCCGGGTTGGACCATGTACACTGGTCTCCGCTGAATGTGAAATAACTGTGAGATATATACCCACCACTTCAGCTACAGGAATACAACTCCTACGTGAAACGTTGAAGAGCTGTGAAGTTCACCCACTGACTCCTAACTCCAGCCACCGGTGAACCAGGGTGCAGCTGAACCGCATGAATTTATACGTCACCATTACGTCATAGATGAAGGCATCGATGAAGTAATAATGCTGAGGGTTTTTTAAACATAAATAATATATATATATATAATTTTGCAATTCTCTTCTCCCTTGTCAGACCACCCCCTAGTCTGGCGGTATAGATTATACCATTAATGGTTATTTTCTCACTGATGTAGCACGCAATCCGGTGGTCTTCAATGCATTGAAGACCACTGGATTGCTTGCTATACTAGAGTCACACTTCATAGAAGTAAAGGTATAGCATGTAGCTAATTACTTTTGTCATTTTTAGTTCAGGATGGAAAAAGGTGAAGCGAAAAGGGAAAGGGAGGGTGGGAGAAAAAAGAATGAAATAAAAAATTGGGAGAAAGAAAAAGGGAGGAGAGTAGAAAAGAAGGAAGGGGGAAAAAGAGGAGGAAGGCATGAAGAGAGACTGTGCAATGCTAAAAATGAGCAAACAAATAAAGTAAATGGGAATTTCATTTCATTTCAATTAAATGAATGAATCTACAAATTGTCATTATAAACACACTGTCCATGTAAGTGCCAGAATTATCTTTGTAATGTAATGAAGTGCCAGAGTTAAAGGGCTTGGGAGGGGGGGGGGGGGGGGGGTTATTTTTGGAGTACCAGTTATTCAATTGTTATCCTACAGTATTTATCAATCAACTTGTACCATTCTGTAGTAAATATGACAATGATTTAGTTTCTGCATGCCAAACCCTTCACCTGCTGCACTGTAGGCAAAGGTTCTGGTATGTGAGACTAACAGTAATTATGTTTTATTCAAAGTGTCCAAAAAATAAATAAATAAATAAATAAATAAATAAATAAATAAATAAATAAATAAATAAATAAATAAATAAATAAAAACAAAAACAAAACAAAACAAAACAAAAAAAAAAAAAAAAAAAAAAGACAACAAATATATATATATATATATATAAAGTAGCAGCATTCACCAGTTAAGATTAAATTGACTCTATGTTTTCCTTGGCCATGTCTAAGTTTTTATAGTGCACTGAAACTCTTTTCACATATAGTAGTACGTGTCAACATCACTAGTATCAATTTTGCTACCGTAATTTCTATGGAATGGAAATCCCTCTGTGCACTAGGAAATGACCGAAGACATGAAAGAGTCGATTTCAAGTCCCTCTTATTGCCAGCATGCAGAAAAGTTTGATGAGGTTGAAGAAGTTCCCTGCTCAAGTTTGAACCATAGATATTTGTGACACTATTGAGGAGATCTAATTAGTAGGTTTGTTGAAGTTAAAAACATTTTCCAACTTGTGAAATATTTCAACCACTCTTTTTTAACAGATGTGTGATAGCTACCATTAAGGGATCAAATGATTCAATTTATATTTCAGTAGTGATTTTCGATGGTTACTTGATGATCCGGAAGTATTGAAATACCATGTTCATATCATGTACAGAGAAACCTCCAATGGTGGACATGTTTGGGACCCACTTATTTGTACAATGTAGAGAGGTTGCCCTTTATCAGAGGTCAAACCAAGATCAACCACTAAATATCTATTAATGTCATAGTAGTAATCTCTTATGTTACTACAGCCAATTGGATCTACTTACTATTATCATGGGTAGTATATACAAGGACTATTCCTTTACTATAATGAAAAGGGGAAAAAGCAACAAAGGAAGTGATTAGGAATGCAGAATTAGGCACTTAATTATTGAGTGTTCATGCCTTGTCTCAAGATTTAATTGGGTATGCCCTCTTTTGTTTTTGGAGAAACAATAATTATTACTGCACTGTTTTGCACAGAGAGATCAACTAAAGATTCCACTGCAAAGACATGAACAGAAGTGCTGGGTTTTGCCTGGAAACACCATGTACCTATTGGCTATAGGAACCAAAATCCTACATTGAGAGGCTAAAGCAACTAGTAAGGAATCTTCCGCAGGGGTGTAGGAAGCATTTGAACTTTGGGGGGGGGGGGGGGGGGGGGGCTAGCAGTCTCTAATATTTAAGGTCTTGTATCTATCCTTACCACAAATATACTTAATTACTGTGAATATATTCCTGATTGCAAATTACTACATACACACTGAAAAATTAAATAAATATTTTGGGCTCGTATATAGATGGAGAAGGAAATTTGGAAAATTGGATGGAGCAAGTCACAAAATCTCTCAATCACAAATAACAAGTAACAGGTCTCTAAAGGGGACTGAGGAGATACTGACTTCTTATGCATACTTTGGTTTAAGTTCATTCATCTTCTAACTATGGCCTGGGGCAACTTCTGTGATAAAAAATCTCTGTTTAATGAAAGTTACAATTTTTAAAAATGATTTGAATAATTTGTCATATATAACAATTTGAAATGAATAAATCATTTAATTCTTTCATATTAATTATGTTCAAAGTGTTTAAAATTACATTTATATATTAAGTCAATCATATTCTCTATTCATTTACAATTACAAAGTCTACAGCAATTTGTGAGAATCCATGTCATCAGTCATTGCGGTATGGTAGTACAGATGAGAAGGAGATTCAGTTTTTCCTGTGGTATTAATGAGAGAAATATGCTTTACCATTTGCAACACTAAAAATGTTTTCTCTGATGTTGAAGTGGTGACAGGAATGGTTAGAAATAGCAACAGCAGGTGGTGAATCTCGGACAATAACTCCTTGGCTATGGGCATGCTATTCATGGCGTCATACATGGTACAAGATTAGTGATCCTTTTGATAGCAATCTCAACTTTCTGACCACATTTGTTTGATAAAATCTGGTAGCATCCTGAGTGGAGACATTCAGTTTCTCCATATCCACATCATGGTTATACAACTGGTGGATATTATCTGGGATTGAACTGTATTATTCATTCACAGCAACTATGAGATATTTCTCCAAATAGGTAACTATAGCATTTGTAAGTGACACAATACAAGCACAAGAGTAAGTTTCAGACTCTCACAAAAATGTTAGCCAACAATATTGAGCAAACCAGGTTGCACTCACTGCATGTGCCTCTTGAAATTTTACTACCCCATAAAACTTTCTAATATTCATGAGAATAATAATACATGATGTGAGCTGATTGGGACTCTAGCAATCTGGCTTAGAGCAATGACTATTACAACAGTCTCTTTCCCTCACCCACATTAGCAACATTATGAGTATTGACTTTACTCTTCTCTTACCCATCAGTTACTAACTGGTTAACTAGCCATCAAAAATGACTGGATTGAGAAGCTAATTTTTGTTCATTACAAGGCTTTCTCTCCCTCTTCAATTCCAAGATCATCACCATGTTTTCTGGATTTTTACTACTTGAACAACAATGGATCTTCTCAACCAGCATCCCCATTATTGGGATAAAATTACAACAATTTCACTGGGGTAGTCACCTCCAGAGCTGTAGTGTCAGCTACTCTTGCTTTGCTAGCTGACACTTAAATAACTTTCTAGCATGACCTGATGAAATCGACTGCAAATTTTTCTCCTGCAGATTGCAGAGTATTTAAACAATTTTTTGGTGTTGCATTTAGGTTAAATATGAGGTTTAAATACTTATCCTAAATATAATGTCACCTCACCACTCAGAGCATTCAAGTTGAAGTTGCATGAATAAATGATGGGAATAGCAAGTCATTTTTAGAATTGAATGTGTTCAGACAATTTTATCTCTACTATTCCCTGATTGTTGTAGTAGCTGTGGATAAAGAAGAGCTATAGCAGGATTTTTTTCAAATTGAACTTTGGCGGGGCAGCCCCAAAGCCCCCCTTCCCCCCCCCCCCCCCAATAGTTCCTATGCCTACGTTCAGGAGTCCTGCACCTCACTTAGCAAGACTCTTCACTTATAAGCCTCATTTAGAGTGTTATTCTTAACTTTTGTCCATTCCATTTCATAAAAAGGCTGAGGGTGTGGCTTTTGTCTGTTTCTAGAGATCCATTTTCACTGGATCTACAGGAAGCTGTCCCAGCTTTTGTCCTTTGTTCGGAGTTAGGAGGGTTTGTTTTTAGAAGTACTGATATATTAGCTCTTGTAGGATATCAATCGGTGCCTTACTCTTTGTCCATTGTATGGAAGTTGTCCCAATTTCAGTGTGTTAGGAGAGTCCATTTTTAGAGGAACAGATATATTAGATCTTGTAGAAAATCAATCAGTGCCTTACTGTTTGTCCATTGTATGGAGGTGGTCAATATAGCAGAGAGTCCACTAGGAAGGTTCACTGTGGGTACTTTTCTCTTATGTGAAAGGGTAGGCTGGAAATTTCAACCTTGAATCTTTTCAACATATTCTCAGAACAATTAGATAGATTTCACAGATTGAAAGATCTCTTGTCGCTCGCATGCTAATGTAGTACCTGATAGTGATATAAGGACAAATTATTAAAAAATCAATGACTTCTTTTGCCAAGTTCAAATCCAAAAAGAAAATCAAACTTCACCATCTGGGCAGCTACTACCCCAATCGTTGCTCTCACTTCACTCAGTATCTCATGTTTGACCAGTAGCAATACCACCATTGGACTGAAGTGCTTGTTAACTTTCTGAAGTTGATGTCAATGCCTCAGCATGAACTTTGTAGGATATAGAATTATTGAGAATATTTAAAAATCAATTGATATCTCTTCTTTCAGTAATGGAAATAGAAAAAAAGTAACTTGAAAGTGCTAGAAAAGCCACTTATTAATCAAGCCTCCCCCCCCCCCCCCAAATAAATATATTGTCTACTCCCTTGTACAGTGGAGCTTGTTCTATCCCATTTGATATATCTGTCCCTGGCTTAAATTAAAAGGGGTGACTCTTGTGGACCACAGAACATTTGGGCTGAATCCCACCTGGCCACACCCCTTCCTGCAAGAATCACAGGAAGAAAAAAAACACAAGAAAAAAAACAACTCTTTTTCCTCTTTTGCTTTCTTTTTGTCCATCCTTTCCTTCTCCCCATTTGGAGGGATCCGTGGGTCTAGCATCTGACATCTTTGGTATAATGCAGAACAGAGCTGCTTATCATAGCTGGGTTCTCACATCATATGAGCAATCTAAATACTTGGCTGCAACATTTGCAATAGCACACATGCACTCCTTTTCATCAGGAGCACAAGGAAATGCGTCAAGAGCTGAAGTCAAGAGGAGTCAGTGATATGTTGACAAAACAATGGAGGCCTTACACCTGTGCTATATTGTGTAGGAACTGCTATTGGCTCCCTTTTAAATCAAATGAGGCGATGGGATTCTCATTTGTCACTATGTGTGTAATTCTCGAACCACTTTCAAATACTGTGGTACTGATGATAGAGGATCAGTACTAAGATGTACAATACAGATTCTGTAAAGGCTCTTGAATGCAACCTGGAAAGGGACTTCAAAATGACTCTGTGCTGAAAGGGGCCCACACGAAGAAACTTTTGTAATTGAAAAGCCTTATTTGTGAAATGAGGAAAACAAAGAGCAGCTGCTGAAGCTAATATACACCTGTGTGGTTCCAGATGATCAGAGAGTAATTTTGATTAAGAATGGAGCTTTTGATATTGCACAAAGGAATTGAATTCAAACCAAGAAGAGACAGCCTGTAGGGTTGTACTCTAGTACTACTGTATCTATGGTGTAGAACAAGGATATGAGTATCCAAGGGTAAGGAGCTAAAACAGTGACTTATTCTGGATCTTGCTTTATCATGCCAGGGATTCTTATTAGACACAGATCAGTGCAAAAAAAAAAGTACCTCATGATGATAAAGTCCCTCAAAACATTACACTGAGTAAATGTCTTGAGTCAATGCTGGAACTAAATGCATTCACTGGATGTGAATCTCTGAGTTCATTCAAATATATTGAAAGCATTAAACCCTTGCATTTTGTGATATCTTGAAGCACTTGGGAGATAAATGGAATATGGCTAATGGGCTTCTAGCAGAGTGTGAGGAGTTCACATCTACACAGGGGAAAGCATAAATTAGAGAAATTTGATGAAGTATGCCACTTGATGCTTAAGTCAAAATGTGATGGGGATATCTGAGTTAAAAGTCTAACATCATGTACCATTGCCCTGGCTAGAAGAGCGTGCTTGAGAGAAATCCAATGGAGAAGATTATCAAACAAAAATAAGGAAAATGGCAAACATGGCCCCATACGAACTCCCATAGCCCTGGGTAGGACATGGATGGAAGAAATATGGCAAATCATGCAGTACTAAAAAGCAGTTGATTTTCTTGAAAGAAGTGAGATAAAAGTACTGAACTGCAGGAGTCTGATGAAGAAGCAGGAGCTGTGGAATTATTATGGAGAAAGTGAAGATAGCTCTTCTGATGTGGACTGAAAAAGTAACATGTAATAAAACATAGTATATGTAACGAATGGGGCAAATGAGTCATTCCAAGACCCCTATGATTTCTTTAAATTCACTCATATCTTTTCAAACTATAAAATAAAGTTACAAGTTATTAAAATGCTAAATGAGATGCTATTCAATTTATTTTTAATTTTCTGAATTTCTTGTCCAGCATTATATTTAGCCCACAAACATTTATTGATATGTAAGAAAATTATGATGTCAATGAAACCTGTCCCTGTGTTTGGTGGGATGAAGGAGCTAATGCAATGTTATTGTGGTTCATACCCACGAAAGTGTATAATTGTAGTGTTCCTTGGTGTAAACAACTACGATAACAATGAAGTTGATAGAAGACATTCTACTATCAAGATATTTTACTCAAACATTTTTTTTTAATATTCCAATATTCTCAACATTATTATCATAGTGGATGTGTTACGCACGGACAGACAGACAGACAGACAGACAGATAGACAGACAGACAGACAGACAGACAGACAGACAGACAGACAGACAGACAGACAGACAGACAGACAGACACTACATGAATTATAGTAAGATGGATGTATTGGAAGATCAAATAATGCAGTTACATTATGTCCTCTTCAATCTGGAATTCTCAAGACCATCTAGCTACACATATTCCAAGTCAGAGGACTTCAAAGGATTTAAGGTTTTCCACACTAGAACGGAAGTTCTTGGTGGTCATCAAGTTCAAAGGGAGTGAACCTTCTCAATAATAGTGCGCCAGATACGTAGCTATGAAAGTCAATCACTTATCCAATTAAAAGTTACAAAACTTATATTTCAAGGACATTACCAACCTTGAGATTATGTATGTATATCACACAAAGAGAAAGATGAACATATTGTACTCAACTATAAGGATAGGTAGTACATCAGGAATATTATGGTTAAGTATCCTTCCTTATCTAAATTAAGTAGACCAGCGAAAACTGCCCTCTATGGTGGTTGGCTTGTGGGGCATCATCCCATTTATAAAATAGATGTTATGAACGCACCTCTAGTAATTAGTGTCCTTGAATTTATTGTGTGGTTGGTGAATACGACTTCCTCTAGAATTGTCCTTTTGATTACAGTTCAGATTACAACTTGCAGTTACTTACAAATACAAAAGTTTATTTAGTGGCCCTATGCCCTAGCCCTAGCTCTAACCACATTCTCCTCAAACCGGGCCAGTGTGAGCAACCCCTGAAAATTCAGGACGATTGGTCCAGGCATCTGGGAGGAGATGTGTTATGCACAGACAGACAGACAGACAGACAGACAGACAGACAGACAGACAGACAGACAGACAGACAGACAGACAGACAGACAGACAGACAGACAGACAGACAGACAGACAGACAGACAGACAGACAGACACTACATGAATTATAGTAAGATGGATGTATTGGAAGATTTAGTGTGATACCTCGTTTTCTGTAGTTAATTTTTTTATTGGAAGTTTTCACAGAAAAATGAAGTGAAGACATTTGCATCTCTGTCTATGTTACAACTACTTCTGGGGTGCAAATCAAGATGAACCCCCAGTGTCTATACCAATGTCTTCCTGTTACAAATATTGGTGATACCCCTTTTCTCTGAGGACCAGAACCAAAGCAGAGCACATACACTATACCTTGAAGCCGGCTCTTAATGCATCATCTCAGCTAATTTAAACATGAAGTTTATTGTTGATATGGGAGGGCTGATCCATAAGTTTTCATGGCCTAAGCACTCCAGATATGCTTATATCTGTGTGATATACATCCAGCATGTACACAGGATGTATAATATGGTAGAGTTTGATTGATATCATGGTTTCAACACTAAGGATGAAGCCTATCTGCCATAAGAGAGAAAATGTTATTGATGCTTTGATCATTTCTGCATAAATGTGTCTTAACATGAAAAAGAAGTGTTTTTTATGAAAATTCATCATACAAATAGGCCCATATCGATCTCAATGTCTAAAATATGGTCAAAGCAGGTATCCCAATGACCATCTATACTATAAAGTGGGAATAGTCTGTCTATCTGTCAATGATTCAGGCTTGAAGGTTGAAGTTAGACCCATAAACCCATATTTATTTAGAATCTGTGTCACCAAAGGAATGTTTGAAGCATGTCTATATGGCCACACCCTTTTCTGTATTAAAAAAAACAAACAAACAAAGATGGTACTTTTTCAAGAAAAAAGATTGCAGCTACATGCCTAAAACTTGGCATGCAAACACAACTTGACTCTGCGAATAACATGGGGTGGGTCCCATCTGGCCACACTTCTTCCTCTTCATGTGTAAGGCTAAAATGCCAAAATTGATACTTCAATAAACATTTGGATATAGGTATATATACCTACTAACCCATATATATTTGCAATCAGTGTCACCAGGGGAACGTTTTAAGAATGTCTATAAGGCCACACCCCTTCCTATGTTCGTATCAGGCCCCCAAAAAAGCCATAAATTGTACATTGGCGAAACAAACCCTTGGAGCTACAGCCCAAAAATTGGTATGCATACACAACTTCACTCTGGGAGTAAGATGGGCTGGATTTCACCTGGCGACACCCTTTCCTCTGCCCTAGTTTTTATGTAAACATGTAGGCATGTTTATGTGTATCCATTTCATCACCAAAGCACCAAGCCAAATAAAACTCACTCTTCAGGGTAGACACATCCTACAGCAAGGATGATTTTTTAGCAAAAACAAATTTCCAACATTCGGATCTCAGAATCCAAAACCTGACAAAATGGGATTTTTGTGTAGCACTGGTACTTAATTTGATATAACATAGGCAAATAACAGTCCACTAAATTTGATACTTATTGACCTAATCAAATGTCCTCTTCTGTTTTAAAAATGTACACGTCTTCAAAGCAGACACTTTTTTGACTAAAGTCCACCATAGGTGGGCCAAAAAAACTGCCCATAGGGCAGATTTTTTTTCCACTTCTTTAGCATCAAGATGACAGACAGACAAACAAACACACAAATTGTGAATTATAGTAAGACATAAATGTTATAATTTTCTTTCTTTGTAAATTTCTGATTGACATCTGTCATCCATTGGCTCAAAAGTCATCTGCATCTATAAGGTGGTGGTAAATTTTGAAATACAAAAAAAAAGAGCATGCTATGATAAAACAAAGCACATAATATTGTTACAAACAAGATCATTTGTTACTCATACTACACAGCTAGTAATTTATGTACACACTTTTTAAGTACGTTTTCCAAGTTTGGCTTAGCTATGTCTGAACAACTTATCTTGCATCAGAAAAAGAAAAGCATTTTCATTTCCCCAGCTAAATTCATACATTTTCCATATGAGTTCTGGTGTGATTAAGAATTTGAAGTTGTTTATATATATAGTGCAGCTCCAGTAAGCCATTAATTGTAGTTATTATGTGATCCATAAAATTAATGGTAAACATGACTGGTTTATTTCAACTTTGAAATCTGTATATACATATATATATATATATACATATATATATATATATATATATATATATATATATATATATATATATACACACACACTTGTGTGTAATTCAGTTTATTGCTACTTAAACTTCTTTTCTTTTTTTTTTAATCCATTATAATACCAAAAATGGGTTAATTTTTTTAGTCCTTCCTCTTTATCACTTTCTCATAACATTTTAACTCAATTTTTTTCATCATTTTTCACTCCTATTTATTTTCTCATAACTAACCATTTTATCCAAATGAATCCTCTTAATAATTTCAATTTTCAGCATCATAATTTTCCTCCTGTTCCTTCTATATTATGATTTCAAAAAAATAACAAAAACAAAAACAAATAAAACAACAAGCACCCCCCCCCCCCATATTATACACACATATTTCTCAGATATTGCCAAGATTAATCCCACACCCTTTGCTTCTTCACATCAGTTGTACAATTTCCTTGATCATAACCTATTCTTTAACATAACTCATTCTTACTCTTTCACTTACTTTACATACTAGCTACTATCTTTACATACTAGCTACTATCTTTACACCCCATTATTCCAGAAGTGCTTAAACTCAACTGTAACCAATCCTCTTGTTCCATGAAGATTGTGACTTTGGCTTGCCCCACTTTACAATCTCCCTCCACTATTCATAGACAACCCATCACAGCTTTTATTCTCCAAGTATTTATAGTTATTCATCAGTCAAATTGGCAAATAAAGTCTTTTCCTATGTTAGTAGCTATTTGTGTCCAGTTGTTCCATTCATTTCTTAATACACGTGAGCAAGTTAAACCCAAACATAAAACTTATAAAAATGCTTTAAAAATAACAAGTCATAGTTTCTACCTATAGCTTAGCTTTTCTTGGAATTCCGTTATCTTTGGACTGTTCAATAAATAGATATTCTGAACAAATTTTCAAGGTTTAGAGAGACCCTATTTTGTTCATAAACAGGTTGAAGAAGAAATTCACGTGAGATTGATTAGGTGACAGAAATAAAAAAGCTCACAAAACAAGCTTGTTTTATTTACATCTTTCGTTTAAACAGACCTGATAGGTTTAGTCAGGGTTTTAGACAGTGCTGATATAAAATAGGGATCCAAAATAAGTGAAAAGTGGGAGAAATCGGGCAAAAACTGTCTAACTCTACACATGACGTCATATTTCCCCCCCTCTCTACACAGTTTATACAGTAAAAGAAGTGCTCTTAAAACCTAACAAAACGCTGCTTTTGGATCTTGTAAAGCTTACAGATGTTTAAGAAGAGGCAAATAAAGGTAACTACTAGAGTAGAAAGCTTTACAAGCACTTGATTTCCAGAAAAAAGGAAAAACTATCTATACACTATTCTCAATTGGTTGAAATTTGTGCTAACTTGAAGACGTAGAATGCCACCTAAATTTTGAATGCAACTTTAAACACAATTTTTTCTTCTTAAATCTATTGCACCAATGTATTTTACGTTTATAATAAAACAATGGAAGCTCTGGCTTGTTAGTGGAGAACGCTAGAAAGTCTTTGGTATAACCTTCCTGAAAACTAACCACCTAAGCTCGAGCAAAAATGTTTGTTACAAAGTAATATCTTGAATATAAAAAATATATATGGCTATCTGATAAACTATAACTATATTCCCACTCTTAGTCGTTCTCCACGTTTGTAAATCTAGCGTAGATGTTTCGTCACACTAAATAGAAAATCTCAAATAAACACAATCTGTGGACTAGCTCCTCGTCTTCTTTCTTGGTGATCCCTATTCACGTGAGCTCACTACTGCGCGGTCGGGTACCTAACTATATAAGTTTTTCCTACTGCGCCTAGGTTTCCACAACCAAGATTCTCCGATAGCTCGCGTAGAGAAGGAATTCGTTAACGATCACTGAAGTAATCTCATAATGCTTGCACCAGCGCAAGTGAAAGCCAGCCCAGCGAAGGTTGTGCCAAAGCCAACCAAGCCCAAGGGATTGAAGAGGAAGCCCGCAGTTTCTTCCCACCCTTCTTTTAATGAGATGGTAATATGTGCTATCACTGCCCTGAAGGAGCGCAATGGGTCATCACGCCAAGCTATTTCCAAGTACATCAAAGCCAACAACAAGGTTGCGGAAGGATGTGACACTTACATCAAGCTTTCTCTTAAGCGCCTTGTTGCTAAGAAAATGCTTGTGCAAGTGAAAGGCACTGGGGCATCAGGCAGTTTCAAAGTCGCTTCTGAGGCCAAAAAAATTGCAAAACCAGCAGCCAAGAAGCCAGCAGCTAAGAAGCCAGCAGCTAAGAAGCCAGCAGCCAAGAAGAGCACACTGAAGAAAAAAACCTTGAAGAAAGTGGGTACTCCTAAGAAGAGTGCTAAGAAAACTACTGTAAAAAAGACAGCTAAGCCCAAGTCAGTAACCAAGAAGACTACTAAGCCTGCTGCCAAGGGGACTCCGAAGAAGACTGTTACTAAGAAGCCAACAAAACCGATCACTTCTAAGAAACAAGTTACAAAGAAGAAGGTTACAGCAAAGGCAACTAAGACCAAGAAACCTGCAAAGAAATAAACTCTGAACCTTTCTTACCAATTTTTTTTCTTTTCCAAACTGGCTTTTTTCAAAGCTACCACCATGTACAATATCACACATTTTAAAGAAGTTTTTTCATCCCATTCTAAATGTTTTCCCTCATCTGATAGATACCACAACAGTATTAATGTTATTGTTTTTCAACATGAATGCAAAAATAACTTATTCCAAAAAGAATTTCCAACCTTATGACAAGGTGGTAATGATCTGTTATTGTGATAGGACTTGCAATAAAGTTTTGTTGACCAGTGGTATTATTAAGCACTGCTGCTATTGATCAACACATTTTGGGTTCATTCGTACTTCTTTTTTTCTTTTTTTTTTGGATAGAAAAAAAAAAGATAGGTGAGCCACCTTATTCTATGCATACACAGAGCCTTGACTTTTTGTCAGATAAGTTTATTGTTGAATGAGTGTTCAAATTTGGGAGAAAAATAAAAATTGCTCTGTTTTGAGGTTAATTTATTGGGTTTATGCTTCTTTTTTTTTTTTTACACACTGAGGTGAATACAAACTTTTTAACAGTCCTGTGGTAACTGCTTGTACTGTTTACTACTAAAGTTTAGTTGATATTTGGAATCAAGGTAGGAAGTCAGTTATAGGGTTCAAATTATCACAATAATTCAGCAATAATCTAAAATCACACTGGTGTTTCATTAATTAATGTTTTAGAATCCATAACTTGCCATTGTAAAGAATTGTGTCACTATAGTCAATGCAGTGCTTTTGCCATTGTAGACCCTTCTCTTTAACCCCTGCCTAGCCCCTCCCTTTAACCCCTGCCTAGCCCCTCCCTTTAACCCCTGCCTAGCCCCTCCCTTTAACCCCTGCCTAGCCCCCTCCCTTTCCTGCAAATAATTCCTCATTTGGCACGCAAAGCTATGGTCCTTCCTATTCTTGTTTCTTAGTTTATTAGTATTCTGTAAACCTTAATTCTCAAAGAATAGCTATTATAATTGGGCCACCAATATATAAAAATTCTTCATTTGGCATGCAAAGTTATGGTCCTTCCATTCCTTAGTTTATTAATATTCTGTAAATCTTTCTTAAAGAATAGCTATTGTGATTGTGGCACCAATATATTATCACATATTCATTCTGAGAAAACCTGGAAACTCATATTTCACTAACCATAATATATAGCTAATTCAATACTAAATGAATTCCCTTTCACCCCTAAAGTTTTGGCAAGAGCAGTAACATAACTCTCTTCTCCTAGTCCTAGCTCTAGCCAATACAACTGCTCCAAACAACAGCTCCAATACAATACTCCATTAGTCAGCCTAAAATGGCCCTTTTAGTCACTTTAGCTCAGAATAAGTCTTAATATATCAAAATTCAAAACTAAAATATGGTCAGCAGAGCTTGATTTCTATTGTTTGATAACCACCTTGACCATCTAACTTTAAAATTGAACACACACACACACACACACACACACACACACACACACACACACACACACACACACACACACACACACACACACACACACACACACACACACACACACACACACACACACACACACACACACACACAGCTTTTATATGTAGATAACATTGTAGATAACATTTTCTACACCAAACAACTGACATATATTATTTTATTTTGAATTTTACAGCACCTAGATTAACTAACTTTCTCTGCATGTTTAATTCTCACACATTTGGATAAAATCATCACAATCTATTAGATATCAACAAAGGTGACAGAATTGGTGTCTTCTAACTGGTATAAAATTGTACAAATGCTGTGCGATTGCATTGATGACCAATAAGTTGAACAAATGTGGTAGTCAATGCCATTCTATCAATATTTGTCATTCATGGGTGACTAATTTACTGTAAATGTCAATGGATTATCCAAGATATCTCCATGTTATATATACTCCACCCTCAACAAACTCTAGAAGTATATCTGAGAATTGATGGTGAATTTATGACTAGTACTATGACAAATTTTGCCTTGAATTGAGGGTGAAGATATAACTTGGGACTGAAAGTGTAGCTAGAACTAGGGCTAAAAATTATGATCATTACTATGGCTGAAAAATTGATAAGTAAGGCAGCCATTTAGCAATGAAAGTAAGGCCAAATTAATGTTACTTTATGGAAACTCTCAGTTGTGTATTCAATATGGATAACTTATCAATCCCTTATTCATCTGTGTGAAGTAGAAATGGTTTGTATAATGTATAAGTGAGCTTATAAGCTGATTGTTTGTTTGAACAGTACATATCACTGAAAGCCACTTTTTTCCCCCAGATGCTGATGATTTGTTGAGGAGTTTTATTCAAACAATATCCTGCTTACAACAGGTAGCATCCATCTCCAAATGATTTTGTGAATCCCTGGTGAAGTGTCAAGATTAGATCCTTGATGGTGCTAATTGGTGTATATAAACCTGGGCTTCCCTGAAGACACCTGGGCTTCCCTGAAGACACCTGGGCTTCCCTGAAGACACCTAGCCTGGATAGTTCAAAACACTAAACAGATATTTATTAAATATTTTAGAGTAGTGGCTCTAAGCTTACTTAATTGTTCTAGAAACATGCAAAAATTCAGCTGGTCTAGTCTTGCATCCATCCACTGGCTCACATTAGCAACTGAATCTTGGTTCATCCTAATTTGTTGCTCTGGTGAGAACTTGATTTTTGCAGAATGTTGGGTGATCAAGGAAAGAGTTGTTCTGTTATTTGGTAGGTTGTACAATGTGTAAATCATTCTACTTCTTGTTCATGTACCAAAGGTTGATGTTCCATAGTGCTGCCTTGTACATAGTTCTTGATTATTTTTTTAAGGTCTCTATGATTATCTTTCCACTCATTGCCACTCCACATTCAAACCCATAATATTACTATGAATGGTAGGAGTAAATTGAATGACTTTAAAGTGACCAAAACTCATTTTTTAGTGCTGGAAGTGAATGTACAACATGTTACACAGTTCTTAAGCATTTATTAAACAGTTAACTTTTCCTGCACTTTGACATGTTATAGAATTTTTAAAAGAGCTGATTATTGAACATCATCACTCATATTTGAGATATCTTTCAACCTTCAATGCTAGTTCCTTAAACTCCTAAATTATGTCACAATAAAAAACGAAACAATAAAAACAGTCTATTCTTTCATTTTCCAAGTTAGCCAGTGGATACTATTGCCTATCCTTCCCTTCACTTTTTCTACTATGAATAGAATATCTTGTTGATGTTCCAGGGAGGATTCTACTATACCTACTTACCAACTTAACCAGGCAATACCCGTTAACATCAAAAGATGCACATGCTACATTTGAACTTTCTATATACTTGGCACATGCTTGATGTGTTCCCAAATCACTGGATCACTTAAAATACGATAATTGGCTCTAGTTGTACACGGAGGTGTAACAACATACATCCTCTTGAACAAGATGGTGTGTCCTGTGGTCCTGGGTTAGGGCCGGGGTCTCATGTGAATGTCCCTCAAATTTGTATATCCTCATTTGCAGTACACATAATAATTGTGATACACTGTCTGTGTCTCTATTACATTCCTCATATTCTGACATGACTAGGGACCGAGGATTGCATTCTGGTGGACTGTACAACACCATAATCAGCTCTCTTAAAAAGGGGAGACCCTCAGATACCAGAAGCAGTTCCAGAACAATAAGACTTGGCTCTAAAAACTCTCTTTAAGGTGAGCTGGATTTGAAAACATTTTAAAAAAAATTTTTAATTTATTTATTTATCATTTTATTTTATTATATTTTTTTAAAGATTTAGCTAATTGTGTAGGAATATAGAAATATCAGATTTTCATTATGGATGGGGTATGTCAAGTTTCTGCAGATGTAAATTATGTGTATATCCTGTGGGAAAAACTGTGATGAGTGTCGGTTGACCTTTTAACCTTGTTCCTGTATTTAGTATGTGGTAAAAATGAATAAGTGTGTAGAATCATTAAGAACAAAAATATGTAGATTTTTATGTTGTGTGTGTGTGTGTGTGTGTGTGTGTGTGTGTGTGTGTGTGTGTGTGTGTGTGTGTGTGTTCGCCGCGTGTGCATGGGTGTGTGCATGTGTGTGTGTGTGTGTGTGTGTGTGTGTGTGTGTGTGTGTGTGTGTGTGTGTGTGTGTGTGTGTGTGTGTGTGTGTAGGCATAGGTATGTGTGTATACATATGTATGTGGGTGTGCATGTGTGTGGACTTTATCAGCTAAGGTGGTGTAGGTGGGAGTTGGATGATGGGTTGAGAGAATACATGTGTGTGTGTGTGTGTGTGTGTGTGTGTGTGTGTGTGTGTGTGTGTGTGTGTGTGTGTGTGTGTGTGTGTGTGTGTGTGTGTGTGTGTGTGTGTGTGGATGTGCCGGAGTTGGAGTGGTGTGTGCATGTGGTATGTGATGTATGAATTAAAATGTGTGTTTGGCTCAGGTGTATATTTTATTGACTGTTTCTGTGCAAGTAACTTTACTATTAAGCACTAAACGTCACCTCATTTACAACCCACATGTATATACCTCCACCATTTTACCAAAATATGCCACCATTGTCCCATACCCAACACTCTTATTATCAGTACAACATATGCCCTCTCTATAGACCACATGCTTTTTCATAGAATTATAGATAACGCCTGTTTAGATCAAGTGTTTCATATCTTCAAGCACACGTTGTATTACAAAATGAATTAGTATTGATTCAAAGAACTAGTAACCAATATTTGATTGAAGAGGTTTGTGTTGTGGTGTGAAAGATAGAGTGATAGCTGTCTTGAGTGGCATGGCTAGATTCTGCAGTATTAGCCTGCACTATATACATACATACATAGCTATATATATATATACGTATGTACGTATGTACATACATATGTATGTATGTATATAGACAAACAGATGGATGGATGGACAGACAGACAGACAGACAGACAGACGGATGGACAGACAGACAGACAGACAGACATTCATCCATGCATGCATGCATGCACACACACAGGACTCAGCCACTCAGCCACACACACACCAACACCAATGCGCAAACACATGCATGCATGTATGCACGCACATGCACATACACACACACACAGGCGCAGCCAGAATTCTATGAGTAGGGGTGCTCCCTCCAAAATCAGATGAACCAAAAGCATATTTTAATGGCACATGGCAGAGAATTAATTATTAGATATTTTCAATAAGAAAGACTATTTTCACTCATTTTGTCCTCATATGCAAGATGCAATTCATTAATTAATAAGAAACCAAATTACAATTTAATGTTTCTATGCTAGTCTGATATCTGTTTTCAAGTTAAAAAAATTGTTCCTGAAGAATCTATAAACAGGATGGGAGTAGTGGTACCACAGATTTCAGATCAGATGTGCCATGATCATTTTATCCATTAAATAAAATACATTTCAGGTTATACTCATGTGCTGCAACATATGTATTTTTATTCTCCCAAGGAATGCATGTAAATCAAGTGACAATACATAATGTCTGTCACAAGGAGAAATAGAATGTTAATACAACTAAGTAAAGTACATATATGAGTCCACAGCCTGGCAGCTTGACCCAGAAGAGGGCTCTTTAAATATAGTTAACAAATCAATATAGTTAGCAAATCATCACATGAGCAATAATCATAGCCCTAAACTAAGGCTAGCAAGCTAAATCTTGAAAGAAAAATTAAGGAGGATCAAATTCAGCTTTAGCATATCACTGACCCATTGAATGCCCTGCACTAACCCATCAGTATTGCAGTTTGTTAACAGTTACTAATGTTATTACACTCAATAGCTATATCTAGACAACTCACCACCAGAGCTTTGCAGAAGTCAAGAATATGTTTATCTGCTTCTTCTTTGAGGAATTTCAGTTGAAAGAGCAATTTTTCATTATTTTTTTGGTGTTTGTTTTTTTGTTGATATTTGAGAGGTGGGTGCTCCCGCCAGGTGCACCCTGTGGTAGCTACACCCATGCACACATACACACATGCATGCACACACCCATCCACACACACATACATACACACACGCACACATGCATGCACACATGCAAACACACTGCTCATTGAAGCAATATGTTGTATTGCTTATGTGGTTTGATTATAAAAATGAATGGACACAGGCAAAAGATGAAGTAGACAGAAGGGTTGTTCATACAACATTCATGTATGTATCTTGCAACATTGCACCTATACACATCGTTGATTCATTCAGTTAGTCCTTGTTCTCTCTGTCTGCACCACACAGTCAAATTCAGTATGTCGGTATTTAATTGCTTGTTTTCACCACACTCTGGCAAATTCAGTTGACCTAAATGCATAAATTCAGTGCCAGAGCCTGTTCTGGAATATCTGAGATAAAGTTTTTTTTTTTAGATAAAGTTCCTAGTCCATCTCTTCCCATATGTCCATATGTGCATATAATGGCAATCAGCACGTTTCATTGTGTATGTAAGATAGCCAAAATATGGCTTCTGTATATGAATGGCTTCTGTATATAGATGGCTTCTGCATATAGTACCTTAAAATAGATTTTAGAAGTCTATATGTACTGACCTATGGAATGATTTAATGGTTTGAATAAAGTACGCTTAATATTTTGAGGGTCTGTCAAGAAGGCATGTTATTTTCATTACACAATTAGCATCGTTTTTAATCTATAATTCTAAAGTTCTAAGTGTTTTTTAAAAGTCATTTTTGGGAAGGAAAGAATATAAGAAACAATTAGTCAGTTTCTTAAATAATAAAGTATACAAACGATGGTAAGTGATCATGTTGAAAAGTGGTAAAGATCACCAAATAACTGTGATTTAGCACTATGTAAACATCTTAAAACAAGAGAAAAATTAATTAAAATAAAAGTGAATTTTTATTAACTAGTTTGCTTGTTTGTTCATTTGTTGGCTGATTTTTTTTTTATAGATTCTTTAAAATAATTATTTTTAAAATAAATGAAACTAGAAGCCATCTGAGAATGGAATCCCACAAGACATACCGTACATTCATACTTTGCTGTTTTAAACAGCTCCATATCTGTCTTTTCATGAACTGTCATTTTTACCTGTGGCACACAGGTCTTGGAACACTTGGAAAGGTGGTGGGAGGGTAGCATACATCCATAAATTTTGCACAAGAATGGATTTTTAACAAATTGTTTACTATATGGAAACACAAAAGTTTATTGTAACCTATCATTAAACTAAGTTCTTTTACAGTATGGAAATGCAAAAATTTGTTGTTACCTGTTGTTACAACTAATACTTTTACAGTTTGGAAACCCAAAATTTGTAAGTCTTGCCGCAACTTTAGCCTCATCTTAAGTGTTCTAACCAATTATTTTGCTTGGTCTAAAACACTATATTTGAATAAATATTTTAGCAATTATTTGCTACAAGTCTTAGTGCAGGACCTCTCTCTTGTTGTAATTGCAACCATTGTAAACCAGGTTATGTTGTGCATATTGCACAATGAAACAAACATTCCCCCCCTAAGTATGTAGTGGAAGCCTGTTCCCTATTAGCTATCAACCATAACTATTGCCAAAAATTTCCCAAGAACATAAGTGCTGAGCCAGCAATTTTTAGAGTGGCCAATCAAAATCTCATACTAAATTTACTGCAAACATTGCTACGAGTACTCGTGGACACCTCAGACAAACTTAAAATGACTTTTAAGTGTCCTATACCACATTTTGGCCTGTGCACATGCACACCACACAAGATCAGAACAAAACAAGCTTTTATGAATGCATTGTGTAACAAGAAAAGACAATACCAATGTCAACTACAAGTTAGATGACCTTTTAACATCTTAAATCAGATGCCAAGAATTGATGAAATTCTCAAAATTGTAATAGATAAGATTATCTGCGGGGATCAAGTCATAATTCCCAAAACATCAGATAATTAGTTTTAATAGATTTTTGTTATATAATGATGCATTGTAGATTGAAATCATTATATAACAAAATCAATTATTTTGTGTTGTAGGTAGAAATATATTCAACATTGATTAACTATGATGTGTGACTACATGGTGTGTATGTTTTATATTTTGCCTGCAGAGCTAGCTGAAGTTGAATCTGAACTCAAGTTATTGTGTTATCCCTTTTAATCCCTTCTATTTGAATTTATGATGGTCATCCCATGTTATTTCTGATAAGTTTTCTTTCCTTCTTTTGTCTAAAGAAATAGTATATATTCTTGTATAGTAGTGTTAACAGTTGCAGTCACTATATGGCAATCAAACTTATCACTCACATGAGACCAAAATCACCAGAATAGGTAACATTTTAATAATGTACCTGACCTGGTTGTATAATAAAAAGTTTGGTACCTTATGGACTACAATTAAAACTGTGAATATGGTTTAAACTAGCTTCAAACATAATGTTGATAGTTTCCTAAAATGTTGCGATGGATTAGTCTATTAATATTAAAAGAATATAGTTAGTACAGCAGTTTATATGTATTTTTTGTTGTAATTAATAGAAAAGTCAATTAGATGAATACAGTATTCAATGAAATCATGTTCCTCTGAAAGAGCAACATCACTGATACATAATGCCCTCCTGTCTACGTGTTTATTTTTCTATTCATCTTTTGTTTTTGTTTCCAATGTTTCGTTATCTGCAACATCATAGACAGCTTTTCTCATCAACTGACTCTGAAGTTGATTAGTTTTGGGTATCATTCTTCTCTTTTCCATCTTTCTTATTTGTGGCTCTGCACAGATCATACTTCCCACTCAAGTTTTTTTTTGTTGTCATCCATCATACATTCTCATTATACCTCTAATATTTTCGCACTGCACTCTGTCTCTGTATCCCCCAACTTCTTTTGCTCATTTCAATTTGAGTGACATGCTGTGGTTCTGACCAATTCTGTTGCCAAAATTTCTTCTTGGGTGGCTTTTTTTTTTGGCTTTGGGAACAAAAGTAAAATTATTATGAAGTGATCCTTCCTTACTGAGACCACCCAGGGTAACACTTACAACTGGTCTTATTAGAGAAGTGATCTTATTGGGAATATAGCTCATGGGCATGGCAGGCATCTCACACAAATTATTTCTCAATAAATTTTGTTATGCTGTGTATATGCATTTATTTAATTTAAAAACAAACAAACAAAACGTTACTATATTGGCATATAACACCAAGTTTGAGAAATGTGGCATATTTTGAAGGTGGTTAGTTGTGAAGGATCAAGGACGACCCTTCCCTGATTACCTGGGCGATGCAAGAGGACCAGAGACTTGATGGTGAACTGGTGAAGAAGAAGAAACATTATTAGTTATGTGTTAGTTATTATATTAGTTTTGTGTTGCTTCTTAACTGGATTCCTCTGACTGAAAAAAAAAACATTAATGTGTGTGGTTTTGTGGTCATTGATTTGTCTGTGATGTCATAACATGGTGGGCAGTTTTTGTGGGATTCTGAGAACTGTCAGTTCACTCTTGAAAAGATTCTTTTTTGCCTGTGTTGTTACTTGGGAATTACTGGGCAATATCCGTTCTGAGGAACTGGAGGGACATATAATCTCAAGGGTGCAGACAGAGAGACAGAGTGTGCAGTCTGCTGGGGTGCACAGGTTCCATTGGCTAGTGAGGCTGAAGTTGCTGGGTCTGGTGGCAGGTTCCGGCACATCAGTATATTATATTCCGCCTATTTAGCTTCAGTCAGTGTAAAATTATATTTTGGCAAATTTCAGTGTTTGACAACCCTATTATCCCTCCTATATTGAATTGTTGTCTGTATGTTTGTTCTCATGAATCATGATTGAACAGAGGTACTACTGTAAAGTAGGTGCTTGTAAAGCTTCTTTACAAGTATGTAGTCATATTTTCTAACTAGTTTGTAAATCTGATGTAATGGGACCATCCTGAATTCCTGATTGCAACCTTTGGCATGTTAAGATTCTAAAATGATGTAAAATTGAGATGTGCTGTGAAAGTGGACCAGGGTAAGGAATTAATTAAACACTTCATCCTTTTCAAAAATGGTCACACTGGGAGGCATAATAGGTTAAGAAAAAATCAAGTGATGGTAAAGCACACACATATATATATACTGCAAGCTGTGTCACAAGATTATCGTTTGGTGGCAGTAATATATTTTACATCAAGCAGCAGCCGAAGAGTTAAAGCTGTCTCATCCTCCCAAGCTCTTACTTTAGTAGATCTTTCCTCTACCTTGAAGCTCTCCAGTTACAGGAAGAAGTCAAGAGGGTCGAGTTTGAGTTAGCCGATGGGGTTTGCTATCATTGCTCCATTCTGGCAGTGGACCATCTGAGTAAAATCATCAAGAATAATGAACTAAATACTTGAAGCTTATCAGTAATGTTATTGCTCCTGCTTTACAAGATGAAATTGATGAAAAATTTGAGAGGCCAAAAAAATCCTTATGTGACAAGTACTTCAATGACTACTCTGTCATTCTAGCACATTCTAAGAAATAAGGAAATTTTATATATATTTTTTGGCACAAAACATGGTATTAAAATGTAATAATAATGTTGAATTAGGGGAATCTGATATATTTCAGACTGAATTGGCATATTTTTGACATTATTTAACTTGGTTTAGCATAATTTAATTCTTTACAATCTGGTATCAGTGACTTCAAGCTCTCCAGATAAAATAGTCATTCAAAATAATTGATGTGTATTGAGAAAGAGAGTAGTCATCTTTCATGTACTCCATTACACATTAAAGTTGCGCATCATCCTTAAGGCACAGAGTGTGTGACACTCGACTAGTCTTACACTTGCTCAATTTGAACTGACTGTGACTCTGACTGGGTCTCCTATGTTGGCTCTTTTAAATAGGATGCCATTTAAAGAGTCTCAGTCAAATTTTAGACATTATGTTATATGTACAATAGTGTGACATGATTTGAATAATAGGCTAGTATGTTATGTATTATGGTTACAGCAAATTCCATTGTCCTTATACACTGTAGTGATGTTGTAAGGGTTACAGTAACTAACTGTACAAGTATTTCTTAGGACCATTGCAGCTAAATATGTGATTACAGGAAGTGTACCCAGATTCTAACAAGTTTTAGTGGGTCTTATTTGGTACTTTGTGGGAGGATATTGAGTGTTTCTAAAAGAGAGGTAGTCTTATCTTGGAGGGGTCTTACTTAGGAGGGGCTTAATGGGAGCAAGCAAGTGGACTTTATTGAAGTGGTATTAATTCAAAGGGATCTTAATAGGGAAGAACCTCTGCATTAAAAGACAACAACACAACCATACTGTAGCGGTTAGCTACTAAATATTACTGAAAGCAATGAATAAGTCTCAAGAAAATTTTTTTTCACAAAAGAAAATGACAAAGAATATCACATGGAATATCATTTAATGATTCCATTTATAAATATATTATGGCATAATGTCCTAAGTCCACGCCCACCAAAAAAGGCGTGTGGAGTGAATGCATGAAGTGTTCATACTAGACCACTGCAAAACAAACAAATAACAGGAAACAAACCTATTGGATTAGCCTGTTAAAATGGCAGACTGTACTCGTGTTACTGTAGACCACCAAACTATGAATCACAACTACAAATTCAAATTAAATCACCAGCAGTCATTATACTGCATAAAATCAATATATGATAGTGTTCCTGAATCAAATATGTAGAGGGTATTCAACTCATTATCAATATTAGGGAAGTTTTACAATCCAATAATTAAAACAAATACTATATTACATGTTACTAGCCTACATTCACAGTCTCTGGTTGCGATTGCTAACTAGGCCCACCTTCAGTGGGCTGTAGTCACACGATTGTCTGCTGGAAAGACATATCTAATAGTTTTAGAATGGATATAACACTGGGATGTGGCCTTTTTATAAGGAATATTAAATTAATGGAGTTTGGGACCAGTGTTGCTGACCTCAGTTAGAGTGTGTGTTACATAAATGTGGTTGGTAGTACTCACACATTACTAATGTAGTCTCTCCTCCCCCCTCCCACCCCGCCTCCCGAAAATTTCAAAAAACCAGCCATAATAGGCCAAGGGGACCCAATTTTGAAAAAAAAAGAAGAAAGAGAGATAGCAATGACCCCCTACCACAAGATGCCCACAAAAATCTGGAGGCATTTGGCCTTTTCCTCTGGGAGGAGTTCACACATGCACGCACGCACGCACGCACATACATACAAACACACTAGCTCAATTATAGTACTACTTGTTTTTAACTATTTTTGTTCTTTTGTTTAATAATTAATGAAGGTGGTCAGTAAGAGGAGGGGGGGGGGAGGGTGGAATTTGTGATACATTCATGAATAAATATATGAATAGAAAGAGTGATGGGTGGATGGATGGGTGGATGGATGAATGGATGGATGGACAGATGGGCGGATGGATGGAAAGTTGGGTGGATAGAGAGGTGGATGGATATGGATAGATGATTAATGGATAGATGGTTTGATAGATATACTTTTAAGTTGAATTTTTCATAATCACATTTTTTCTTTTCCTTTTTCACATTGTAAAAAATGATTCCTAGAGTGTCTTCTCAAATAAATCAGCTGGAGTCATCATGATTTATGCAGTAAAAGGCACATGAATGTAGGTTTTAGCTTAGAATTTTTTTTATACTTTCACTGCCATTTCAAATCTGTGTCATTCCCCAATAAATTATGCATCCATTGGTGCTCCTGATTCGAATTGGATATATATATATATATATGACCTATGGTCTACAAGGGTAAATACAATCTTAATTTATTACTTCAATTCACAGGTTAATCCAACCTGTGAATCTCTTAAAATGTTGTCACAACAACATTTGCAGTTGCATTGTTTTGTAAACAAATTCAATTCAGTATAGATCCGGTGGAACTGATGCCAGCAGCAATCAGAATTATTCAGCTAATGAAAATGTGGATTTCTGATGCACCCCATAATAGCTGTATTTCTTCTTTCTGTTGTCATTTAATGTGTGCCTGCAAGTTAGCCACTCATTATTCAGAATGATGGGATGTACTTCTCCTTATATAACCACATTCAAGTTATAATCTGTACAGCACATATCTGATGATTAAAGGGGAGGAGGGGGGGGGGGGGGGGAGTTTGAAGGTCCTAATTGGGAATTGCAAAAGCTTTATAAACCTGAAAGTGCTACTTTTTGGTGCCATATAAGATATATGTATTTATTGGCATGATATGTACCTGAGATTTATGGCTTACTTTTCCCTTATTGGCAGGTGGAGATAATGAATGGACTTATGACAAATGATGACAAATGTAATGGTTGGTGTAATGGGTCATGCTCTCTCTCTCCCTTTCTCTCTCTGAGTCTCTCCCTTTATAGATCCTACTATGAGATGTCTTTGGGCACTTGGACAGTGAAAAGCTACTTAACCTGAACCTAATCTTGGATGACTCTATAACCTGAACATACATTCATGGATGGAGTACCTTTTTTTTTTAATGTTGCCTTGAAATAATCAAGGAATATTTGATGTCTGGTGGGTTGAGAGATTGATAAATAAGAATGCCAGGAGTTGCCTTCTGGCAAGACCATCACACTTAGAGCTGACAGTTCCATCAAATATAGCAGGATTATATTTAGTCAACTATCTAATAGCAAAGATATGACAGCATAGGAATGATTACTTGAGATGGTGTCGAACTGAAGCTCTGGTGGCTATCTTATCATAAAATTGAGTCACTCAGATGAATATATTTTGCTAAAAATAGCTTCTCATGTTATCTTACTATAATTAATAATTTGTTTGTTTGTTTGTACGTACGGACTCTTAATTCCTTTGTCCTACCAAACTGCTGGAAGGTTCTTCATGACAGTTTGAAGGATTGATTGGGCACCTCACTGTACATTCTTGTGAAAGTTTCGCTCAGATCAGGTGGCTATGGGTGTAGTTTTGCAATGGGTGCGGTTTTATGACATGGAAGACTCTAATAAATGACCATGTTCAATGAAACTTGGCATGTGGTCTCCACATGACTGGAAGAATATTATTATTCTGTGAATATGGCTATGGATGTTTTTTTAAATTTGCTACACCCACTTGAAGTGGTTTTTACTGCCAAAAAAGAAGGTTACTTTCACAGAAGTGTTTATTATGTTATTTAATTAATGATATTAGTGTCAATAATCCATACAGAATACACTAAGAAAACTATACAAGTTTGTTACTGCACAAGGATAAAGGTTGACCGGAAAACCTCTGTAGGGCATTCTTTTGGTGCTAGTATGCTTCAATTTCAATGTTGACAAGCAAACCTGTTCAGTATCACTCATGTTTTCTTTGTTCCCCTTTTAATTTTATTTGTTAGTGTTGTCATGCACATGTCATTATCCAAACATTTCCAGATGTGTGTAGAGATGTTTCATGTCTCTTCATTACTGTACAAGTTCCTTGCTTGGTAGTTATTCTGTGCAATTACCACTTCAATGAAGTACATGTGCTAAATGTTAGAATACCATTTATTTGTATGGTTTCATATATCATTATCTGTTCATATATAATTAATGGTTATATCTAGCTATGTATGTACCTATGTACCTTATAGGCTAATGGCTTGCCAAACACTTGCACCAATAGATGTGAGACCTGGCAAGCATATAGCAGAGTAACTTGGGCTATGTTAGAATCCAGGGGGTGGGGGCATTAAGTAAACTTTTTCCCATGCATATCAAATAAACACAAAGTTGTTTAAAAAACCACACCATGTAATGTTATCACACACATAAATATTATAATCAAAGTGAGTACAAAAGGACACTAATTGTTGACTAAAACTATTTTATCTAAGATGTACATCCACAGCTCTGTTTATCTTAGAGAACATGTTATCTTGTCATGCAAACTTTTATTCATTTTTATTATGCAATCTAATCATGCAAAAATTAAGAACACAAGTTAGTTCTAATATTTTCCCCATCATAATGTTAATGCTATTATGGATACAAAGGTGAAGATATACCAAGAATAAAATCAGAAAATAGAAAACCAGTGAGTAAAAATATGTGTTGCAACTATTATATCCAAGAGGTATATCCATAGCTCTGGTTAGGTAAGTGAACAGATAACTTTGTTTATTTCACTCCAAAGTACATACTCAGGCATATTACTAATATTTATGATTTATTTACCTGTCTGTCTGTCTGTCTGTCTGTCTGTCTGTCTGTCTGTCTGTCTGTCTGTCTGTCTGTCTGTATGTGCAGACTCTAACTTCTTTCAAACTGCTAGAGGGATTTCATAAAAATTTCTGGGATTGATTAGAGTGCCTCACTGCACATTCTCACAAAAGTTTTGTTCAGATCGGGTGGCTATGGGTGTAGTTTTGTGAATGGGTGTGGTATGGGGACATGGAACACTAACAAATGACTGAGTTCTCGAAATTTGGCATGTTTATTAACTGTATCATGTTTGTTGATTAATGATAATAGTGTCAATAGTCCTTATAAATTAATTAAGCAAACTAAGCATGTTTTTGTTATTGCACGGGAGTAGAGGATAACTGAAAAATGCCCATAGCCCTAGGGCGGGGGGAGAGGGGTGGGGTTGTGCTAGTTATGTAAACTTATGAATCTCATGGTTCAGCATAACACCATGCCTTAAAAAATGGCCTCTCTATAAAATTTTCTCAAAACATGTTGACAATCTACCCTTCAGCATTATATGATCTTTCCAAACATTCTGGCCTTCCTAAAAATCAACATAGACTATATGCCTACTTGTGAGCTGGGCATGTTGCAGCTTTGCTGCATGGTATTGGTGCAGATGAGTAGGGAAGTGGTATAAGAAATTAAAGAAAGATTTGCTGGTAGCAGCTTGAATGAAATATGTGGGTGCTGGTATTCATACTTTTACTTTTATGGGCTAAACCACACCCATAATTACATACACTGGAAAGTACTAACACTTATGGTCACATGAACACCACATGCCTAATTTTAGCCTGATTGATCCAGCATGTGACCGGAAAAAATGTATTACTTTCCTGAGAATGTGGCATGTGCATATTTTGGGAATTCAATTAAATCTTGTTCTACTTGATTGCTCCTCTTGACCAATCTGACTGTCTCTTTTAATATTTTATGAATGTGGTTAGACACATTCATAGTCACAGGATACTATTAATACTCTTGCGGTTGCATGGAGACCAGACACCAAGTTTCTATGTGATTTGTTCTTGTCAGTGAAAACTTGTGTGGGTGTGCCCATGAAAAAACCATGCCAATTATCACACCCACTGGTGGTTAATAATGCTCACCCAGTTACTTGGAGACTACATGCAAAATTTAAGCCTGATTGGCCCTTTAATTAGCTTTTGGTAGCCAAAACAATTTCCTATGGGTGTGGTCATGCCCAAACTATACCCATTGTCACAACATGTGGTTAATAACACTCACCCACAAATATATAGTAATGGGAATTTTCTAGAGACAAAATTAATTTAGTTATTTTATGTGGTCACTAAATTAATTTAAGATCGATTCCAGATTATTTTGTAATATAATTATATCTATGTTGATTTCTTTTATGATATATAGTATCATTTCCTAATCTATAACTATACTAGCAGAATATACTGGCGTTGCCCGGCCAATGACAACATGAAACATAGAAGCCACTCAAATTTGGCCTGGTGGTCCTTTAATTAGCTTTTGGTATACAGTAAATTTTGTGGGTGTGGTTGCCATTAAATCACATCCACTGACACACTTATATGTGGTTAATAACACTCGCCCAGTTACATGCAAAGCATACACCAAATTTTGGCCTGCTAGGTCCCTTAATAAGCTTTAGCAGCCAAAACAACTTCCTGTGGGTGTAGTTATGACCAAACCACACCATTGACACACCCACATGTGGATAATAATGCTCACCCAGTTTCCTGGAGACCACATGCCAAATTTCAGCCAGGTTAGTCCTTTAATTAGCTTTTGATAATCTAAACAACATCCTGTGGGTGTGGCCATAAAAAAAACCACACCTGCATATTTAATGATGCTCAGCCAGTTACCTGTAGTCCATATGCCAAATTTCAGCCTGATTGGTTCATAAATTAGCTTGTGACAGCCAAAACTATTTCCTGTGGGTGTGGCTATGACTAAACCACACCTATTGCCAACTCCAAATGGCTGATATCGCTCACCCAGTTACTTGGAGTCCATATGTCAAATTTCAGCATGATCGGTCAATAAATTAGTTTTTGGTAGCCAAAATAACTTCCTATGGGTGTGGCCATGACCAAACCATGCTCATTGCCACACACACACATAGCAAAACAACTTCCTGTGGGTGTAGCTATGGCCAAACCACACCCAATGTGGTTAATAATGCTTAACCAGGTACTTAGAGACCACATGCCAAATTTCGGCCAGATGGGTCTTTTAATTAGCTTATGAAAGCCAAAATAACTTCATATGGGTGTAGCTATGACTAAACCACACCCACTACCACCCCCACATGTGGTCAATAATGCTCACTTAGTTACTTGGAGTCCATATGTGAAAATTCTGCATGATTGGTCCATAAATCAGTTTTTGACAGCTAAAATAACTTCCTATTCTAAGGTGTGGCCATGATCAAACCAACACATGCCCATTGCCACACATACATGCTTAATAACGCTCACCCGGTTCCTTGGAAACTGCATGCCAAATTTCAGCTTGGTTGGTCCTTTGATTAGCTTTTCATAGCAAAACAACTTCCGGTGGGTGTGGCTATGATCAAACCACACCCAATGTGGTTAATAATGTGTACCCATATACTTGGAGACCACAGGTTAAATTTCGGCCTGATTGGTCTTTCAATTAGCTTTTGGCAGCCAAAACGACTTCCTATTGGTGTGGCTATGACAAAACCACACCCACATGCTGTTATTAATTTTCACCTGATTACCCGGAGACCATATGCCAAATTTTGTCCTTATTAGTCTAAGGGTTTGGCCATGATGCCTACACACACACATATATTATACATACATACATATATACATACATACATACATACATACATACATACATACATTAGAACTAATATATATATATAATAAATATATGTATGTCTATACATATATATAGCTATATATCTGCTTATAAATAGGAACTCCGTGTGCATATGCGTGAGTTGTTTTCACTGCCAAACTGCTGAACCAATCAGGCTGAAATTTGGCATATGGTCTCCAAGTAAATGGGTGAGCATTAATAAATGTGTGGGTGTGGTGATGGCATGGTTTTATCATGGCTACACCATTTGAAATTGCCAAAAACAAATTAATGGATCAATCAGGCTGAAATTTGGCATGTGTTTTCAAAGTAACCAGTTGAGCATAATACCCACCTGTGGATTTGGTGATGGGTGTGGTTTTGTCATAGCCACCCCCACAGGAAGTCATTTTGGCTGCAAAAGCTAGTCAAAGACAAAATCAGGCTGAAATTAGGTATGTGGTTTCCAAGTAACCAGGCAAGCAGTATTAACCACAAGTGGGTGTGGTTTTTATAGCCACATTCACAGGAAGT